>JARHVA010001946.1:505000-1107500 GCA_037957365.1 Torreya grandis
CCTTGTGGGTATATAATAACAAATATGGATTGGTGAATGTATCTATTATAAAAAAAGCGAAGCATGTATGTATGATAAAAACAACTATACTAAGATAGTTAGCCTATGTAGTGTTTGGAAAATATAAGAAATGTAAACATGATAATGCATACAATTTATAATTTAATGTTTTCTGAGTAAATATTTGAATGTTTATTGTGTTTGATCATATTATTCTATATTTATTATTTTATGGATATAAGTTATGTACAACTAACATGAAAATGAAATTATACACAAGGAGAGATAATTAAGGAAAGTATGTACAAGAAGGGAGGAATAATATTAACCGATGAGTCTCATGAGAGACTAAATATCAATGTGAAATGTGTCAAATAAAGGAACAATTATCATGTGTGTTGTATGCAAAGGTAAATGTGGTCCTAGAACCTACTATAGTAAGAAATATAAAGATGGCACTACCTGTGATGTGGTGTTAGGAATCTATGGAGCTGACAGTGGTGTCTTATCTGTAGGGATCTTAAGGACCCATATGGTAGAAGATGTTGTCATTAGAATATGTGCCTTATCATAATAACCTTGAGAACTCAATAATATTGATCTCAAGAGAAAATGGGTAGAGCGAAGCCCTCTAGGATCTGTAAAATATCTCTAACATAAGGGTGTCTCTAATAATAGTCTCTATGGGAGAGTATGCATACATGATAACACTATATTAGTAGACCTCACCTAAAATAGTGGCTCAACAAAACTCAATGGTATATTGATAGGAACTGTGCTTGAAGTTGTACCTAGTAACTAAGTTTTAATGGGTAACTATGAGGTAACTATCTATGTGACAAGTAGAGGATACTCATATTAAAGACCCTCAACTATGACCACATGATTTTCATGTATATATTTATGGCATATGTGCATGGTGGATCAAATGGATCATAGTTATTGTATCAATGGACTACCTGATAAAATTTCAAATGTGCCTAGACTAGGTACTACTAAGAATCTAGTGGCCATAAGTACTTCTCCAACCTATAGTGGAATTATAATCTCCCAAATGGAGCTCTAGACATGGCCACTGAAACCATGAATAACTATGTTTGTAGGAGATATATCATGCTTTGAACACCCTAAATTATTGTATAAGTATGATAGTACACATATTAATACTTGGCCCATTGTCAACCATAATGCACTAAATAGGATGATGAGCTATGTAAGATCTTATAAATAGTGCATATAAATTTGAATCATAAGATCTCCTATGTTGATAAAGTAATGAGTGGTCTATATGGAAATATAGTTTTATACATGTTAATGATATTATGTAAGGTATGCACATTATTTGTTTTACTATGAAATTATGTTGGTGGTGGATGTGCCTAATACATGTAGTGTACACACAAAGTAACCCCTACCTCATTTGTTGTATGATTTGGAAAAAAATTTATGAATATTATCAATGTATTAACGTCCATTTTTTGAACTTTGGGTGCCTCTTTGGGTGTACCCACATCAATTATGTTGGCCTCTATCAAATCTTGTATCTTATGTTTTAATGTGATACATTGGTTTGTTTTATGTCCTAGTACCTTGTGATATTAGTAGAATGCATTAGAATCATATATTTTTGGAAGAGGCCATATCGTATCAACCTTTTTGATGGGAGGGAAAGATATGACATTGAATTCCAAGAGTTGTTATAAAACATGTGCTAGTGATTTTAGAAGGTTGGTGAAAACTCTCCATGGATGAGATGATAAAACTAGGCAAGGAGATGGATTTGAAGCTATGTTAATTGTGGCCTTTGGATCACTCTTATTTTAGTGGACCTTACCTTATATGGAGGCTTACCATAAATCTTTTTAGATGATTTTGATCCACTTGTATATTTTAGTTTATCCATAGAAAGAATCTTGAATTCTTTTTCTCTCACTATGTGACATAAACCTATGAAGATTGGAAACTTATTGAGAAAGATAGCTTCATGTAATGTTGGTATTAGGCTCTATTTTAATGTCTTAGATCTCTCCATCTAACATGGGGCAGTCAACTTGTCCAATATAGTCTTATATTGTAAGATGCATTCTAAAATAGGCTCATTGGATTTTTGCTTCCATTGTGCTACTTGAGCATATGAGATATCATCAATAATATAAACTAAGAAGTTTTTCTAAAACATATATTTCATTGGATTAAATGTAGTGATAGATTGATTCGATAGATCATAAAACCATTTTAAGACATAGTCCTTTAGACTATGTGGAAACAACTTAGTGAGGAGCCAATCATTGGACACATAGTCCAAACACGTTGTGTGAAAAGATTAGAGATGGTGCTCTGGGTCATCCTTATCATCATATAATCTAAGCTTAGGGTAAGTGAAAAAAGTTGGGGGACAAAAATTTGCCTACCTATGGACATGATTTTTATGAAATCTCAAAAATCTGAACTTTTGTAGATAATTTGAGATATCTATACTTCAAATTTAAAGATGTTGCAAGAACATGATATGTAGCATTTCGAGTCTAGTTTCCAAAACACTAAGTTATTTTAAAAATGGTTAAGTATAACTAGGTCACACATCTAAAATTTGAATAGAAACTTTTATTTTTTTAGAAAACATAGTAGGTAGATGGTTGTGATGTGCACCATTTTTTGAGTAACATTTAATATTATTTGAAACCCTTTAAGGAAAATTTAGAAAATATATTCTAGTAGGTCACATATATTTTTTATATTTTTTCAATGAATACTTTTTTTATGAATTTTACAAGTAAATAGATCCTAAAAACTGACAAAGAAAAGGATAGAAGTCCATGCAACATGCCTAACTACCTCAAAAAAAAATGAAAATCATTTTTTTGAATGTGTGTAGAATTAGTCCTACTTGGTCACCATATAATTTGTTTTTCACTTGGATCAACGAAATACAAATTACAAGAAAATGTATAGACATGTATGTTTTCTGCATGTAATGGCCTAAAAAAAGCATAGTTAGAAATCAACATAGTTTGAAACCTTAATTAGTCTGAAAATTATAAAAATCATATTTTTTCAAAAAGGAGAGTGTGTCCATCATTATGGTATCAATTTTTTGAATTTTCACGTTGAAATTCTTAGTGTATTTTACAATCAAAGTTGAAATTTGTTGTTTATTTTCATACCTTTTAAAACTCGGCTATACATTGAAAGTCCAAGCCTTTGGCTCAGGTATCCAAGCCATTCCTGAGCCAAAAGTTACATGAATTAAATTCAAATTAAAATACCATGATCATGTTAATAAGTTGGTTGTGTGATTAACATGATCATGGTATTTAATAATGTGATCATATTAATAACATGATCACATTACATATTCTCAACACCCTAAAGCCTAAATAGGAGCCATTAGGCCTAGTAGTCTTAAGATCAAATATTAATTGATTAAGATTGTTATTTGGGACCAATGTTCATTTCAAAAATTGATAACATTGAATGATAATTGGAGATGTATTAACCTATGAATCAATTTAATTTCTTTTGATCCCAATATGTGTGCAATCGAGCCAATAGATCCCAAATTGACAATAGATGGACATATTTCCTTGGATGGAGCTTGGTTGGCCCTAATTACATATCAAACTAAACTAAATACTTGGTTTTTTATAATATGGTCTGCAATTAGAGACCTAATTGACATCATATGGACATAATTCCTTTCACATGGTTCATTTAACCATGATTTGTATTAGATTGAACTAAATATTCAATTTGTTTAATATGGTGTGCTATCTAAGCCCTAATTGACATTATATTGAAGGAATTCCTTTCACAGGGACCAATTACTATTAATTATATATTATACTAAAGAAAATACTTGATTGGTTAAATATGATGTGAAATTAGGGGAAAATATTAACAATGGACATTAGATGGACACAGTTTGTTGCATGGGGTGAAAAATGCCTCAATTGATATTGTAGGTGGAAGAATTTAATTACATGGGACTTGGTTGTCCTCAATTGTATATAGTATTGAAAAAATATCAATTGATTTAACATGGTGTAATTAGAGCCCTAAATGACATTAGATGGATGTAATTTCTTCGTTGGGGATTGAGTGGCCCCAATTCAATATCATTTTGACCCTAAATACTCAATTGGTTCAATATGGTGTGCAATCGGGGCCAATGGAACCCAACTAGAACATTATAAGGATAAAATTACTTTCATGGGGATCATTTGGCCCCAATTATGTGTAAGAGAAAAACAAAATACATGATTAGCTTGATATAGTTTACAATCAGGGCCAATGAAGATGTAATTGACTTTAGATGTATTCAATTAGTTACATGAGCCTTGGTTGGCCATAATTGCATACTCAGCCAAACTAAATACTTGATTGATTGAATATGTTATGTATTTGGGACCAATAGATCCCCTTATTGATAGTATAATGATGAAATTTCTTACACAAGGCTTGTTTAGACTAAATTTCATATATCATATTGAACCAAATATTATTTTTAGTTGAATTTCGTGGATAATAAAAATCCCAATTGTTATAAGATGGATTTAATTCCTTATAAAGGGTTCAATTGGTCCTAATTTCATATTATATTCAATCAAACATTCAATTATTTGAATAAGGTGTGCAATTTGGGCCCTAATTAAAATTTATGTTGACCCAATTCCTTGGGCAAGCCTTGATTGGCCCCAATTATGTATCATCCAGAATTAAATACTTGATTGGTTCAATATGTTATGCAATCAAGGCCAAGTAAGCCGCAATTTACATTATATATTAATGTAATTTCTTGCGCATGGCTCATTTGGACTGAATTGCATATCAATTTGAAAAAATACTTACTCTTTTAATATGGTGAGAACTTGGATCCCCAATTGATATCATATGGATGAAATTCCCTACATTGAGGCTCAGTAGGCCCTATGATTAATTTATCCCCAATTAGCATACTTTATATAATTTAAAATTAGGTTCATAAGGATGAATGACTAACAGCTCATTCACAATAGGATATACTAATCTTGATCAAGATGAAGAAGGAGAGTAACCATCGATCCGTACCTTCTACTTCATTTAATTCTCTACCTAGGAATGTAGAATTGATAGGATGACAATCACTATATGTGCACACTCAATCTCTAATTTGGGATTCTATTAATTTTACGTAAGATGTTGAAGTGCAATAAATGAAATTCTTGAAATAAAATATATTAAAATAAATGCTTATTCATGGAATCTTCTCTAAATAAATCTAAGACAAGAATGTAACTCACACAATTTAGAAATGAAACACATAATGCTTAAGGAAATCAATTAACATGCTTAGCTAACCAAATAGGTGGGATGGTTGATGCAACCTTCCAAAGGGGGGCCCTTCCCCATTCCAACTCTAGCTTCAACCCTTACTCTCACGATACTAAATTAAACTCAGAATTGCTCACTCATATTAATCAAAAGTGCAGCAATAAATTACTGCATGAAGTTACAATAAAAATTCATTAACACAATGTACTTATGATAATATCTATTCAACATATACTATTTTATATATATCTCTCAACTATACTACACATATTTATATACCATAGAGGAGATTATTGTATGCAAAATAATATATACATTCTATTCTAAGATACATTCAAATTGGGATAACTAAAATTGGTTCCTTTTGCTAAAGACATTCTTCATGTGAAAATTATGACTTTGTTGTAGGACAAACAAGGCTATTTCATTCTTCAACCACTTCCTTATTGATATCCATGGAGGTTAGAGTTGTTTCTATGAGTCAGTTGGAAGAGAATCAAAATATGTTCATATGTGGCTTTTAGGTCATGCAGTGGTTGTAGGATGGTCTGTGTGGCAAGATTCCTTTGCTTTAGGATGAAGGATGATATATATATATATATATATATATATATATATATATATATATATATATATATATATATATATATATATATATATATATCTCCAAAACATATTCAAAACACATTTATAAAAGAAATCCTAAAGCAATAGACAATCATCATATATTTAATTTCAATACATAATTTTAACTATTTAAAAGAGTTTGAAAACATAATGGTATAAGGTTTATGAAAGTAATAAACTAATATGTAAAAGTTTTCAAAATCATGATAATCAAGTAGGATGAGTTTTTTAGTTAGACACAATAACAAGATATTTACAGGGCTCATCACACCCCCAACTTAAATATTTTGATCAACCTCGAGCAACAAACTTGTTCATGCTCATTTCACAAATAAATCTGAAATATATGGGATCTAAAGCACCACTGGAAAGATGAGCATAGAATCCCCTCCACTATTTAAATAGATAAAAAAAAATTGGCTTCTCTTTCTTCATTCAATAGAGTTTTATCTTACAAGTCAGGAATAAGATACCATAATAGGGTACTTGGTACTTTAGGTTCAGCAACTGCGATCCCATGAAAGCTACAAAAAGAATGTACTTTGTAATCCTATTAAATGTTGCATTTAAATTAAAATGGGAATAAGGATCCTTCTTCTTTGGTTTAGGAGTGAGCTCATTTCACCCTTATATAAAGTATTCTTTGGTTAAAGGACCAATAGAAGCTCTTAATCCAAAGTAAAAATATTAAACTTCATCACATTTCTTTACAAATCAAGTATCGACTTCTTTATTTAATATGATATTGTCCCATTCAACTAATTAAACATCATGTGCCATTGATTCACCCCTGATAAATAACTAGATTTCATTTTCCTTTTTCCTATATTCTACTATATCTCTTCCTCTTTTCTATTAATTTAACAAATATGATGGAAGTGCTTGCAATTGGACATCTCCAACATATAGATTGGGATTCCATTCCTTGTCATAAGGAATATCATAATTATATAGGTAGAACTCACACAATTGTTCTTGTTCTTACTATGAACTTACTTTATATATGGAAAACAAGGAAAGGGGATTAATAAATTTATGAGACATATCACAATAAATTCTCATAAATCTAAACTTGTGCCATTGTTCTTCTAAATAGACTGAATAAACTTTTGTAGGAGGCCTACAATCAAGGAGTTCTTGGGTTATACTAGGCATGTCCTAAACTTTATGTTTCAGTGTGTTGATGCTCTCTTACTTCAAATTATTTTCCTCTTTCAATTTCCTATTTTCTTTCTTGAATTCCTTCAAAGTTTCAAATTGACTATCCATCCAAGTCAACAGTTTAGAAGATATTGAAAAATAGGAGTGATACCTAACCTCAGAGGTAGCTTTATGTTCCTCTTGTTGGTTTACCTCTATATAATGTTTTTCAATATTGGTTTTAGGATGGTCCAAGGCTAAAGGCTACAAATGATAAACTATTGCAGTGAGTGCATCTAGTGCTCCACTAGATTTATCTTTCAGTTGCTTCCTTAGTTTCTTAATTTCTTGTAAGGCCTACTCAAGAGTAGAAAATTCCATTTGTATAATTGGTTGCTCCTATTTTTTAGCTTCCTCCATCATTGGTTCCTCATGTAACTCTTGTTCTACTTCTTCCTGCATTGGTTCTTCATACAATTCTTCATAATAGTGTTCAACTTTTTTTATTCTTCGTGCAATGCTTCAAAACTATGCTCAACTTGTTCTACTTATTCATAATGGAATACTAGAGAACATTCTTCCCTATCTATGTCAATCTCTTAAGATTAATTACTACTATCAATTTGTTCTGCTCTAGAATCCTCATTTATTTGAATAATAGAAGAAGGTTTAGTTCTCATCTTTTTCCTCAATTTATGAGATCTATGAGGAGTGGGGGTTACCTTGGTATTCTTGGAAGAAGGTGGAAATTCCTCTTCAGACTTGTCTAAATCAGGCCGAAGAATGAGTCTCCTCCTCTTCCTTCTAGATTCCTTGCCTTTATAATTCCCTTCGTTAGTCCTTGATGTAGGTTCTTATGTTGTTGAATGAAGACCTTATTATTCAAGTTATTATGTGGCTAAAGGAAGTATTTCTACTATAGGTTCTTATGGTTCTTTAAGGATGGATTCATATTTTGATATTTGTTCTTCAACCTCCAATTCTTCTTCTAATACATTTCCTTTTCTATCACTCTCTTCATTTCCTGCTATTTTTTTTGAAAATCCTCCAACATTTTGGTGATAATGTGAAGTAAGAAGTTGGGAATATTTATCTCCATTTCATATCACAAATGATTCAAAAACTTGAAATGTAGGCCATGCAACATAGAATACCTTCCTTCATAGATGAAATATATGGAGATAAACTTTATCCTATCTTCGTAGTAGTGCCCTATTTTGAAATTTCTAGGCATTCATTTACTCTGGTAAACTTTTATCTCTCATCCTTAGCATCCTATTTGTCTTACCATTCTTACCCTATTCTTGGTAGTCACATTACTCTGTTGATGGTTGTTTCCATCATCTTTAATTCCATCCTTTTTATTGTGACCAACCTATTATGCAATGTACCAACAAATTTCTATGAAATTCCTTCATCCAGAATCTATATTTTTTTGAAATATCATGCCCATCCTATATGCTATAAGAAGGCCAGGATCTCTAGGTTATTGGTCAAGGGAGTGATATCTAATGGTTCATGTTTCAACAAATCACCTCCCATTTTGTGTGAGTTGTAGGCGTAGGTGTTTGTAGCAAGGGTTTTGGGCTATGGAAGAATGGTTTGTGACATTTGATTTCGGTGGTGAAATAATTATTTGGAATTAATGGAAAATCCCCCCACCCCTACAACATAGACTATCACTTATCCTCTAGGGGAGAAGCTGACGTGCACAAAACACTCTTGGCAAGAGTAAATGATGGTAGTCATAGTTGTGTTATTTGTCACATCAATCATTGAAGGAAATGGTAAATGGGTGTGATAAAGAGAGGATACGATGATGTGTAAATAAATTTAAGTCCCATCATCTTTAGAAATAATTAAAATGCATGACAATAAATAAATATAGAATAATTATCATATTACCTATAGAAATACCTTATATATATATATATATATATATATATATATATATATATATTCAAATGATGATGTGAAGTGGAGATTGTGGCATATGCTAGCATTTGATTAAGAACAAACATTGGATGTAGGAATACATCTTATAATAAAATATGTGTGTCTTGTTGATGCAGTGGATTGCACCTGGGGGCAGGACACCTAGCTCCCACCCTTCCACATGCAACAATGGAAACTCCCCTCTTGCCTATGGGATCGGTGAAGTTGGAGGGGAGAGTCTCTAGATAATGGCTAGCTCCCTTTGATGTATCATTTAGGCCCTGGTTTCTCCTACTGCTAACCAAAAATTTAAAAAGTGGGGGGATGAAAAGAGAGAAAGAGATGCTAAAAATAGAACCTAAGCCTACGAAAAGAAAAGGTGATACACCAGAAGAGGTTGATCTACTCCACCCAAACATACACTTTCCACCGAGAACAAGCTCCCATACACTTCATCTGACATGAGAAAACCTTCTGCATCAGTGGGTCAGGGATCCGTGGAGATACAAGAAGGAAATAACTACTAGAGGCATTCTGAGACATATTGCAACAGCCTATCCACTTCACCTATACTCCTCTAGGGACACTTCTGACAGACCTGTAAAAGGAAACTCAGAAAATGCACTAGACATGCTGAAATCATTCTGTGAAAAGCATTATGAAAATGACTTAACACAGAATCAAGGCATAGACACATACTAAAGATGCAAAACTCATAATGGAGGTAAAAATGCTATGTTTTGATTCAAGGTAAAATTCTGGCAGAGCTCTGCCTTACAAGCTCGAGAGATTTTGGGCAGAGTTTTGCCTTACGGGCTAAATGAGTGGATCCTTCTCCAAAGAGAATTTTTATGATATAAAGAGAAGGGAAGAGAACTTGGTACCTCTTTTGAAAAGACTTCGGCACTCTTTAACTTGGGAAGAGGGAGCCATTTGGTTGTCAGTTCCTGTTTTGACTTTGGCATCCCAACATTAATGAGAAAACATGGCCGTGCCTCTTTTCTTACAAACAGACTGTTTCTTCCAGATATTCATGTAGTTTATCCCCTTATAAATGTGAAAGGGAGAAGATATGCCACACCATTTATTGTTTGCACCAAATGTGATCATTTGGAAATAACTCACCTCTCCTTTGCCCCTTGGACTGGCTTTGTCTACTTCTGCACTTTGTCTTCTTCCTCATTTTGTCCCTTTTTAGCTTCTTCAGCCCTTGGGGGTGATCTTCTGGCGGGTTGTTGCGTTCCTAGGGCTCTTTTCATGGTTGGTGCTTGGGCATTTTGAAAACAAATGGCTTTTTTACTAGCTTAAATTTGACATTCGCGCACCCGTCATTGCTTGAAAACCAACGGCTAGTTCATTGTGTTTAATTTTGATGGCTTTCAGGACGTCACCGTCCTTGGCAGTTTCCTTCAGCTTTTTGTTGTAGATAATTTTCTCATAGACTAATTTTTGTGGATAATTTTCCTGTAGACAAAAGTCTACAAGAATTGTCTTTGACCACTTTGCTTTCCTTCAAAATTTTCATCAGCTTTTCCTCCTATGACTTTTTTCCAAATTTCTTCAAACTTTTGTCTAAAGGAATTCCTTTAGAAAAAAAGTTTGAAAGAATTCATTTCTTTTGCCTTAGTCTTTTGCGGGATTCTTTTTTGTGGCCTCTTTGAAGTGCTCCTTGCCCTCCACAAGGGCTCTTGAACCCAAAATTACCCTCCACAAGGGCACTTTTCCTTCGGGAGGCTTGGACCATTGATTGAACCGCTCCCTTGAACCAACTGTTAAACCAATTGATTGAATCAATTGATTAAACCGGTTCAATGGTTCAATACATTTGTTAAACCAACTTTGAACTGAGTGTTGAACCAAGCTCGTTGAACCAATCCATTAAACCCGTTCAATGGTTCAATGGTTCAAGCGATTGTCGAACCAAGGCATTGAACTGAGCGAGAAACTCTTGCATTGATTCAAAGTGATGGACCGAAACCTTTGAACCTTAGCATTGAACTTAAAGTTTAAACCGAGAGCCATGAACCATGTGATGAACCAAGGCCAATGAACTTGAGCGATGAACTTACCGATTGAACCAAGGCATTGAAATTGAGCTTTGAACCAAGCCGATGAACCAACTGAGTGAATCGAGTGATCGAACCATCCGATGAACTTTGTTGATTGAACCAAGCTTTGAACCAGTGCATTGAACCAAGCTAATGAACTGAGTGATTGAACCATCTAATGAACTTTGTTGATTGAAATCTGTGTTGAACCAAAGCGTTGAATCAAAGCATTGAATCGTTTAATGGTTCAAAGATGCCAACTTTCTTTGTGAATTTATTCAGACAAAAATCCGAAGAAGCTTTATAAAATCTTGCCCTCTTTGACTAGTTCTTCAACTGCTGAAAGAAAACCTATAGAGTTCATAGAAGTCCTTGTGAAGTCCGTAGAAAACCTACAGAGTCCGTAGAAATGCACCTGTAGATTCTATAGAAATGGACCTGCAAAGTCTATAGAAATAGACCTATAGAGTGCATAGAAATTTTGTAGAGTCCATAGAAATCACCAGATTCATGTAAAATAAAAAAATGAATTGGCGTAGAATAGTAGGGGAAGAAGGAGACCGATTTTTGGCCTATTGGGCAAAAAATGGTCAACGAATTGGTGACTCCCAGGGGAAACATATCTGTTATGCTTAGAGACCAGTTGCCTTGTAGTCCATTGGGCACGAAGTCAGATGTAGCTTTGAAGAAAGGTTAACAACAGCCCCAAAAGATCCAAGAATCAAACACAGAGCTTTTTACCCCAGACATAAGGGAAAGCACACACAAGACTAAAACACTATCTGTGCAAAAATGCACTTAGGGAAAGCAGGAAAAGAAACTGAACGTGACTACTATGTAAAACTAACCAAGTGCATCTGCTTCCCTATTGGATCAAAGGGAAAAAAATTTAATTTCCCTCCCTGGTAAGGAAACTTATGGTGCCAGACAAGTGGCTGAATGAAAAGGAGACAGTGACCTACTCCTATTACCTGCCACCTAGGTTGTCTTGTATCCAAGTGGAGATTCAAACATGGTTCCAACATATAAGTATTATGTTTATTCTTGGAAGATTACCTCCTATTGGTTCTTCACACTGATGTATCTCATCGAAAAATCCATGGTTGTTGGCTCATCACCATAAGCCTTTTGATCTATATAGTCCCTTTGCAGTGCATCATGAATTGGCTTGTCCCCTTCTGCCTCATGCTCGGGTTCCATGATATGATTATCATCCTTGATGGCTTCAAAGAAAATATCTTCAGATTCAACAACCTCTTGAAAGGATAAATCTGAAAGCCTGCAGCACCTTTTCATAATCATTTGAGTCCCAATGCTACCTTCTCCACTCTTATGTAGCTCGTAGCCTTCTTGAAGAAAAGTGTAGCCTGCTCCAATTACTTCAGATGAATTATTCAAAACATGAACAAGAGATTGTCCATGCTCCTTCATCACATCTAAGGTGATATCCTCTTCATCCACACTCATGAAGTCTCTCTGATTAGTCATAAATTGAGCATACTCCTCTTCACTTGTTTCCTCCAAAACAGGTTCCTCCTTACAAAGGGAGAAAATGGAAGGCTGATGGACAAACTCATGTGGAAGAAGAGGTAGTCCCTAAGCTAGAATCAAATGATTCTCCTCTTTCCATTTGGTCAATACTTTATCTATATCAGGTGTGTCCTAATAGCTTTCTTAGAGGTGCATGGATAGGGTGTGTTCAGACATGGAATCTGCTATTTGGTCTAAAACATCCACCACCCGCTAGCTAAGGAAACTGGCTCTAGACTCCAACTCTATAATCTGCCCATCTATATCTTCTTGGAAGAGCATTTACTAGAGGTCACAATCATCATCAGGAGTAGGAGTAGCCTCATCTTCTTCAAGGTTTTGAGAAAAACCTTTCTCCTCCTCTTCCTTTTTGACCCAAGATTCCACTATTTGCTTCCAACTCGTGACCTTGGGATTGGAATTTTCCCCTTGTGAAAAAGGAATAACTTTATCCTCTTCAAGGTCTTGAGCTGGTTCATGATGTTCCTTCTTCCAGCTTGGAATTTGGAGATCATGTTGAAAGACTTGAGGAGGTTGGGGAAGATTTGGGAGGGTCTGCTCATGTATAGGAAGAGCTATATGAAAAGAGGCATGATGGAAAGCTAGGCACACGAGATTTAGAGTAGGATCAATTGATGCATCAGATGAGCCAAAAGGATCAAGTGCCATCTGGTAGAAAGAATTTGGCACACAAGAGGGGGCTTTCTTCAGAATAGGAGGGGGCAGACCTTGGGCTAAAACATCTTGATTTTCGTCCCTCCACTTTACCAACACTTCATCAATATTGAAATTAGCTTGTGGATCGGTGGAAGGGGTGTATTTTGGCATCAACTACTCTACAAGGTCTGAAATCTCCATCTCTCTTTCTCTAAGCAATCTCATCCCAACTTCCAATTCCTCAATCTGCTTAGCCAAATTATCCTCACCTTGTACCTCTTGGAGCTCATAGGAATCATCATAGAGATGGGAAATGCATGAAGGTTGCAATGAAGTATAGGAAGCTTCTTGAGGAAAGGTGGGAGGGACTTGAAAAGGACTAACCTCATTTTATACCTCACACTCTTGGACAATGCCTTTCTCCTCCTTGTTGTTTCATGACTCAACCACTTTATTCCAGCTCAAGATATTCAGACTGGGCATCTCCCTTTGGGGTGATGGGGCCATAATGTGAGAGGGTACTGAGGGTTTAAATTCCACTTCCCTTACTGCGAAAATAGACTATTACATCTGAACATTTTCCAATTCAATTTATTTATCAAGATTAGCCTAAAACACAAGATTTACTATTTTGAAACTCTCCTCAACAAGATTGGGGAAAGGGCTTTGACAGGTTTGACTTAGCTCATAAGAAAGGGCTATGTATGACTGATATGACACTTGGGGTAGCGAGTATATAGGTTGATAGACTTGGTAAGGCTGCCTCTCATGAATACTTAGCTTATCTTCCAAAGATTCAATCAAACCATTCACATCCAACATCTCACTTGTAAGCCTTTGCCAATTGGCTCTTTCAATAGGAGCCCATTCACTCTTAACCTGATCTAGTGCATTTCTCACTTGATGGACGACATGATCAGGGATTTCTTGGCCACATCCCCTTTCTGGTGTCAATCTCTATTACATACTTTTTGTATCCCAATAGTGTTCATTTGAAGGTGGAGATGGGTTGATTGGTAAAGAGACTGGGTTGAGTAGGAGAAGTGAAACATTAAGAAGATTGGGCATAAGGCTGATATAGCTCATGATAGGGTTGGGACTAGTCATATTAGACCTGATAAGGGTTAACATAAGGCTGGTAGGGATCATAGCCATACTGGCCAAGGAAAATAGGGTCCATGGTTCTAAACGATGGAATTATACATACCAGAATACTGTTTCTTGATGGCACCAGAATTGCTTAACCAATTGATTTAACTTACAGTCACCATTGGTCTTGATGCAAAAGCCTCCAAAGGCTGGTTGGTTGAAGAACACACCAAAAAATTCTTTAACTCTGTGGACACAACTTGTCCTAGTTGGTCCAACCAGGCGTGCCAAAAACTGTTGATGCAGTGGATTACACCTGGGGGCAGGATGCCTAGCTCCTGCCCTTCCACACGTAACAATGGAAACTCCCCTCTCGCCTGTGGGATTGGTGAAGCTAGAGGGGAGAGTCTCTAGATAAGGGCTAGCTCCCTTTAATGTATCATTTAGGCCCTGTTTTCTCCTACTGCTAACAAAAAATGTAAAAAGGGGGGGATTAAAAGAGAGAAAGAGATGCTGAAAATAGAACCTAAGCCTATGAAAAGAAAAGGTGATACACCAGAAAAGGTTGATCTACTCCACTCGAACATACACTTTCCACCAAGAAGAAGCTCACATACACTTCATCTGACATGAGAAAACCTTCTGCATCAATGGGTCAGGGGTCCGTGGAGATACAGGGAGGAAAAAACTACCAAAGGTGTTCTGAGACACACTACAACAACCTATCCACTTCACCTATACTCCTCTAGAGACACTTCTGATAGACCTGTAAAAGGAAACTCAAAAAATGCACTAGACATGCTAAAATAGTCCTGTGAAAGCATTATGAAAATGACTTAACACAGAATCAAGGCATAAACACATACTAAAGATGCAAAACTCGGAATGGAGGTAAAAATGCTATGTTTCGATTCAAGGCAAAATTTTGGCAGAGCTCTGCCTTACAAGCCCAAGAGATTTTGGGTAGAGTTTTGCCTTATGGGATAAGAGAGTGGATCCTTATCCAAAGAGAATTTTTACAATATATAGAGAAATGGGAAGAGAACTTGGTGCCTCTTTTGAAAAGACTTTGGTGCTCTTTGACTTGGGAAGAGGGAGCCATTTGGTTTTCGGTTCCTATTTTGACTTTGGCATCCCAACATTAATGAGAAAACATAGCCACACCTCTTTTCCTAAAAATAGACTATTTCTTCCAAATCTTCACGTGGTTTTTCCCCTTATAAATGTGAAAGGGAGAAGACAAGCCATGGCATTTACTATTTGCGCCATTTGGTGATCATCTGGCAATAACTCGCCTCTCCTTTGCCACTTGGACTAGCTTTATCTGCTTTTGCACTTTGTCTTCTTCCTCATTTTTTCCCTTTCTGGCTTCTTCGGCCCTCAGGGGTGATCTTCTGGTGGGTCGCTATGTTCCTAGGGCTCTTTTCATGGTTGGCGCTCAGGCATTTCAAAAACAAATGACTTTTTTACTGGCTTAAATTTGATGTTCGTGCACCTGTCATTACTTGAAAACCAATGGCTAATTCACTGTTTTTAATTTTAATGGCTTTCGAGACGTCACCATCCTTGGCAATTTCCTTTGGCTTTCTATTGTAGACAATTTTCTCATGGACAAAATTCCACAATAATTGTCTTCGACCACTTTGCTTTCCTTCAGAATTTTCGTCGGCCTTTCCTCCCGTAGCTTTTTTCCAAATTTCTTCAAACTTTTGTCTGAAGAAATTCCTTTAGATAAAAAGTCTAAAATAATTCATTTCTTTTGCCTTAGTCTTTTGCAAGATTCTTTTTTGTGGCCTCTTTGAAGTGCTCCCTACCCTCCACAAGGGCTCTTGAACCCAGAACTACCCTCTGCAAAGGCACTTGTCCTTCGGGAGGCTTGGACCTTTGATTGAACCGCTCCCTTGGACCAACCATTGAACCAATTTATTGAACCAGTTCAATGGTTCAATACATTTGTTGAACCAACTTTGAACTGAGTATTAAACCAAGCTCGTTGAACCAATCCATTGAATCGATTCAATGGTTCAATAGTTCAAGCAATTGTTGAACCAAGGCATTGAATCAAGCGATGAACTCTTGCATTGATTCAAAGTGATGGACCAAAACCTTTGAACCTTAGCGTTGAACTTAAAGTTTGAACCAAGAGCCATGAACCAAGTGATGAACCAAGGCCAATGAAATTTCTGATTGAACCAAGGCATTAAACTTGAGCTTCGAACCAAGCTGATGAACTGATTGAGTGAATCGAGTGATCGAACCATCTGATGAACTTTGCCAATTGAACCAAGCTTTGAACCAACACATTGAACCAAGCTGATGAACTGACTGAGTGAATCGAGTGATTGAACCATTCGATGAACTTTTCTGATTGAACTCTGCATTGAACCAAAGTGTTGAACCATTCAATGGTTCAAAGATGCCAACTTTCTTTGTGAATTTCTTTAGACAAAAATACAAAGAAGCTTTGTAAAATCTTTCCCTCTTTGACTGGTTCTTCAACTGCCGAAAGAAAACCTTTAGAGTTTGTAGAAGTCCTTGTGAAGTCTATAGAAAACCTACAGAGTCTGTAGAAATGGACCTGCAGAGTCTATAGAAATGGACCTACAAAGTCCATAGAAATAGACCTATAGAGTCCGTAGAAATTCTGCAGAGTCTGTAGAAATCACTAGATTCATGCAAAATAAAAAAATGAATTGGCCTAGAATATCAAGGGAAGAAGGGGACCAATTTTTGGCCTGTTGGGAAAAAAATGGTCAACATGTCCCATATTAGCAATTTTTATCCTAAAGCAATAGGTTTTCCATCTTTTAGTAAGAATAAAAATGTATTTCTACTCCAAGGGAATGAATCTGCAAGAAAAAAATTGAAAAAAAAGACATTTTTATTGCAGTCGTGTCTTTTTTACTTTTTCACTTTTTCTCTTTTTTTTTCAAATGAATGTTGATCAACTAGTGACCTAGTTTTTTGAGACAACAATTATTAGCAATGCTCGAATGTTTTTGATGAGGCCACTAATTATTCCTTTTACAACCTCATTCATACCAACTTATATATCTTTTTCCTATATGCATCCCTAGAACTATCCATGACTTATGTAAATGAATGAATGATTATATATACTTATGTAATTGAATGAATGATATATATATATATATATATATATATATATATATATATATATATATATATATATGTTATGGATTAATGATGTTTTTCTTTGATCAAAGTATACTTATGTAACCTTATTTCACAAATATTTGACGTGTAAAATAATACTACAATAATCTTACCTAGTCATAGGACTTATAGAGAAGCATGCATCAAAAGAGACTTCCAACCCATATCAACTGCTAAGTTGCAAGCTTTCACCTACAAGTTTTCCATAACAATTGCCAAGATATAGTATTTTCACCTATAGGTTTCTCATAGAAGCAACATGCTTTCACCTATAGGTTGCCTGTAGTAATTACAAGCTTTCACCTACAGGAGCCCACAACCACTACATAGAACAAACCATTGTTGTGATAATAAGTAATTAGGTTTTTAAGGAAACATCCATCTCTCTTAGAAAAAAAAAAATGATTGAAGAGGAGCCTCCATAATAGATGTAAGTACCCCTCAGATGCAAATAAATTTAGATGTGTTTCCAAAGGATGAATAAGATAAGGACAATGGAAAAGAGAGAAAGAAGCAAAATAACAAAACAACATATATTGTCCTTTTACCCATTTGGCATAAAAATAAATAATTTTAAGTTATTAACCACCTAAAGGTTGACTGAGTAGGTTTCAAAGTATTTGTACCTTTTCTAGATTAGTGCTCTTGGTTGAAGCTAATAAACTGCCTTATGTATTTAATGGCAGAACCTAGATTAGATTAAGATGATAGAATTGTAGAAAGTAATTGTATTCTGATTTATCTAATATTGTAATCTAGTATAGCAATATTTAATTGGTACAGATCTAAGTAATGAAAAGGTTTATTCTATAATAATCTTTTTTAATTATCTCAGAGAAGGATTTGAACTCAATTCTAAATGAGGAGGGCCCCTCGAATGGAGTTGTAGTGAAGATCCTAACCTTCTTAGATTAAAGTGTGTTGTGTGAGGTAATTTATTACTAGTTTGATTATATGAAGTGTGATGCATGTTTGAATAATAAATGTGATGAATTATTGCATTATATTATAATCATTTCCTTGTATATCTATATGATAAAATAAAGATAAGTTAATTGTACTACAATCAATAATTAAGTTAGTCTCTGAATCAATAATGCATATATAGTACCAACATCCTTGAAAAGCCTACATACTCTGGGTTGGAAATTAACGTTAAGTAGATTTAAGAATATAATATTAACTAGGTAATAGGTTTGTCCAATAGTTTTCACTACTGAATTTTTAAATTTTTTTTTTAGATTTTTTGGTCCAAACTCAATTGAAATCACAAGAATCCATAGGGTAGGATTTTTTTCATCCTAAACCAAGCCAATGTGAATTAATTTTTTTTGGTTTCAAAAATATTTATTACTCTTGGAAAATATTAGAGAAGAGTTGATAGAAATACCCTTCAACTGTAGGAATAGGTTGATTTTCTTCATCAAGAAGAGATAGATGTTATTCTTCAAGAAGTTGGTGAGTGAGAGTTTCCTTGGAAAATAGTTTTTTATATAAATTGAGCCTGTGGCCATTAATAAGTAGCTTGAACCAAATAGAGTCAATGGTTATGATCTTTATAGCTCAATTATCAAACACTTGTTCGATCTCATAAGACCCAAGCCATCTGGACTACAACTTTTCTTTATGATCCTTGTATTTAGAGGCAAAAAAAAGCCACACGTCATCTTTGAACTATTTTAGTATGATGAAATGCTTCCTTTCTTAATTAATGAAGTGTATTTAGCAGCATGACCATGTCCTATTGAGCTTTGGAAAGATCCAAGCCCAAATCAAGTGTTGTCCTTAATGTCTTATGTTCAAACTCAATGGGCAGAATAAGCTTCTTACCGTAAACTAGCTCATATAGAGTGAGAATAGTTGTGGATTTGCAAGTGATTCTATAAGCCCAAATTGCTTCTAGAAGATGAGTTGACCAATATTTTCTATGCAAGATAATAGTTTTAGAGAATATGATTTCTAATTCTCATTTTTTTATTTCCAGCTGACCATTTAACTAAGGATGGTAAGGGCTATACTTATTATGTCTAATTTCATATTCTTTTACCAAGGTATCTGTGAGGTCTAATGTGAAGTGTGGACCTTGATCTATGACTATTTCCATTAGTACTCTATAGCAGGTGAATATTTCATCATAAAGGAACTCAGCTACCTTCTCATCTTAGGCATGGGTTAAGGTTTTGACCTGTACCCATTTGGTGACATAATCTATGCACAACAGTATGTATTCCATGTTATTGGATTTAGGATCAATGAGACCTAAAAAATCTAATCACCATTTATCAAAGGGTGTCAGAACTAGTTGTGGCTATAATGATATTTCATTAGAGTGAGTGGGCCTTCCCATACACTATTATTAATCATATCTATTGGTGTACATCATGGCATCCTTACTCAAAGAAGTCAAATAATATCCAATAGTGAGTACTTTCATGGAATTATATTTGGCATTAGAATGACCCGCACATGGGTCATCATGGTAGGATCTGAGAATGTCATAAGCTTCATCTTCTCAAATGCATCTTCTCATAACTAAATCTAGTCCAATGATAAATATATATCCTAAAATCTAAGAATAATGTCTACTCTTTTGGATCAAATGGTTTTTTTCCCTAGATGAGAAATGTTGTGGTAGTGATCCTGCAGTAAGATAATTAGAAATATATGTGAACCAAGGAGATTGAATTGTCACAAAAAATAAATGTTCATCAAGAAAAGAGTCATCAATAATAGGACTGTCTTTATCATTTTATAATCAAGATAAAAAAATTTCCACTACATTATCTTTACTAGGTCTGTCCACAACGGTAATATCAAATTCTTCCAACAAAAGCAACTAATGAATTATCCTGCATGTTATAGTAGGTTTGTTGATTTAATATGTTATTTTTACATGATAAATGTTGATGAATAATTGGTAACCTATAATATATTTTCAAATTTTATTTATGGCATAGATGAAGACAAGAAATTCATTCTCTATTATAGTGTACTTAATTTCATCCCCTTGAAGATTCTTGGTGATAGAATTGATTTCATAACTTAGAGATTCATCTTTTTAGTCAAGGACAACTCCTAAAGTGGTGTCAGATGCATCTCTATGAATATGAAAGGGCTTCTTACAGTCAAGTATTCTCAAAATAGTAGTTTTTATGAGAAGGTCTTTGAGTTACTAAAAGGTAGTTTGGCAATCATCAATCCATGTAAATTCATCATCTTTAGTAAGCAATCTAGACAATAGGGTGATAATTTTACTAAAATCTTTGGTGAATCATCTATAACAATGAACATGTCCTAAAAAAATTCTAACATATTTTTTCTTCTTTGGTGTGAGTAGATCCTTAATAACAATTATCTTTGATGGGTTAGCTTGAATTCTAATAGGGGATATGTGATGTTCCAACACAATCCCTTCAATCATAAGCATGTAATATTTTTCATTACGCACAGATAATTTATGATCTTGGCAGTGTTAAAGAACTTTTTCTATGTTGGTCAGCATTTCTTCAAAAGCATGCCCATAAATAGTGAAATATTCCATGTAGATTTTAACATAGTCATGGGAAAGATAAAAACATATGCTCAACATAGCCCTTTGAAAAGTAGCTAGGGCATTGCAAAGATCAAACAGAAAGATTGCATAGGCATAGGTTCCCTAAAGGCAATTAAAAATGGTTTTATCTTGGACTTGTGGAGCAATTTTTATTTGATTATAGCTACTATATTCATCTAGGAAAGAAAAATACTTCTTCCCTGATAACATATCCAACACTTGATCAATAAATCGAAGGGGAAATTGATCTTTCCTTATAATAGAATTCAACTCTCTATAGTCAATAGAAATATGCCATTTACCCACTTTCTTAGGGATAATAACTAAGGGATAGACCCACTAGCTATCTAAGATAGGATAAATAAATCCTACATCCAAGAGTTTTTACAACTCAATTTTGACAATGTCTTTGACTACAGGATTCATTCATTGTTGGGGTTGGTGAATAGGTTTTATTTCTTATTTAATGTAAATGTGATGCATGCATAAATTTAGGGGTATTCCTCTCATGTCATGGTAATCCAAATAAAATTTTGTTATGTGTTATCTCAACATTGTATGTAACTAACTTTTTTGCTGGGGTGTTAAGGAAGAGCTGATGTTGAGAGGTTTGTTTAGTAGGATGTCCACTTTCTTTGTTAAAGAAAGCATAGTCTCTACATGGGTGATTAAAGGAGCATAACTACATTGATGGGGAAGTAATCTATGGAATGTCCAAATATCTCTTATGGTTTTAGTAAAATCATTCTCAGGAAAGGTATTCTAAAGAGGGCATGATGTAAATTTCAACATGTTGGTGGCTAAAATATCTATTTGATAGGTGTTTTACAATATACTAGTAAGGACAGTGTCTTCTTCTTAGGCATGTAGAGCTAGAATCTGATCAATTATGTAGAGTCATCAAGGAGACAACTTCTTCAAGGACATAAATCTAAGGGATTCCTCCATCATTTGGGGAAAGCTAAGCTGGTGGATATAGCACAAATTTATTAGTGTCATTTCTATTGGAAATTAGCATTTTTCTTGACTTGCAACCAATAAAAGCATCAGTAGTGGCCAACCATGGATGGCCCAGGATGAGAGGATACCCCCCCCAAATATCTCTTTGGCTATAGAATAATAAAATATAGTAGATATTACCAAAAATCCATAGTGATAACAAGGTCCTCGGCAATCCCCTAGGCTTAATAGTTGATCTATCAGCCATCCAAAGGATGGTGGGTGTTGGATGGAGAGTGGTAAGCTTCAGTTGTTGTATGGTATCCATGGTCATCATGTTGATGACTAAACCCAAGTTGATTAAAGTATCGAAGATGGGTTAGCTATGGATGCTAACATTAAATACAAGACTTCTTAGATCACAATATTTTGGGGGAACTATATTTCCTAGCATAATATTTGCTAATTGGCCAATGAATTGGATTGTTTTAGGATCCTTATTCTTTCATCCCAATTTTTTCAAATATAGCTATCAAATAGCTTTATCATAGATAGCAACATCCTTTATTACATGAAAGAGCAAAATTTTGATGCACACATTCTTGAGTTATCCTAAGATATTGAATTTAAGCTCTTGTTTAGGATGTGATATGTTCAATCTCTTCGAAAAAGGAGGATTATTAGTTTATTTTTTATTTTATGATAAACTTGGCTCATGATTGGCTATCGGTGGTTGTGGATTAGCATAGAATGAAGCTAGTTCAAAGTGTTTTGCGATTATGGGTGAGGTGGGGTGTGAAAGAACATGACCGGAGTGAAGCGAAACTTGCTTAATATCCAAGGTCTTTGTTGGATATTGCATTATTTTAGTGAATTGTGTCAGTTGAATTGACTTATTGGTAGGATTAGGAATGGAATGGGTGGGTAATTGAGTGGTTTGAATAGGCTTCTAAGTGTTTGGCATTATAGCCTATTGTTTTTGTGGTTATTACATTTACTGAGGAAAACCTTGATTTTATCTCTATTGCTATTGCCATGGATTAGAGGGATAAAAACTTTATGGTTTTGAAATTATCTTTATTGAGGTTGTTGTCCATTATGTTGCATCCATAACTGATTTTGAGGTAGATGCTAACTTGTTTGGGAACCATTTGGATTGGTTATATTCATCAAAGAATCATATTGAGGATTATTTGAAAATTGATAATTTTGAAATATAGAGTTTGATGCCATACATGGTCTTTGTAACCATAGTTTTCATTGAGCCATAAAAAACAATTGGTTATCATCTTTATCTTACGGCATGTAGCTCTATTGTCTTAAGATTTTCCTCAGTGATATTTGGTACCCGAGCTTTCATGGAATGACATGTGAAATTTGCCTTCTTCTTTTTGTATTTAGGGTAATAGGTGGATAAGGCTTTCTCAATTTCTTCTTGATTTCTACATGTATGTAATGTATTAAGCTAAGTAGCTAGGTTATTGGTGATCACCTACTTCATGTCCTTAAACAGGTTACTAATTTTAGCTTTAGACAAATCTACAATAGATGTTATAGGAAGGGTTCTGCTCCTAATTATTTTCATGGTTGATCTGGAGTAGTTCGTACATAGAACTATTAATTCATAAAATGGTAGTGTATAAACATCACCATTGAACATTACATATATTGTATCCAAAAAATCATCTGTAATTCCTTTCAAGAATATTAGCTTAATAGATTCCTTGTCCATTGTAGTTTACTTGGATTTTTACAAGCTAAACAAAAATCTTTCTATGTATTCATCCAATGACTCATCATCAACTTGTGTCATTTAGAAAATGTCATATCTCCTGTAGTTTATATCCCTACAATAGTCTTGGTATTTCATCAAAAACCTCTCCTTCATTTCTTCCCAAGTATAAATGACATCTTTTCCAAGTTCTATGAACCATCTAAGTGTTGCATATCTGAGTGTTGCTAGAAATAGTTTGAGTTTTTTAATGTCTTGATTATAATAATAGCTGCATCATAATATGTCTAACTCAAAAATCATTTTTTCTAGATCCTTAGATGCTTTTCTTCTAAAGGTAAGGAGGGCTAAGTGAGGAATATTCTTCATGGGTACATTTTCATTAGGAGTAAGGATAGGAAATTAGAAAGTAGCAGACTCACTGGTAGTGTTTTGTTCTTGGTGATCCCCCATGAATACTCTTTATGTTGGTAAATGGGAGGTTATTTTTACTCAATGCTCAAAATTCCTATCAAATTCCTTAGGGTATAGAAGATGGAGACTTTATACTTTTTTGTTTGAATGTATGGCATCTTATACAATGGGGATGGTGTGGAGGTTTTAGAAGATTATGCTAGCATGTCAATATATATTCTCTCTAAATTGGAAGAGTATAATGGCATGGTGTTTCTTCAAGGGGAAAGAATAGCTTTGAATGCCTCCTTAGAAAGAAATTTGGGTGACAGAGGGAATCAAGCTTCAAATTCTTGAGTATGAGGTAATAAGGAGGGAATTCTCAGCTATGGTACATGTGGGTCTCTTCCAGGGATATGAACCTCTTCAAGAACTCTAGCTTGAGCTACCAGTCCAATAAAAAATTCTTCTTTCTCTACCTCTTCTATTGATAACTGTGAGTAATCTTCAAGAATTACTTCATGTTCCTTATTTGTTATATGATGGATATCTGATACTATAAAAAAAAATTATGATTCAAGAAAAAATATTCCTATATATTCCCCTTCACTTTACATACGTTAACCATTTTTTTAATTTTTACCTTTTTACCCACCGTGCTTACATAGGGTTCATAATATGGGGTATTTTAAATTTACACTATCCTATGTGCAAAAAGGGAAATTTTAAACTATGAAAGTAGGAAATCTTTAATCTATAAAAACAACAAGCTTAGGAAAAATAATAAACATCCAGAAATAATTGCTATCAAGATTGCAGATTATAAGTGTGTGACACACTTCCTCAGTAATGGCACCAAAAGTGACCATCACTTGAATCAAAATCATATATACTACTCTTGATTAAGAGGAACAAGGAGAGTAACCATGGATCTGTACCTTCTAATTCATTTAATTATCAACCCAGGGATGTAGACTTGATAGGATGGCATCACTATATGTGTACACTCAATCTCTAATTTGACATTCTACAAATTGTATCTAAGATGTTGAAGTGTAGTAAATGAAATGATTGAAATAAAACATAAAAAAAATACAATAAAATAAATTATTATGAATGGAAGTTTCCCTAAATGAATCTAAGACAAGAATGTAACTCACACAATTTAGAAATGAAACACACAATCACTAAGAAAATCAATTAACATGCTTGTCTAACAAAATAGGTTGGATTGTTGATATAGCCTTCCAAATGGGGCCTTTCCTCCTTCCAAATATAGCTTCAACCCTTCCTCTCACAACATTAAATTTAACTTAGAATTTATCACTCATTAATCAAAAGTGTAGTAATAAATTGTTGCATGAAGTTACAATAAAAATTGCTTAACACAATGTACTTATAATAATCTCTATTCAACATATATTATTTTTTATATATCTCTCAACTCTATTACACATTTTTATATACCGTAGAGGAGATTGTTTTATGAAATACAATAAATACATTCTATTCTAAGATACATTTAAATTGGAATAACTAAAATTGGTTCCATTCACTAAAGATGTCATTCATGTGAATTTTACAAATTTGTTGTAGGATAGACAAGGTTGTTTTGATCTTCAAATACTTCCTTATTGAGATTCATGGAGGTTAGAGTTGTTGTTTTTTTTAATTTAGTTAGAAGAGAATCAAAATCTGTTCATCCATAGCTTTGGTCATGCAGTGGCTATAAGATGGTCTGTGTGGTGAGATTCCTTTGCTATAGGATACTCTGTGTTATATACCTATTTACCCAAAACATCTTCATAACATATTTATAGAAAAATATCCTAAAGTAATAGACAATAATCATATATTTAATTTCAATACATAATTTTAACTATTTAAAAGAGTTTGAAAATATAATGCTATAAGATTTATGAAATTAGGAAACTTTTATGGAAAAGTGTTTAAAAACATGGTAATCAAGCAGAATAAGTACAATAGATGGAAACAATAACAATACATTTCTAGGTCTCATCAATTAACTTGGTTAAAATTGCATTAGTCATTACCCCAATTGACTTTGTAGGCTCAATATGTGATGATGTGGGGATAATTGATTCCAAATTCACATTTTCTACTCATAGGTCTATGTTCAAGAAGATCAAATTTACCTTAATCACAATCATAATTATACCTTATATACCCTAAAACTGAAACTCTAATCCCTAATCCCTAAACTCTAAACCATAAATATAAACTCTTTAAATCTTGAATAAATCATTTTATCCCAAATTAACATCATTTAGACTAATAATTAAGTTCACAAGGCCCATTTTGGCCTAAATCACATGACTGATTTCCCCATTTGACAAATTCACTCAATCTACACGATGACATCCATGGTATAATGACAACCCAAAAAAACATTCTATAGTCACAAATGGGTCCAAGTGATTGAAATTATCCTCAATTATATTTGTGATTAACCTTGTGTACCATAAACCATGTATATACATTAAAACCTAGATGTTTTAAACCATAAAACCTATACACTATACCCTAAATTATAAACCATAAACTTTCCCTATTTACCAAATTCAATTTAGTCCCAATTTACATCCTTTGTAGTAAGAATCAGGTTTGAACACATGTCATATCTAGCGATTAGACATTAATATATAGGCACTTAAACCTAAACCCTATGCCCTAATCCCTAAAACATAAATTGTAATCCCCATGCCATAATGCCTATTCTATGACACAAACATACAAACCTTAAGATATAATTGATTTATCATGAGATAGCATAAAATTCACTTTTTAAACTTATGGCTAAAGCCTTTGTAGTACCAATCTAGCTATGCATCTGATGTAAATTAGGGATATTTCGAGCCCCTTCAACCTAATTAACCAAAGATGAGGAGCTAGTTGATTCTTTTAATCAATGGAGAATTTGAGGCCAATATGAACCACTTCAATAGCAAGATATGATTTGGGGCAAAACAAAAAGATCCTTCTACTATCATGAATTGATCCAATTAGTTAATATGGGAAATTCCATATGTGATCTAATAAAAATTGATCCCCTAAATGAAATATATGGCTCAATAAATTGTATAACATGCATGCAACATGTACATGACATAATTGACCCTACTTTTAGCAGAAATACAAACATGAAGGTAATCAAGTCATAAATAGGTTTCACAAGCAACTCAAATTATCTTCATTTACCTTATTTATTGGACCCTATATCTGATATCTTAAACCCTATGTTACCATGTACCAATTATCTTTAACCCTAAACCCTTTACCGTTTACATTAAATTGTAAGCCATAAGCCCTAAACCCCAAACCCTTTGAATTATAGACCTTAAACCCTAAACTAATAAATTTAGCCCTATTAACATCTTACACACACACACACACACACACACACACACAATATGTGTGTGTGTGTGTGTGTGTCTTGTCAGGAATCTAGAACAACAAACATGTCCTGATCCCACTTGTCAGGATGCGAAACCGGAAACATACAATTGATTACCAAAACTTCAAACAACTTAATATGCGGAAACAAACCAGATTCACCAAGTAACTAGAATTCAGAATAACACAGCATATGAGAGACAATACACAACTTGTATTAACACTTTATACAGAAAAGAATACAATAAAGAAGATGCCACTTCTTCTCCACCACCTTACAGAGGTTTCCCACACCTCAAGTGAACAGTACTTCTTCTCCCCAAAGCTCTCCCTCTCACAGGTCACAACACCCAACTCAAATACAGAGTTGATGTTCACCTCCCATGCTCCACGCATAACACAAGTGCTCCACGCACTCCACAAGCACTCCACGTGCTCCACAAGTACTCAAGGTACTTCAAGTAGATCTCCCATGAATCTGCAACAACCTGCAATTCAACAGACCATACTTATGGAAGGAGCTTCCTTGCCTTCCTCTTGCTCTATCCGAGTACACACCTGTACTCCAAGTAGATCCTGCCTGATACTGCTCCCTGTTGTGTTGCTGTCTATATGACCTTGCACACCTGCAAATCAAACAATGGTTCTGCTCCCCTGTGAACCTCGACCTTGCACACACATACACCTGCAGATCAACGATCTTACTTACCATGTAGATATCCTATATAGGCCATGCAACAGTGACCAAGATCCTACACTCCTGAAGAACCCAGATGGCTCTCCAATCCAGCACCAACACACCTGGTACTGTGGCACTAGGAGGAACGCACCATTACTCTACCTCACACACAGAAGGAGCTTATAATTATGCTCTCTTACTCCCTAGCACACTTTTCCAATACAACCATGAGTCTATTATATAGATCTCATCCAAACAATAATTAGACATCTAATTACAATAATTAGATCCGCAGCTATGAGTCTAAAATTAGCACTCATCATGCAAACACTTGGTTCGTTAGCTAACTAGCCGTAAATAGCTCGCAGTCGAACCACACAGGCGACCGACGTCGGTCCCTGTCTGCCTAGAGGTGACCGACGTCGGCCGATATATGACCGACGTCGGTTGCTTCCCTTTGCTATCCTGCCGACGTCGGCTGATCAGACCGACCCCAACTTCTCTGCAATCTTCAGCAACCTCCTCTCCTGTTTGCATCAGTGAAGCTTTTAGCTCCACAATCCTAACATGTCTCTCTCTCTCTCTCTCTCTCTCTCTATATATATATATATATATATATATATATATATATATATATATATATATATATATATATATATAGAGAGAGAGAGAGAGAGAGAGAGAGAGAGAGAGAGAGAGAGAGAGAGAGAGTAAGAATTAGGTTCAAAGTGATTAAATTGGTTAAAATTGAATCACTCATTACCATAATTAACTTTGTAAGCTCAATCTATGATGATGTGGGGGATAATTGATACCAAATTCACATTATTTACTGATAGATATAGGTACAAGGCTCCCAAAATTTCCCCAATTTCCTAAACAATTATATAAATATACCCTAAAACCTATACTCTAAGCCATAATCTTTAAAGTTACTAATCCCTAAACTCTAAACCACAAATATAAACTCTATAAACCTTGAACTAATCATTTTAGGCTAAATTAACGTCACTTTTAAACTAAGAATTAAGTTCACAAGGCTCAGTTTGGCCTAAATCACATGATGAATCATCCCATTTGACCAATTCACTCAATCTACATGATGACATCTAGGATATAATGAGAACCCAAAACACATTTTTTAATCATAAATGGCTCCAACTGATTCAAATTATCCTCAATTATCTTTGAGATTGACCTTGTGTACCCTAAACCATGTACATATCTTGAAACCTAGAAGCCATAAAACCTAAACTCTAAACATTATACCCTAAACTTTAAACCATAATATTTCCCTATTTTCTAATCTATTTAATCCCAATTAACATCTTTTGTAGTAAGAATTAAGTTCACATGGCATAGAGTAATTAAACAAATTAATATATAGGTCCTTAAACCTAAACCCCTTGCCTAGTCTTTAATCCCTAAAACATAAATTATAAACCATATGTCATAATGCCCACTATATGTTGTAAAGATAAATGCCTTATGATATAACTAATTTTATCATGAGATGTCATAAAATGTAATTTTTAAACCTATGGCTAAAGTCTCTGGAGTACTAATCTGCTTATGCATCTGAAGTAAATTGGCGGTATTTTGAGCCCCTTCAACCTAGTTTAATGACTATAAAATGTGATTTGGGGATTTATTAACTCCAATTTTCCCTAATCACCATAATTATTGTACCTTATATACCCTAAAACCTATACCCCAATCCCTAATGCTTAAAGTTCCTAATCCCTAAACTCTAAACCATAAATATCATCTATTTAAACCATGAACCAATCATTTTAGCCCAAACTAACATCATTTTGACTAAAAATTATCTTTGTGATTGACCCTATGTACCCTAAACCTAATCCTTAAACACTATAACCTAAATTATAGATCAAAAACATTCCCTATTTAATAATAGATCTAGTCCCAATCAAAATACTTTGTAGTAAAAATTAGGTTTTCACATGTCATATAGCTATTAGACTTTTTATACACCTTTAAACACAAACCCTACATGCCTTAATCCCTGATTCCTAAACCCTAAAACATATATTGTAATCCCTAATCCATAAACCTTATGCACTAATTCCTTAATCCCTAATCCTTAATACCTTATCTATATTAAGTATAATTCAATCACATTATTTAATAACATGATCACATTATTCCTAGCATAGGTAACACTTAGCTCTCATTCCAATTACTAACCCCAAATCTTATAATGATAATAACATGATTGTGTTATTACATAGCGCGATCATGTCATTATTGATATAACCTTCTCAATAGGTTGGATGGGACAAAACCTTAGACAACACATAACATGATAACATTATTATTATTCTATATTAATATCCCTTATCAATTATTATTTTTTACCCAAATCAAAACTTTTGGCCCCACAAACATTCACTGTGTACTTCTATGAGATCTACATACCTATGTACTTGACCCCACATTTGAAAAGTTATCAATTATCCATTTTGATGGGTGTCAAATCACGTTTGAAGAGTAAGAGTAAGTTTTTAAAGAATAAAACACCAGAAGAATTAGAAGATTTGAGATAGAAACACAAACTACAAATATAGAAACTTTACGGTAGATAAGTTACAAACCCTAATCTTGATGTACCAAATGCCATAGGTAATGATCCAATTGATGATAATGAATTAAATAATGATGAAAATGACTATAATCAATTGACTAATGTTGAAATTGACCATAATAAAAATAATAATAATGAAATTGACCATAATGAAATGAATAATAATGAAATTAAAAATAATGAATTAGTTAATGTTGGAAGTTCACATTAAAAGTTCCAAGTCTTTTATATTGTTGATGATGAGTTTGTGTATGATGCTTCACCCCCCATGAATGAACAAAATTTGATGGAAACAAATAATGATGAAATTAACCATCAATAAAATTTCATGAAAACATATAATGAAGAAATTAATAATGAATAAAATGTCATCCCACCTCTAAACAATGAATGTAATAATTGTTTTGAAACACGCTCTCAACAAATTCCACCATTACCAACACCTCCAAGAATTATGCATATAAAAGACTAGTATTTAATTGAATTCGATGAAAATATTTTAAAACTAATGCATAACAAAATGTGTGGTCATCATTCAAGAATATTGGCTCAACAAATTTGAGATACTTTCTCTCATAATTTGGAGTATGATAGTCAAAGATGTCAATTATTTGTTTCATTGATAAAATTGATTAACATGAGACCTATAATGTACACATTACGACTAATAACATGTAACATAGATGATGAAAATGATGAAATTATTGAAATTGTAAATGTTACATATCATACTGTAGGCCCAAAATCATGTACCAAATATTATAATTCTGCCCAATGTATACATACAACTTGTGCGGTAAGTGACAAAATAGGAAAAAAAAATGAATGGTTTTAATAACAAGCCAAACACATAATATAAATATGAAAAAAATAATGGAAGTAATTTAAATATTTGAAAGACATAATGAACCTAATACCAATGAGCTCTAGCCATTCTTTGGTAGACTTCCACAGAAGGACAAGGCTATAGCTGATAATTTCAAAGAGTTAGTTGCTCAATTTTGGAAAGATAATACAAGAGTTTCACCCAATTCAATAGATCTTATGAAAAGAAGAGTTGGTTATCCTAACCATAAACCGCATCCAAAACATTTATTAGATATGACTCAAACATAATTGTACTCTAAAACTTTGGAAAAAATCCAGAAATTTTTATTTTTCAAATATATTTTTAGATGGCAAAACTTTTTTATGTTAAAATAAATAACACGTGCATTTGTTGTAGACAACATGTTGAATTTCCAATGCACTATGATGTTTTTATCCATATTCATTGTACTTTACATACTAACATTTTATAGAAGTGTGGCATTGAATTACCATCAAAATTAGTCAGGGAATTTATTCCAACTATCTTGTACAAAATATTGAATGGGCAATTATTTTACAACAAATCATGTTTAGATGGAAATTGTAGCATTTATGGTGGATTACCAAATTTAAAAAAAAATTATCCATAAGGAAATTACAAGTGCAATTGTATAGGAATTGGTTGGTTTAAGTAAATATAAATCAGTGACTTATCAAGTAAAAGATGGCAAAGAATCTAAAACGTGTGATATTGTTACAAAAAGGATGCCTATTTCTGAATTTTTGGTCAAATTTAGAGAGAAGATTGTTTATGAGTATGCAAGGCACACACATAGGGATAGATGGTTAGATGAAGATTTTTAAATATGCAAGGATATATTATCACTTGGTTCCATTGCTTCAGTAGTTTATTTTCATGATAATTACACATTCAAACCCCAAATGGAAGTTTAATCATAGTATTGCAAATCATCATAAGTTACCATATTCATGAATATAACATTCATGCATTCCCCTGATCATACAAAGCAATAATGGAAAATATTAAGGGATTGCCATTTATATTTCAATGATGATAGATCACATTGTTTAGAGTATGTGCAAGGTTATTTTTAGAAGTTCTATGAATAGTTGAGTCAGAAGAACATTACTTTCAATCAACATTACATTTGGTCAGATAATTAAACATCATAATTCAAAAATACCTGAATGTTTTATTAGTTGAGCAAGATACACATTACCACTAGTGTAGAACACATTTAGAGTTTCATCGAGGCTAGCCATGGAAAAGGGGAGCATGATGGTGCTGTAACATGTGTAAAAATATCTTTTGCAAGGGAGGAGTTGAAATTTGAAGAGGGTGTTCATTTGATAGATGTAAAAATAGTGGTTAAATAGTGTAATGAGAACATGTGTCATGGTGATCAAGCGATTTCTATTGTTCATAGACATTTTTGGTTAATGGAGGAAGAACACTTGGCAAAATATGAGGATTGTATAACTCTAACGGGTTCAAGTGACCCACACTCATTTCATAGTATTCATTTGAGACACTTCCCATGTTTATGTTCTGAATAAATGGACTCTTTTTGGATTGAGTGTGAGTCACAAGAGTGGTTAGATGATTGGAGGTCCAAACCTTTAATTCTAATCAACACATATCACATTCCATTACCATTACCACATACAAATACGACATCATCAAATGACATTGACCATGTATCTGATTTATTGTAGCTAGGTAGAATATTTATCACTATGTACAATTTATTATCATTAAATATATCTTCATATTTTCACTAAAAATGATTTTCTATGATATAGGGCATGTTTTGGAAGTTATTTCATATAAAGATAATGAATAAGGCACTAATTACTACTTTTGTTGGTGTGTAGAGTGAAAAACAAATTGATTTCTCTAGTTATAGATGGAAAAAACATCAACTATCTCATTAAGTTAGTGGTAGTCACTAAAAATTGGTTTTGATGATATCCTATTAAAAATTTAGATCAATGATTATTTTAAGATTTGGAAACACACAAGAAGATAATGCACTATTCAAATTTGATTCTTGCAAGGAATATTTAATTACAAAAATATCATGGTAGGCTATTAAACAAGAAACTATGGAAAGTTCAAGAGTCAGATCATGAATCTATTATTGATATTATCAAGGTTAGATTAAATCCTAGTGATTCATTGGATTGAAATATGGAGGTATGTTGGATTTTCAATTGACTTTTCAAATTTAGATGCAATCAATTTTACCAAATCTTTTTTTTTTCTGGGTAGTACATATATAAATTTTATTTTTAATAACTTATTAACAAATTTTTGTATGTTAGTTGTGCCAGATAATCTTCCACCTTCACATGGTTGGCAATAAGAGTAAAGAATTCTATATTTTTTAAGCCAAGAGAAGCTTAGGTTTTATGGGTATTTGAACTTAGGCTAAAATAATGAATTTTTATTATATTGGGAAGGGTGTTCTTGAGGTCAGAATGGGTGGTGGGTTTATCAATCAGGCCTAATGGTAGGCCAAAAATGTGGTATTAGATGTTATCCCCCCTAAAAATGTTAGCAATGCCAATTTTTATCATGAAGCATCTGAATTAGATTTTTGTAACTACAACTTAAACTTTGATAATATTTGTTGTTAGTGTTTCCACTCTCTAAAACAGTAGTAAAAATGTACCTACAGGTGGATTAAAACATCATGGCACTATCAAAACATGTAATTTATGTATTTCAATGTGATCAAAGTGATAGATTCATAGGTGGAGGTCCTAAAGGTAGAAATGCTAGTTGGAGCTCAAGAAGTTGCTTGTTCACTAACAAAAACTTGCATTTTTAGACTCATCACTGCAATTTATCTAACAGATTGATATCGAATATTCTACCTGAGGGATCTAGGGTGTGATTTGAAGTATTAATGGGGAATGAGAGGGATTTTATGGTTCATGGAAATGACTTACAATTTATTTTTTATGCATGTTTGAACTTAGGCTAAAATGCATTTTTCTTGTATTGAGAAATGTGTTTTTGAGGTCAAAATGGGTGGTGGGTTTATCGATCGAGACTAATGAGAGGCCAAGAAAATGGTCCTAGATGTTACTCACCCCCTAAAATGTGTTGGAACTATCATTTTTTACTCAGGGAACATCAAAATCAAAGTTCTATAACCACAACTTGAACTTTGACAACATTTGTTGTCAATGTTTCCACTCTCCAAAATAGTGAAAATGCACATCTTGGTGGATTCAAGCATCATAAAAGTGTGATAACATGTAATTTTTCTATCTAAACATGATCAAAGTGATATATTCACATGTAGAGGTCCTAGAAGCATAAATGCCTGATGGAGCTCAAGAAGTTACTTGTTCACTAATAAAAACTTGCATTTTTGGACCCATCACTGCAACTTATCTAACAAATCGATTTTGAGACTTTCACCTAAATTATATTTAGTGTGATTAGAGGTATTAAGGAGGTATATAAGGGATATAAAATTTTATGGTTATGAATTATATTTTTCATTTTATGCATGTTTTAACTTAGGCTTAAAAATTACATTTTTCTTGTGTTGGGAATGGTGTTCTTGAGGCTGGAATAGGTGGTGGGTTTGTCAATTAATCTTGTTTGGAGGATAAGAACCTAGTCTTAAATTTTTTTCACCCCCTAGATGCATTGGTAGTATTATTTTTCACTTAGGAAGCATTGAAATTAGAGTTATGCAACCACAACTTGAATTTTGACAACATTTGTTTTCAGTGTTTCCACTCTCTCAAACGGTAGTAAAAATGCACTTCTGGGTGGATTCAAACATCCTAGCGATTTGATAACATGTAATTTTCCTATCTAGATGTGATAAAAGTGATAGATTTTTAGGTGGAGGTCCATAGGTAGAAATGCCATTTGGAGCTCAAGAAGTTGCTTGTTCGCTGACAAAAACTTTCATATTTGGACCCATCACTGCAACTTGTCTAACAAATTGATATCAAAGCTTCCACCCAAGTTATTCAAGGTGTGATTAGAGGGATTTAATATGTATGGGAGAGTTTTTATTGTTCATGGCAATGACTTCCAATTTTTTTTATGTATAATTAAATTAGGCTAAAAAAATGGATTTTTCTTATATTGGTAAGGGTGTTGTTAAGGTCACAATGGGTGGTGGGTTTGTCGATCAGGCCTAATGGGAGGTCAAGAACCTAGTTGTAGATGTTATCCATCCCATCATATGTGTTGGAAGTGTCATTTTTCACTCAAGAAGCATCAAAATTAGAGTTATGTAACCACAACTTGAAGTTTGACAATTTGGACAAGTTTGATAACTTAAATTAGAAACCTAAAACTTAATGAGTAATTGACCTATTGACCTATTGATAAATTTGACAAATTTGATAACTTTGACAACTTTAAAAGCTTTGACCTATTGACCTATTAGGTGGTAATTTACCTATTGCCCTATTTACCTATTAGGTGGTATTGAGTAATTGACCTATTGACCTATTGACAACTTTGATAACTTTGAACTATTGACCTATTATGATCTGGGCAACAATTTAGGGGAAAATTTAGGTGACAAATCCACCCCAATTGATGACAGAACTTTTGGGAGCCATATCTTTTTCATCGTCACTCCAATTAACAAGCCGTTTGAACCATTAGAAATATAAGAATGAGAAAAACATGGTGAGATGGCACATATATCTACTTGATGGATTTTGACCCACAAAAACCCAATGGAAGTGCCCCAAATTTCAATTTTAGTAGTCTAGTATAAAAATAGTAAGTTTATAAAAATAGTAATTCCTCAAATTTTGCCTTGTTTTAAATCATGGAATTCAAACCACTTGATCTCCCTCGAGATTGGTGACCTTCCACATCATCCCCCTACTTTAAAAACATGTATAAATGAATATGTAACCTGAAATGGAAATTAGACATCTCTTCTCAAATAATTCATTATTCTATGTTATTTTTGTGTTCTTGAAATATTTTTCAACCAAAACTTCTAAATTTTGGATCAGTGGTATCAGAGTGGTTTGTCTTAAGAGTGTATGATCCTAATGATGAGGTCAGGGTATAAGAAGCTTGGGTGGAAAATAACAGAGATTCAAAACTATCTGCCTATTCACTCCAAATGACTTCAAATGGAAGATGACACCGAGACATCCAATCTTTTCAAGGAAATGGTGAATGAATCCTCCTAATGGAAAAAATCATAGATGCTGCAACAATTTGCCCAAATTCTCCAACAACTCTTGATGGGAAATTCAGGCTCCTTATCTATACTTCTTGGCTCCTCATCCATGGACCTTCCTTTTAGTCCCCCACACCCTTCAAGGTTTAGGTAAATTTTGATATTCCTACATTTGAAGGAAAAAATCAATGCTGATGTAGTAGAAAATTGGTTGGATCAATTGTCTTCCTACTTCTCTATAAATAAGTTCACCAATGCAGAAAAGATAACTTTTTCTCTTTTAAAACCATCATTGCCCATGAAAAATTGGTGGGAAGTGTAAAAAAAGAGGTTCAGTACAGAGAAAATTGGCCTTGAGGTGGAACCTACCTAGGATAATTTTGTGGAAGAGATAAAGGAAGAATACTATCCCATTGGAGTATATGATGATCTATACATATAGTTCCAACAACTTTTCCAAGGTAAGGACCAATCTGTTTGAGATTACATAGACATTTTTCATTCTTTGTCTGCAAGATTGGGCATCAAAGAAAGTGAGAAACATAATACTCTAAAATATCATGGTGGACTACAATGGTACATATGAGGGGAAATGGAACTCTTCAATTTAGAAACCCTCGGTGAGGCATACAAGTTCCTAGTGAAGATTGAGCAGAAGCATGGTAGAAATAATACAAAGAGTCAACCCTCAAAATGGAAAAGTGACAAGGAAGGTCAATCACAAAGACAAAATTGGAAGCAAAAGGAGTTTTCGATAAGAAACCCCAGAAGGGGAAGGATGGAAAATGGTGTGATTACTACAAAATTGGAACTCACTCCAAAAAGGAATGTCAAGCCATCAAGTCACTTATTTTTGAGTCACAATACTCGACATCTACTACTATGTCTCATACATAACCTAAAGTCAAAGAGGATGAAGAAGAGATTGTAGATGCTGAGCCCGACACCATCTTCACTTCATCATAGACTTGTGAGGAAAGGCCAGATGACAAAGAAAGATTGTTCCACTCCAATTTATGGGTAAAAGGTAAGCCTCTAAATTTCATTCTTAATAGTGTGAGTCAAAAGAATTTAATCTCTACTAATGTTGTGAAAATTCTAAATCTATCCATGAAGCCTCACCCAAAGCCATACAGTATTTGATGGCTGAGCCCAGGGAGAGACCTCCGTGTCACCCATCAGTGTCTTATTTCATATGCAATAAATCATTTCCAAGATGAAGTCTTGTGTGATGTGGTTAATATAGTTGTTTGTGATGTACTCCTTGGTCAGTCATTCATGTATGATTAACATGGCATCTATAAATCATGAACTTAAAGAATCACCCTCACTCTTGGAACATGACAGTATAGAGTACCATAGGTACCACCTCCCACATTTGTCTCCCTGATCAGTGCCAAGTAATGTAAGAGATTGGTGGAATAGATAAATCAATTCATTCTCATGGTGGTCAAACCATAGAAATCCAAGAAGGCTGATGTTGTAATCTTGACTACACGATCAACACAATAACAGAAGTAGATGGGACAAATCATAGCAGAATATGATGAATTATTCAAGTCACCCACAAGAGTTCCACTAAATTGCCAGGTAAAACATTCTATCAATTTGATCCTAGGGTCACCTTTGCCTAACAGTCTTATGTATCATAAATTAGTTTTGGAGAATGATGAGATAAAAAGATAGATTAAAGAATTGATCCAAAAGGGTCACATCAGGCCAAGATCTTCACCCTGTGGTAGCTCAATTGTCTTGGCACCAAGGAAAGATGGAACATGCAAACTTTACATTGACTATAGAGCCCTGAATAAAATCACTATGAAGAATCATTACCCTCTCTCCAAGATTTATAACCTACTGGACCAACTCTATGGTGCAAAGATCTTCACCAAAAATGATCTCAAATTTGTTTATCACCAAATTCCCATCAATCCCACTGATGTCTAGAAGATTGCATTCAAATCTAAGGAGGGGCTCTTTGAGTGGTTGGTTGTGCCTTTTGGCTCAACTAATGCACCTTCAACCTTGATGAGTATGATATATGACATCCTACGACCCTTCACCAACTCATTCATGGTTTTATACTTGGATGACATACTCATCTATAATATAACATGGGAGGAATATCTATAACATGTTCATAAGGTGCTTCAAACTCTTTGGGAGCACAAGTTGTATGCAAATCTTGACAAATGCACATTCAGGATGACAAAAAATCAGTACCTTGGGTATGTTGTGAATGAGTAAGGGGTCCATGTTGAGCTAGAAAAGATTTAGGTTATTCGAGAATGACCTACACTAATGACCCTCATGGAACTTCACTTCTTCTTGGGTCTCGCAAATTTCTATCACATATTTGTTCTTGGATTTTAACATGTTTCTTAGTCACTAACCCAAGTGACTAAAGGAGGAGATAAATCTACATTTTAGTGGGGTGAAATAAAACAAAGGGAATTTGAGAATTTGAAGAACAGACTTTGATCAGCCCCTTTTCTTGCCTTGCCAGATTTGCATCAACCTTTTGAGTTGATGACAGATGCATCTGAATATGCCATGGGAGCTATCATCATGCAAAATGGCCATCTTATTGTATATCATAGTGAAATATTCACTGATACAATCAAGAAATATATAAAATATGATAAAGAGCTCTATGCCATTGTGTAAGCCTATAAATAATGAAAATACTACATCTTGGGGAAAGAGGTGGTCATCCACACTGACCATAGACCATTGGAATTCATCCAGACATAGAGAAAAATATGAAATGAGAGGCACCAAAAGTGGGCCAGATATATTTATCAATTCCATCTAATAATTAAATACAAAAAGGGAGCTCAAATATAGCTATAAATTGTTTAAGCCACCCACCAATTACTGCACTCACAATAGTTCTTGACCTTTGTGGACATGAGACTGTCACTTGGGGTGCTCTATATGATGTAGATCCTACCTATGCTGGTACATATTAGGTGCTTCAAAAAATTAAACATGTTTTTGATTTATATTTACAACATAATGTCCTCTATCATATGGGGCACATCTATGTTTTAGCTGTAGAGCAACATAAGATGATATGAGAAGCACATTTTTGTAGGATAGCTGGACACTTTGGTGTAAAAAAGACATTGGCAGTTCTTCAAAAACACTTCTACTGGCCCCATATGTGAAAGGATGTGGAAAGGTATCTCAAATATTTCGCCCCATGTGTGATAGCCAAGCCAACAAATAAGAAGCAAGGATTGTACATGTCATTGCTAGAACCAACCAGGCCTTGGGAATCTGTCTCAATGAATTTTCTCTTAGGTTTGCCCACTTCAAAACATGGCAAAGATTATATTTTTGTTGTAGTTGATAATTTTTTAAAAATGGCTATCATGATTTCTTGTAAAAAAATATATCTGCTAAACAAACTGCTTCACTAAATTTTAGTCATGTATGGCTCCATTTCAGTCTCCCCAAGTCCATTGTCTTAGATCGAGACAATAGGTTTTTGAGCATCTTCTGGTCCACTCTATGAAATATGATAGATACCAAGCTATTGTATTCCATAGCCTTCCATCCATAGACTGATCGTTAGACAGAGGTGGTGAACCACGTGATTATTCACATGATTCAAATGTATCACTCCAAACATCCATGCACATGGGACGAGGGGCTTCTTTTCATATAACATGGATACAATCAGGCCTTGCACAAATCGACCAAGCACAGTCTATTCTAAGTATGCTTTGAGTTCTAACCCATGGCACTAATTGATATATCCATTCCATTCTCAACCATGGAATACACACCTCATGAAATATCTGAGGAAACAAAATCAACAAATTTAATTGAACAAATGCAACACATCTAGCAACAAGTTCATGACATCTTGGAGAAGATGAATCAGAAGTATAAGCAATGCCATGACAATCATAGGATTGCACACCATTTTATTGTGGGTGAAAAGGTTTGGTTGTGGATTCAAAAGGAATGACTTTTAGGCCCACACAAAACAATTCAGCCTCTGTGATATGGTCCCTACACCATCACTAGAAAAGTTGGAAAAAATGCTTTTGAGTTGAACCTACCAGCCTACCTTGGTTTGCATCCAATATTCAACATGGAGTTCCTTAAACCATATCATCCACCTCTGTTGGACACTTTAATCATAGAAGAACAAATAGACATTAAAGAGCTTGATCCATATATTTTTGTTATAGTGGAGGAGGATCATATTGTGGACACCTGGATGAAGACAACAAGAGGATGCTCTATTTTACTTTATCAGGTGGTCAAAAGGGGCCAGCTTAGCCACCAAGGTGAGTGGATCATAGAGAATCAAATCAAAACATAACTACCACACCTGATGAGAAACATTGATTTAATGGGGATTATTTCTTCTCAAGGATTAATGATTCGGGCAACAATTCAAGAGACAATTGAGGTGATAGATCCACCCCAATTGATGACAGAACTTCTGGGAGCCATAACTTTTGCACCATAGCTCTAATTGACTCATCATTTGAACCGTTGGAAAGCTAAGAACAAGGATAACGTGGTTAGATGGAATAGATCTCCACTTGATGGATTTTTATCCCTAAAAACTCAATGGAAGTGCCCCAAATTTCAATTTTAGTAGTGTAGTCTAAAAATAGTAAGTTTCTAAAAATAGTAATTCCTCAAATTTTGTATTGTTTTAAATCATGGAAGTCAAACCACTTGATCTCCCTTGATATTGGTGACCTTCCACATCCTCCCCCTAATTTAAAAATATGTATAAATTAATATGTAACCCAAAATGGAAATCAGACATCTCTTCTCAGAGATAATCATATAGTTGTATTGCGATCTTGAGTAATAAAACATCTCTTCTCAGAGAATTCATTGTTACTATGTTATTTATGTGTTCTTGAAATATTTTTCAACCAAAAATTCTAAATTTTGGATCATATTATGTGGTAATTTACCTATTAACCTATTAAAAACTTTGGTAACTTTGACAACTTTGATAATTTTGACAACTTTGACAATTTTGACAACTTTGACCTGTTAGCCTATTGATGTATTAGATGGTAATTAAACTATTGACATATTGAACTATTAGGTGGTATTTAGTAATTGACCTATTGAACTATTGATATATTGACAAATTTGACAACTTTGACAATTTTGACCTATTGACATATAAGGTGGTAATTGACATATTGGCCTAATAACATATTGACTTATTGACCTAGAAAGTGACTTTTTGTGGATTCTCCATTTAGTGTATATTATTGCATTAGTTTCATGTTATCCTTGAAGTTTAGGGGTGAATGAATGTAGGTGGTAACCAAGAAGTGACTATAGGTTAAAATCAAGGAAGGCATCTTAGAGTGATTCCACCAGGTTGGTAAGTTGTGAGTCATCATGCTAGCATATTATTGTTAATACCTTGGGTTATTGACTAAGGTATATTATCTATGCATCTTGGTTAGTTTTGTAACCACTTGGGTTAATAGGTTAGTTCCTTTTTACAGGATTAGCTATTTTATGGTAGCCGATGATTGTGGTTGTTCCCACCCCTATTTTCTCAAGTGTCTCGTTTGCCTATTTAGTATCCATATCATGTATTGTTTAGTATGTTGGTTAATTAAATTCTCTAATATTTTTGTTCAATATAGTATTGTATGAGAGCTTACTATATAGGAAGCTTGTGAGGGAGCCTGTGGAGCAAGAGAGGACCAGTCTTGTCAAGGAAAAGCATGAAGTTCTTGATGGATAGCCATCAAGAGAATTTTTTTTGTGATCAGTGAGAAAGATATCAATCATGAAATAAGCATCAAGAGACATGTCTCAGCAAAGAAAAAGTGATAAGAGGTAGCAAAAGAGGCTCACAGGTCTATTTTTATTTTTCTTATGTTTTACATGGGGCCATTTCCATTCAGTTTGAAAAGAGACCATATTTTCATTCAAGCACTATTTTTGGTGAGTGAGGGGTCTAAAAATTTATATTTTTGAGAGGAGGTGAGAGGAACTAATGAAATTCAATTTGGCTAAGTATTTCTCCCAGAATCTATATCTGAAGTTTTATAGGTAGGCCAAGTTTTTGATTGGCTAATTATTTTTATGAAAATTTTAATCTAAAATTTTATTATTTCAGTTAATTTCCATTTTTTAATTTAAATATTTCAAAACATTTGCTTATAAGGGTTATTGGGGACCTACTGGTGAATGATTATCTCAAAAAAGTTCTAGAAGGTGAACATTTCATCATTTTCTAGGTTTTTAATATGGATGTTGGTGGAAAAGGAATTTTTAAATTGGAATTGTAGATCTCCATATAAAATAATTTTTGTCCATTTTTGGGTGTTTTTAAAGACAAAAAATTTAAAATCTCCCAAATGTTGTGTTTTTTACTAAAAACTAGAACCGTGGCTAGGAGGAATTTTGTGTAAATTCATTATAGTTTTTCTGGTATATTCATTTTTTGGAAAAACTAGGTCAAAATGGTCAGTTTACAACACATCATGTTTAAAAATTCATAAAAAATGATAGGCAAAAATTTTAGTTTATGCAGTCATAAGGTTATGACAATATGTGAATATAGAAATCTTGATCAAATAGTGCTTGGTAAAGAGCAAAAACCTGTCACAACTATGGATGACTATGATAAACATCATCATGAGGCTCTTATGTTGTTAAAATTGTCATTAGTAGATAATCTAATCTTAGAGGTTAGAAATGCAACCATAGTATCATATCTATGGAAAAGTCTAGCTTCGAAATATCAGGCTTTGTAAGTCGGTAGGGTATCGTATTTGAAGAATTTGTTGTTTTATACTAAGATGCAAGAAGGTGGCTCCATTTTTGAGATTTTATTATAGATCAAGGACATTAGTGATCAGTTAAAGGTTATGCAAATCCCTGTTGATGATCAAGATTTGATTACTCTAGTTATACAAAAGTTTTCACCTTCATTTGAGTTATTTGTGGAGTCCTTGCACATGATTGTTGAGACACAGACTTTGGACTTTGAAAACTTGTCCACATTGGTATTATAGAAGGAGAGATGATAAGAGCAAGCAATTTTATCTACATCTACCTCTACAAAGAGTACATTCTTCATCAAAGGAAAGAGTAAGTAGTTTGGTAAAACTACTAGTTCTCCTATAGATACGTTATAAGTAAGTGGTTCTAATAAGAGATTTAAGTGGAAATGTTTTTGCTATAAGAAACATAGCCACCTTAAGAAAGATTTTAGGAAAATATAATAGGATATGGATAACCTCAGAAAGAAAGCTCATCATGTGAATGTAGCTAAAGGTGAAGGAGAGGAAACATCTATTGAATTTGCATTCATGGCCTCCAGTGGTAATTCTGAGGTGGATCGAGCTTGGTACTTTGATTTAGGGGCATCTCACCATTATACATGCCATAAGGATTGGTATGTGGATTTTATTGAAAATAACAGTAGTGGTAAATCTATATCTTTAGGAGATGGTAGAAATTACATTGTGAAAGGATATGGTAATGTTCAGATCAATTTTGATGATACTATCTAGTATACATTTAAGAATGTTAGGTATATGTTGAACATGAAAAAAGAAAATTTCTATTAGTGAGATAAATAGAAACTCTAATTTTTTTTATAAAGTTTCAAAGACAATATTTTTAGTCCCTACCAGAGATAACCGGATTATTGTTGTTGGGATTGGTGAAAAAGGCTTGTATAAGATTTTAGATAAATAGAGGGCAAAGAAAACTACACTTGAATTGGTTGATAGCACAAGTTCAATTTGGTATGAAAGGTATGGGCATTTTAATTTCCATCATATGAGTACATTGATCAAGACTAATATGATTAAGGGGATTCTTTCTATTCAGGATAGTCATTATGTATGTACTAGATGTCAATTGGGAAAACAAGCTAGACATTCATTTGATGTTGGTAATGCTTGGAGAGCTAAGTGCTGGAACTTGTTCATGTGGATTTGCATGGTCCTATACAGACACCTACGTTGGCTAGAAATCAATTTATTTTGTTGTTGGTTGATGTTTTTTATAGGAAAAGAGGGTATACTTTCTAGTGAATAAATCTAATTGCTTTTCTAACTTCATATCTTGGAAATATATGGTTGAAAAATAGGTGGGACAACCAGCGAAATCTCTTGAAATGGATAATGGGGGTGATTTCAGCTCAAATTAATTCAAGTATTTTTGTGCCACTTAAGGCATACACAGACAATATTCTACCCCTTACACTTCATATCAAAATGGTGTTGTGGAAAGGAAAAATAAGATAATGATGCATATGGCTCATTGTATGGTCCAAAATAGAAATGTCCCATATAAGTATTGGGAAGAAGAAGTGAATACGATGGTGTACATCCTAAATATAATTACTACAAAAGCATAGGATAACATGACTCCAGAGGAGGCTTGGTCAGGTAGAACTCTAGATGTATGTGATTTTCAAATTTTTGGTTGTGTGCCTTTTGTAATTATTCCTATTCAAAAGTGAAGTAATGTAGATTCTAAAAGCAAAGCATATATTATTGTTGGATACAGTGAGCAGTCAAAGGCCTAAAGATTACTTGATATTTCTTATAACAATGTTGTGGTAAATAGAAATGTCATAGTAAATGAATAGATGCCATATGTTGCATCAACTGGTACCATTTTAAATATTGAGTCATTGTTTCCTTCTAATGATTATAGTATAAGTTGTGATGTTAAAGTTAAGAAAGATTCTATTTCATTAGTGGAATAACATTCCAAGGAGGGAATTGATGTAGTTCATTATGAGGTTCTAATAGTACATTTTGAGGTTCCAACTTCACGTCAGGAAAAACCAAAGAAATGAAAGTGGTACATTGTCACAATGGAAGCATTAAAGGAAGCATATCTTCAAGGTATGGAAGATAGAAAGTTTAGATCAAGAAATTAGCTTGGTAACAGAGGTAGGCATGTTGATTTTGCTTTAACAACTACAATTTCATAGACATTTGAGCCTAATTATTTTTTGTAGGCTAAAGGTAAGCATGAGTGGGAATTAGCCATGAAAGAGGAATATTATTCCTTGATGAAAAACAAGACTTGGGGGCTAACAGATCTTTCACCAAGAAATAAATACATAGGTTGTAAATGAATTTATAAAGTAAATTATAAGTTAGATGGTTCCTTGGATAAATATAAGGTGAGACTTGTGGCAAAAGGTTATGCACAAGAGGAAGGAATTGACTATGAGGAGACTTTTGATCCTACTACTAAGATGATAACATTTTGCTTGATTATTGCTCTTGTTGCTCAGTTTGGATGGCAAGTGCACCAAATAGATGTCAAGAGTGTTATCTTGAATGGTGATCTACACGGAGTCTACATGTCACAGCCATAGGTATTTCAAGTAATTGATAAGGAATATTTGGTCTGTAGGTTGATTAAGTCCTTGTATGGGCTTAAGTAAGATCCTTAAGCCTAGTATATGAAGATAGATTCATACCTTAGGGAATCTGGTTTTTAAAGGTGTAATTCTAAACCAATTATTTATGTAAATGTGTTTGGTGATGATATCATGACTCTAATTGTATATGTTGATGATATATACATCATTGGGATTAGTGCTAGTCTTATTTAGTATATGAAAGCTAATATTTGTTGTACTTTTGACATGGTAGACTTAAGAATACTAAAATATTATTTAGGTGTAGAGTTTTGTCAAGGTAAATGTGTTATATTTATGTCATAGAATAACTATGCCAAATCATTGTTGGAAAGGTTTAGAATGATGGATTTTAATCCAACTCTCACACCAATAGAAGTTGGATCTATAATTTCAACTAACACTACTTCACCACTGGTCAATGAAATAATGTATCGATAGCTAGTGGGTAGTCTTATTTAACTCACTACCACTAAACCAGATATTTGTCTTGAAGTGAGTTTCCTATCTTGCTTCATTTCTAAACCATAATAAGTACATTGGTTAGCTATAAAATGGGTATTAATATATGTCAAAGGTACTCTTAAATTTGGCATACTATATAAGAAGTTTGTAGATTTTGAGCTTTCAAGATATTCTAACTCTGATTGGGTAGGTTTAGTGGATTCAATAAAATATATAATAGGGTATGTATTCACTCTTGGTTTAGGATTTTTCTCATGGTAGAGAAAACTAAAAACTACAGTGGCATTATCTTCAATATAAGTAGAGTATAAAGTTGTGGTCAGTACAGGTTGTGAAACTATGTGGATAAAGAAAATCTTGGAGGATCTTTAGTTTGAGTTATCAAATCCTATTCTAATTTTTTATGACAACCAAAGTGTTCTGAAGATAATGAAGAATCCAATATTCCATGCCAAGACCAAACACATTGAAGTTCACCATCACTACATTTGACAGTTGGTTATGAATGAAGACATCAATCTCTTCTACTACCCCACTACAGTGTAACCAACTGATATAATGACCAAACCACTTGGTACAAACAAGTTCAAAACATTCAAAGATAAACATGGTCTTGTTTTTGGTTTAGTCATTAAGGGAAGGTGTTAGCGTATTATTATAAATACCTTGGGTTATTGACTAAGGTATATTATCTATACACCTTGGTTAGTTGTTTTAAACACTTGGGTTAATAGGTTAGTTTGTTTTTATGGGCTTAGATATTTTATACTACCTGATGCTTGTCATTTCTCCCACCCCCTATTTTCTAAGGTGGCTCTTTTGCCTATTTAATAGGCCTCTCATGTATAGTTTAGTACATTGGTTAAATACCTTTCTCAATCTCTTTGCCAAATCTAATACATTATTATATTATTTTTGAACGTGTTGAACCTATACATAACTATAAATAAATGAGTAATACATAGATACCCATATACCCTATTTTGCTTATTATTCCAATACGAAAGTAGATGATTGTTTCTCATGAAGGGAGTATGACTTTGGTGTAGATAATGATATATAGACTAATAATGATGATTGAGGTGGAAGGTTAATTTTTATTTATACAAAATATAATGTTAAAGAATCTACATATAGTCCTCTAGAATAAAGAAATCCTATCTATACCTTGTTTTGGGTTAACAGTCACATTACAAATGGAAGTAAGAGTTATTTCTTAATCTTATCAAATATTTCATTGAATCTATGGACTTGGAAGATGGTATCATCAGAAAAAAGGGTTTTACATCTCTTAGAAGATGTATGAGATATTTTAAATTGTACTAATACTCCATGTTGTTGTCATAGGCCTATAGAGTGCCTTGTTGTGTAGGTTGCCTTGTTGTGCCCTATATGTGAAATTGAATATTGAATCATTTTGGAGAGATTTTAATAGGTTAATATAGGTGTGATTTGACCATGTAAGAACATTTGTGACATAAGACCAACTCCTTGAGATCTATATCATGTTTTGGTACTTAAAACCTAAGAGGATTGCCTAGTGAGAAGATAGTGAAAGAGTGAGAGGGCGTTTGTGAATGGAGTGTATGCAATGCATTAGAGAATGAATGTGAGAGGTTTGTAATAGGTCTAATGACACCAATAAGTGTCTCGAAAGTGTAAAATAAGAAAGTAAAAAGTGAAAAAGGCCATTAAGCTTAAGTGATAAGAGTGTCATTTCCACTACACATAATGAAATAAAAACATTAATTCAAAAAATTATGGGAAATTCAAGATTTATAACACTGAAAATAATAATTTTTTATTCTTCATTTATGTGTACAACATTAAATATGAGATCCAATAGATAATAATTTGGAAGATCAAAACAACACTTTAAAATAACACATAATGAAATAAAATCTATCTATAAATTAGATAGATAGACATGATAGGCATACAATATAGGCACATGTGTCCAATGTCAATAATACATAGATTTACGTGATAGTCATACAAAAAATTACATCTACCAAAATAGTTTGTAATGTTGGTTGAATGTCATATGTGCATATACAATGCTAAAAATGCATCGATTGCATTATAGGCTTACAAAAAGTACACCTCATGTGTAAGACATCTTATTCATCAAATAGCCTCCCTCTATTTGCCTTGTTTGAAGAAGACTCTCCCTAGGATGCCTTGCTAGTGTATGGAGACCTCTCTAGTGACTTGGATTGCTCGAAGGTTTGACTGCAGCTCTTACACTCATAGCTAGCTTGCAACTGAGCCTATTCAAATACAATAATTGTTACAAAATAAACATAAAATACATTAAAATAATTGTTAAGAAATTAATTTTAAACTAAAATAAAAAATCATTTAAACATGCACATACTACAAGATTGTGATGCTATTCAATCTATTTTTAATGCTCAAACATGTCAATGATAGGCTTATCTATCTAAATAGGCATATCAGATATATGAGGAACACGATATGTTTCTCGAATCACCATCTAAATGGGACTATCAACTATCATAAGATAACCTTGCATACACAATACATTTACATAAGTTATATTTTCCCTAAGTATATGTACTAAAATTATTAAAACAAGTTTATTTTTACAATTTAAAATTACAAGAACTAATATATACCACTATTAGTGCTTGTGCAGATGACACTGTAGTAGTAATCCCTATGTCTGGCTCAGCTCACAGATAGGAATGAGTATCTACTCTAGCTATCAATTGTTCATGTAAACAAGGTCTCACTTAGTTTTATATAAAGTATCAAATCTTATATATGGAAACCAAAATGATCTATATAAGCACTTGTATATAAAATATATGTCTATATAAGTACATGAATGCAATAACACATTATAGGAAAGAAGAAGACAAGCATGCACATGAAACTACACTTAGATCTAAATCAATAAGCCATCCATTGAAGTGTTAGAGAAGTAGCCTTGTACCAAAACCAAAATTATAGGATTAGTGAAAGGGAGTATATAATTTATACTAGATTATTTTTTTTCATTGATAAATATAAATATACTTGGGTCAAGATCTTCAATTTATACTATATTACATGTTTGACAATATTGGTTATTTATTTATTACTTGTCTAAAAATAGGGGTTTGACTTAGGTAGGACCCTTCTTTTTGTATGGTCTTACAAGGTCATTCGATCTTATTATCACTTTTCAAGGAAGGAGAATAAAGAGTAGGCATGCTTGACAATCATCTTCACTTCTTGAGAAATGATTTGGGTAACTAGTGGGTGGGTTTTGACACTCATGCTAAATCTTAACCTAATCACAAAGATGTATGTTTTGGGCATGACATCGATGATTATAGTAGTTCCTCATTATTTGATGGAATGGTTGTTTAGGTGGATTGGTCTGGGATATTTACTACACATGCTTACCATATATGGATCTTATACAAATGTTTGGTGCACAAATATAGATGGGAAAGAGAGAAAAGGGATTGTTTTTGTTTACCCATATCAAAGATGAGGAAGTATTTATGCTACATGTGTTCAATCATGTCAAGTTTGTGTCCTTATGGCTTTAGATGCAATATGGTCATAGGAATTTTAGTTTGCATTATTAGGAAAGTCTTTGGGAAAGAGGTATATAAATGAGACTAGACGAATGGGTGTATATTCATAAGGAAGCTTCAAATATATTAGGGAAAAATATGCTTCATGTTTTCTTTATAAATAATGTCCTATCGTTTGAAGCATGTAATAGATTTATTATAAAATATTGTATTGACCTTGAGTAATAGAAAGAGAAAATGTACCATATGTGTAATGGTTAGAAGATATGAATACGACATATACATCATTGATTAGTGACCCTATAAGAGCATTGTAGGATGATACTGCCAAGGAAGCATGGTCCAACATAAGACCATTCATGAATTTTATGTTTTTGGTTACATTATTTTTTAATTAATTATTGGGAAGAGAAGTAAATTAGATGTAAGGATAATCTATATATATATATATATATATATATATATATATATATATATATATATATATATATATATATATTGTGTTATGTCTATTATAATTGATGAAAATTTCTTCTCTATTACCTTAAATTCCTTTGCTATTATCACTCATTTTCAAGGGTAAGATGTGGATTTATGAATAATGGTAATGGTGACAACTCAAAATAATAATATGATTATATTGATCCTAGAAACTTCATTTTCATGATAGTGTGACCTAGAAAGACCCCTAGATAAGTATTATATTCATTTATATAAGTATCCTCGTGGCATGTGAACTACCCTTATCTAATATTGAATGAGATTATTCATGGAATATTTGAGCAATTTACCAAAATTAGTTATATAAATACCACTGATCCCATTCTCATAGCTTACAACTATTTTAAATAATAGAGAAAGGATAAAGATAGAAAACAAGAAAATAGAGGAAGATAAATTTAACTTAAACTTACAAGGAAAATATATACATAGACTAAATGTATATAGAGCATAATATTAACTCAAAATTTTACCTCTATATAGATAAATGATGTTATCCTAACACACGCAGATGTAATAGTGGATGACCCAGTAACTGGATCTGAATATGTAAACAATGACCATGATAAATCAAATCTTATAAATTTTGACTATGATGATGAAGGAATCATCACCTCCTGCAACATAAAAATGGTCCATATATAAATTATATTAAATTTATATGTAAATTAATTTTTAACTAAATTAAGTTTTCAAATATAAATTAAATTTAACATGACATTTATATAAAACATACCTACATTTTTATGGTGATTGATGTCTGCACACCAAATGTGCATGCCAAAAACTCATCACTCATAAGAATATGATATAAGCTATCTAAAACACTAATGTCATCATCATCAAAAGGTCCTATGCACATAGTTCCACACAAACTATAAGGGTAGGGTTAAGGTCAGGTAGGTGGCATATTTGTAGCATCACACTGTGAAAGCCTACTTTTATGCTTGAGAAGTGTATCGATGAGTGAAATAAGAGCATGGAGAGTTTTTATCTCTATGAACTACTAAACTATAGACGGAATCTCAAGCTCAATAGGATTTGGGATATTGATCTATGCAGGATGATTAGGTGTATGACATGAAAATGGTTGATCCTACACATAGCCTTTTTCTTGGCCCTAAAACTTACTAAAATCAAAATAATTTGGAATATCATTGAGGACAAACTCATAGTATAATTTCCTAAAAATATGTAATGGGACCTCATGGTTGTTACATGGTGGATGGTCAAAGACCATCCACCATCGATCTAAAAAATTGGTTGTGATTAAGTTATGTACACATCAATGGATAGGAAAACATTTAGTAGTTAGCAGAAATGGGGCGTTGGTGGCTAGGTCAATGAATAGGGTACAAATAGAGGATTTTGAAATTTCTTTATTCTTGACATGAAGGGTTGACAACTTTTTAGCATAATATTCCCTAAAAATATTTGTATATGAGGTTCATCGATCAATTTGACTTATTATAGACTTAATTTGACCTAATAAGGTCTTTAGGGAATCAGCTTGTTGGGTGCGATAGGGGTTGGTTGAAGTGGGATCCCTCACTCTATTAATCAACTTTTCAATTTAAAATTTGTTTCCCATAATGTTGTAAATCAAAACATATTGACTTCTAGGGGATTTTGGGGAATTGTAGGAAGGTTAGGTGGAGGGATAGGATGAACAACAAGTTTTTGTGGAGGGTTAGGAAGAGGAACAACCAGAGGGTTCTATGGAAGTTTGAGAGGGTTAGTAGGATGGGATGTTAACAAAAAAATTACAATAAAAAACTAAGGTTAAATAATAAAAAATAGGGTTAAATAGGTTAAATTCCAATCAATTACCTCTCCTACATGGTGACATCATCAATCAACAGGTCTGTGGGATGAATTTTTTAGCCTTTTGACACTCTCTGGAGTTTTCTATGCAAAACATGATCATGGAAGCTATGGAAGAGTGAGGGAACTTGAATGCAAAATGAGGATTTTGCATTTGGGTTTCCCGTTTTATTTTTTTTGACACAAAGGTAATGTGATCATGTTATTATAAATGATAATAACATGATCATGTTCATAATGTGATTGTATTATTGTTCAATATAATGTAATCGTATTATTATATAATTTGATCACATTATGGCTTGATAATCCTAAGCCTAGATTCCAATAACATGATCATATTAATTAAATAATATGATCAAATTATTAATTAATGTTGTTGCATTATGGGTAATGTCCATGGAATTGTTCCCCAACCCCATGCACTTACCCCTTAGGCACCAAAAATGTGGATTACAAAGGAGTTGCCTGTATGTGATGTGTTAAAGGTGCATGTAAAAGAACATGAGAATCCATGGCATGTGATGGACTAGTAGCTCCTTGCTCAAGATGTAACACCTTAGCATATAGAGAATGAATCTCATGCATAAAAGATTATTCATCTAGATAGGAGGAACTAGTCATAGGAGGTATAGTTTCTAGTAAAGGTTGTTGAGTTAAAACTAGTCATTGTACAAGCTGATTTAGCCCTAAAATAGGTGTAAAAATGTTGTTATCTGGTGGAATAAAAGACTGACCATTATTTTTTTGTTCTTTATTTCCATTATGTCTTGTAAATTATGTGCATGGTCATGGGTTTTTTTACCAAAGTCTATCTCTAAACCTCTTTACAATCTCATCCTTATTGACTATAAGATTTTCATTATTATGTGGGGTATAGTGTCCTAATTCCCATATTTTATATCATATTTATCTTGATTGTATTACTCATCTTTGGATGCATTGTCATTGAATTCAATGTAATTGGGGTGTGAAGGATCAATGATGGGATTTTTAATTGGTCCCTTATCTATGGTATAATCACGAATAGAAGGAATTTGAGTATGCTCGATAGGACTTCCACTAAGCATAAAATTTCTTAATGGAAGAGAGATAACTTTTTTAGATGGCATGTAGTAAACAAAGTGAAATAGGGCCACTAAACAGAATGTATGAAATATGAAAAGTTTAACACATCCAATGAAAATAGGAAAAAGAATGATAAAACCCTAGTATCATCTAGGTTCAATGTTTGATTAGTATTCAAAGTAAGTTGGGTTTACCAAATGTTTTAACAATAATGATTTACATTAATCTAAGTCCTAAAAGGATAAAATATTTTTGATATTTTTTGAGGTAGCTATGGGGAGGAGGGGGAAGGTGGCACATGACCAAATATGCATTGTTGATCATATTTTAGGATCTATTTATTTGTGAAACTAGTAAAAACGTAAATATTCATTAGTTTTTTCTTGAAAACATATGTTACAAACTAGGTGATCATATCTAACTTTACACCTAAGGGACTAAAAAAAAAGTAAACAATGCTCAACAAATGATGGGGTGCATGACATGGTATCTATTATGATTTTTATGAAAAAAGGTAGTCCCTCTTCAAATTTCTAATGTTTGACCTAGTTAAATACTTTACCATTTTTTTAAAAAATGGTAGTTTAAAAATTAGACTCGAAATTCTATAATACAATTTATTATAACATCTTCAAATTTTGAGTGTAGTTATCTCAAATAATCTATACGAGTTGAGGTTTATTGTTTGTTATGAAAAACATGTCCATATAAAACCTCATTTTGGCCCCCCAATTCCATGCAGTTGCCCATTTATGAGCATCATATTTCATTCTAAACATATCATATACACTCTATTCATTCTACTTTCGCTCGCATTTCTACCCTAAGTCATATTTGAAGTAGGTAGTGGTCTAAAACCTTGTCTTGAAGAAGCTTGTCTTGTGGAAATGTTGGAGATTCACTAAGAGGAAATTTGTTGGTCTAGAATCTTTTATCCACCCTTTGAAGTCTTCACAACTACAACATTCTCTTGCAAAAATCCATTAAAACCAAAAGAGATTGATGCTTTATATGTTCACTCCAAAATAAGTATATTCCAACCCTATACTCTTTCCTTTATTACTTGGTAGATTAGATATTATCTTATGTTCTAAACTTCCCTTCTTAAATTCTACTACTCAAATACGACATTTGACAAACAATGCCAAAAAATGGTAATTTATTTTATAAAGTCACTATCAAAATTTATAAAAGAGGAACATACAATAACAGTCCCCATATTTAATTATCTTTTCATACCACAAATTACCCTACATTCTATTTCACGTGATTTGTTTAAATAACTCACAACCACAAAATCCTAGGATTTAAAATAGTTAAGATAAATTGATCTATTTAAATAAAAACTACCGAATGTAGTAATTCTATCGAAACAATTTCAAAATGTTTTTATTCTTTTCTCCTTTTTCATACAATTATAAAAGAGAGGGCTAACATATTCTATTATTATTTTGATCGATTAGATTTGCCATTTTCTTTTCAGCAAGGCGGAGGGGCAGCGAGGGATTAAGGGGGATGGAGTTGTAACATTAATTTAGTATATTTTTTTCAATGTTTTAAACAGCCTAAGTGATTGATCTTGTATTTAGTTTACTAATATATCATTTGCTGATATAGTTTAAATATTTCTTTACCCTGGAAATATTTTTTTAAAAACATTAAGGGCTTTTTGTTTTTCCTGTTGTGCTTTCAACTAATCTAAATGTTTAATATATTCAAATTTTAATCTTCCCAATGTGGCTTTGATATAAGAAATATATAATCTTGAATCAAACCTCAAAGACATTTAAAATAATGCAAATTAGCTTTATTGAAGAATTGAGATCCTTTGCAAAACCTTAAAATCAAAATATTGTTTACGGAATGGATTGTGTTCATCATCTGAAAAGGTGGGGACCACAAACAAGTTGATACAACTGCATGTTAGCAATGAATCGCAATGATTTATGATGTATTTTCATTAATGTTAGTTGTGTCGATCTTTTTCATGAGGGTTTTCATTGTTGTATAGATGTAAGGTTGTTCTCTATTTATTTAGAATTTTGTTTTGCTTTTGTAGTTTTATCTAAGTTTTTTTTTTAATAATTACTTAACTTTTTCACTAATTTGAATATTCGTAATATATTTAAGATTATTATTGTAAATATTTACTTGATATAATCAAAATAATAAATTTTAATGGAGATTTATCATTATGAATGTAACTTAAAAGGTCATATTTTAGGCTAAATTTTGATTATACATAGTGGTCAATCCTTATTAACCACTTGTATGAGAACTCTCATTAAATGGTTTTGAAATTTGATTGGTATTAGTTTTAGGTTAAATTTTGACTATACATAGTGGTCCATTCTTATTAACCACTTGGATGAGAACTCTCAGTAAATAATTTTGAAATTTGATTGGTATGAGGGGACAACAAAGGGTATTTTTTAATTTTATGTTCAAAAGATTGGAAATAAAAAAAGTATTAGGTATATTGATGTGTGTGTGTGGTGTACATGGTGTGTATCCTCTATTTTAATGTATTTAGTTTATTTAAGATTATATGAGAAGACAACCTCAAAATCGGTGTGTTTCTGAAGATGAATTGAATGAAATATTTAGTTCGTAATATATAAGCAAGTAGAAGGCTAGGAAATCAAGAAAGAGGACAACAAGGTAAAACAAGACCTAAGAACTCAACTCAAACAAATACCTCAAGAAAATATTGTTATGCAAAACCAAAATTACGGTTCAATAAGGAAAATACATGTAAAGAGTTATTTAAAAACTAGGAAATATTTTTTTAAATAACATAAATGCCTTGAGAATCAACATTTTAAGTAAAATAAAAATAAACCCTTGATCATATTTTGCATTGCATTAAATTTAAATTATAAGGAGACCATGTACAATGTATCCATTCTTCAAACATACATTTAAATAGAATTTTCTTGACAAAATTCGTAAATCAAAATTTAATGTTGTAAGCATTTACAAGTATTATCAAATTTGAGAATTGAAAAAATAACATTGGGTGGATGCTCAGCATCTTTACTTCGTGAAATACATTTGGAACAATTTTTTAGGTTTCTTGGCCCAAGGTGCCATCTCCAAGAACTTCAGTAATAGTAATCACAATTTCAACATTTAAACTAGTAAAGTGTGAAAAAACAAAAATAAATATAGAAGAACTAACAAATCCTAATATTTTCATGGAAAAATAGTGTAACACAGAATATTAAACAATGGCAAGAAACTTTAAGTCACAAAACTCTCAACCCACATTCTCCTAATCACAACAAGTTACATACTTATCAATCTCATTAACTTACATTTTGTTATCATATACATTAATTATATTGATAGGTATTTTACAATGGTAACAAGGGAATGTAATTGAGTGAGTTCACAATTATGTTGGACCTTAAATTTGATGTCCATTTGATCGTCATAAAATATTTTAAATTTTAAATTAGATATCTATTTAACTAAAACTTAAAAAAAATTCTTTTTAATTAAAAAACGTATATCTTCACTATATAATGAAGTTATTTTAAATCCAACAAAATAATATAACTAATTTAATTCCAATTTTCACTACTCAATTAAAAAAATAACCAAAAATAATGATATTATTATTAATTAATTTAAAATGTATAAATCCAACATAAAAACCGTCATTTTGAAATCTCTCATTTCAAAAATATGTACTACTAGTATTACGTTTCACCAGAATAAAGAAGTTAAGAAAAGTATTTAAACGTCTTTCACTAATAGGACACTATAAAAGGTTTCCCTTGACTTGAATGGTTGGGAGACATTCCTTGATTTAGTGCCTCGATCGTTTTCTAAATTTTCAGCTATAAGAGCCCTTCAAATGTTGAGTGTTATTTTACAATTTAGAGAAACCTAATACTTGTAAACAAAAATTCAAAACTGTAATATTTTTCCAAATAACCTTCGAACTCAAACAATATTGTATCGTTAGGAGAAACCATATATTTGTCAACAAAAAATTCAACTTTAACATTTTTCCAATCTTCCTTAAAAGATTGAAGGATATTTAAATGAAATATAAAAGTTTTCTTTTAAAAATTGGATTATATTAAAATTTTGTTGCAGTTTGTGAGGCCTACTCAATTTTTAAAAAAAAGATTATCCACATTCCAACACTGGAAAGTCGAAGCTGCTTTTGTAATGAAAATTATAAGAGAGAGACGAAAAAAATAATTTAAAAAAAAAAATCATATTACGAGGACAAGGACAATCGTGTACACATTACTTATAACAAATAAAATATGCAAAGAAATATCAAAATTAATATAAAGTCATTCTTTTATATTCAATGTATCTCAATACATTTTTGAAGATGTCTTTTTTAAATGAAGGCGATGGGTAGTATTACTTTGTAGAATAGTTTGTCCGGTGGAATATTAATAGATATTGGTCCTCAATGGTGTAGTAATCTATTTATTTTTTGGGGAATTTAGGTTTCGGTTATCCTTGGTCCCTCTTTTTGATACTCCTCTCATTAGATTCACTACAACTTTTGTGTCTCATTTTTCCTTTTTTTAGGGAGGTGGTGTCCTTTTACTTTTTATTTCTTCTTCCTTCCATTTTGTTTTGGGGAATGGGCCCCTATTTGTGTCTCATACCGATTCATAGCTCCAGTCAAAAGAGTTTTACCCAATCAAATAAAAATTACAAACAACCACCATGTGTGACATACTTGAAAACAATAAAACTTCAAATAAATACTCTTAGGACATCCAGCTTAGGAAACCTCAAAACTAATACAAATAATTATCACTTACCATGAAATCAGTATTGAATTGATAGGTTGATCATTTACTTTCAGACATGCTAAGAGCAGGGAGATAGGTTTTACCGAGTTAGTTTCTAAAACACGTTTGTTCAACATTTTCTGGATCCCGGCTTCCGATGTGGCAAAGGCAATTGAAAAGGTGTTGGGTATGGATATCTTCGCTGTTAGTAGGAAAGTTAGGGTGTACTCAAACCTGGCTTCTCTATTTGCATTGAATTTATGCCTGATTATGATGAATAGGGATCAAATCTGAGTAATGGTTGAGTTTTTTGTTTGGCCAGAGTATCAATTGGATTTCTTGTTGGAAATGGATACCCTGCCTCTTGGGACTTTTCCAACTCTACTGTTTTCTGAAAGATTTTTTTTGGGATTTGTTTCTTTGTTCATGTTTCGAGAGATGGAGTCTCATTTTTTGTCCTTAGAAGACTTTGATAAAGATGTGGAGGCCGCGTGCTCGGTCCAAATGGATATTTTTGGGAAATAGGGGGTTAGCATGTTAATTATTAATTTTTTGTTGATTCCCATCCCTGGTCTCAAGGAATGGAGGGCACTGAGATGATCTACAAAAAGGGTGAAGGCCATTAAATGTCTGGGGAAAGGTGTCACACATGGTTCATTTAAATCTATACCTTGGTGTAAGGGGAAGCAGCTACAATAGTGGCAGGATCCTAGGCAGGTTTAGAAGCACTTGATTTTGTCTTTAGTGAAGCAATAGGTAGGTGAGTCAGTTTGCAGGAAGATAGTTAAGTCTGGGTTTACGCTGGAAAGGAAGGGGAAGGAAGTCTTGGCAACCAACAGGCTTGGGTCTGGTCAGAGGGAAGAATCAGAGAACATTGTTCCCAACAATCGTAAAATGATTGAACTAGTAATCTTGGAGTAAGATGTTGTAATTTGTTTTGTTTGGGTTTGTTTTGTTTGTCAATAATTGTTAAGAGTTGATATACTATTCACTCTTTATTTTGGTTTTGTATAAAACCTTTTTTTTAGATCTTGGTGGTCTTATGCCTTAACATGGATAAATGTTAACCCAGACCATATAAGTTCTTTTTGATCTATTTTGTTTAGAGGGTCAAGGAGCCAATAAATCCTCAGTATCGATTCAAAAGAAATAATATAAATATAAAATATTAAAATATAAAGATAATATATAACATTTATATTATTATTACATTATTATATGCATATAATATAATTATATTATATATTCTTATATTTTATTGAATTGAATAAATTATATATAATATATTATTAATATTAATATTATCATATATATTAATAATGTTTCATATTATAATATATTATTGAAAAATATATTTTGTATTTATAATTAATATTATAATTAAAATATTTACTATTTATATTATTATTAAATTATTATATACATAAAATATTATTGTATTATATTAAAAAAATTATTTATATATATTAATAATATATTTATTATATTTTTATAGTTAATATTATATATAATATCATAGTAGCGTAGCTATACCGGCTAGGATTAAATATTACATTAAAAAAAAATTAAATCCTCGTCGGCTTTTCTATCCCTCTTCTAAAGGATTAGGAAACCCCTTAGAGCAAGGTATGTCTTAACAATAATTACAACATTCTCTAGCACTTCCATGCACAATATAACATTCAATCCCCTAAACAAACCTAGGAATTCCCCTTCCTTTATTATGACCTATTGTGTAACATCAAAATGACCGTTGAATTTACTTCTTTGAGCAGTTTGTAGATGACATTTTATGAGCTTTGTGGGGCAGGCTAGTAAAGAGATGACCACACCTGTACCTAATTTTTGTATAATTTAATGAGGCACTTAGAGGGACTAAAGCTCGTCCTTCCTATTAGAATTTTTTAAAACAAGACTTCAATCTAACCTCTTGTTGTGAAGATGATATCATTCATGGTTTCCACTGTGGCAAGAAGAGCAACCATTCTTCTATAGAGACCACTAACACCATCTTGCACAAGAGTACGTCTGACAGTATCCATGGCTCTAGATCTTAAAATTTTAATTTAATGCAACCTAGATGAGAAATTTAATGTAACTTTATATTTACAAGTCAGAGACCAATCCTACTTTAAGGATCATCAAAGAGGCATAACAAATATAAGCCACAGGTCATATCAGATGGTAAAGTCCCCATTAGTTTTTATTTCTATAATTGTTTATCTCAACTTTGCATTTAACAAGATCAAGGAATACTTTTTGATGATCTAAAACCCTATACATAATAGTATGTGAATAAGAGAAAGGTCCCATATTTGTTGAGCACCCTAACTCTCTGATCATGTCAGTTTTAGGTGGTGTCGTAGTAGACCTTAAAAAATTTACCCATTTTAATATGTCATCTTAACTATTTATAAATAAGTTTTGAAGGTTTGAATCATTATATATTTTACAATATAATCAATTTTATCACAAGAGATCATTACATACAATTTTTTCATATATGATAAAAAAATTGAACCTTAAAGTACCAATACATAACATTCAAAAACTTATTCGTAATTAAATGGAAAATATATTCATATTTTAAAAACTCCCGATTACATTATTTACTTGATATATTTTAAAATATGAAACCATAAAAGCAAACATTTAGGTCTCATTTGTTTAAATGATCCTTTGTTTAAGAAACCAAAAGTGGTAGCCATTTTACAATATGCAGACCCTATGGTCATGATTATACTAGAGCCTGCTTCATTTAAGCAACCAACAATGGTTGAAATTCCACCAAATTTCAATTTTTTTAGGGAAAACTTATGCAATTGAGGTTTGTGATTGAAGCTTAAGCTCACTGAATAATTTATATAGCTCATATATGTGATAATTTTGACTAAAAGGAAAAATATTTGACTTTGCACCATATTGATTTTGTATTTTTAACACTCTTTTTTTAACTAGATCACTATATTCGTCAATTCATAGATCTCATTATTAAGAGAAACATAAATCACAAGGTTTTTATTTTTAAGGGTATATCTATAGATATATTTCCATATTCAAATAATACTCAATATCACCTTACAATATTTGTTACAAATAAGATTAACCTGTAGGATTGGCAAAATGAAAGAAACAAAACTTACTATGATTCTTCTTTTCCAAGATTGTATTTAGCTAAATATCAATAGCTAATATATATATATATATATATATATATATATATATATATATATATATATATATATATATATGCTTATTAGGTATTCCTATTTGTCACATACTCGGTTGCATATAATTTGACTCTTCCCAACAATTGTTAGGATTCGACACACAAATTGTATTAAGTAGTATTTCACAAGATTCAATGGTGGAATTATTGTAGTAATCACTGAAATGGTCCTTTATCCAGTAATTTTTATCTAACCCTCCCCTTTCCCCACAATTATTAGCATTCCATAGAGTTGAATAAATTCCCATGCTTTGGTTGTTAGGAAATAGAACACATACCCTTATTTCATTATTCATGTAAATTTGTATGGAAACCTCGTCAACTGAGAATATGCAACCATTATTCATTTATACCTTAAACTCTATGAAATAATAAAAAACTAGGGTAAAAACTATATGTATAGAGAGAGCATGCATAGGGGCTTACATTATGTGATTGTGGTTTCGCATGATTAAGTATGTTTGAAAATTAGAGACGGATCAAAATATAGATTTTGACTCTTTACTCTCTATCACCTTTTACATGGTAAAGCATATTTTTCTAGACAATGTAAGGTTGTCCTAAACGTTTCCCTAGAAACTCAAAATCCAGTACTTTCACTTATCTCACTTAGCTTTTGGAATAGAACTTGGTCATGCTAGAGATTCTCATCTTCAAGCCTTGGATTTGTCTATTAATAAATTAATTATATGAGTTGAATTAGTCCAAAATCATAAAATCAATTATTTTGTTTTGTTTTTAAACACAATTCAATATTGGGATTGATTTGGTCCTTTTTGATTTATTATGTTACTTTAGTAATTAATTAAGGTTTATGTAATTAATTTTCATTTTATGAATAATTTGATGATTGAAAAAATATATAAAAGAGCATTAGGTATTATTTTAATAATTTTTGAATAATGTTTTTATAACATGGTATTTTGATGGTTTGTAAATAAGTGAGGAGGATTAAATTATTCATGTTTTTATGATGAGGTTTATTGTAACGTCACTAAAGAAATGATCTATTTTTTTTTGTTTGTTCATTGATTTAAGTTATACATATATATTAAACTCAATTTGTTTATATATTAAAACAAGTCAAGACATCTGTAGACATACATATAAATCAATTACTTGAATGAATATGTTTAAATATATTATTATAAGTGTGTTTGTATATATGTATGTCTATCTCAGTACATATTACATATACCTACATGTATATTTTTATGTGTATGTACACACACACACACACACACACACACACACACACACACACACACACACACACACACACACACACACACACAGACAAAACTATAATTACCTTGAATGTATGTGTACATATATGAAAAGATACATGTGTCACAAAACTATAATTACCTTGAATGTATGTGTACATATATGAAAAGATACATGTGTCACAAAACTATAATTACCTTGAATGTATGTGTACATATATGAAAAGATACATGTGTGCGTGCGCGCGCGCGCGCGCGCGTGTGTGTGTGTGTGTGTGTGTGTGTGTGTGTGTGTGTGTGTGTGTGTGTGTGTGTGTGTGTGTGTGCGTGTGTGTGTGCGTGTGTGTGTGTGTGTCTGTGTCTGTGTGTGTGTGTGTGCGCGCGTGCGCGTGCGTGCGTGCGTACGTGCGTGCGTGCGTGCGTCCGTGCATGCATGTGTGTGTGTGTGTGTGTGTGTGTGTGTGTGTGTGTGTGTGTGTGTGTGTGTGTGTGTGTGTGTGTGTGTGTGTGTGTGTGTGTGTGTGTGTGTGTGTGTGTGTGTGTGTGTGTGTGTGTGTGTGTGTGTGTGTGTGTGTGTGTGTGTGTGTGTGTGTGTCCATACATATATACCACATGAATACATACACACATATTTATGATTTATAGATTTATAAGTAGTAGTTCACAGAGCAATAAAGAATATAGTCAATGAATTAAAATATAAAAAATAGATGATATTAAAATATGCTTGGACAAAATTTGTATTCATAGAACATAATGTTACAAAATCTATTGGGTATGCATGAATTCTTTAAAAATACTTAGTACCAACTATTTCTATATGATAAGATCAACCCATCACTTCCAAATAACACTACAATGTGACATCAAGATAATTTGAAAAAGAAATGCTTGCATACATAGGATACATAATAGATAATTATCATAAGAAATGATTTATTACATTATATGAAAGTTTATCATACTAGAAAATGTTATATATTTTCATCTTACCACAGGTGATTTTTTTTATATATTATAGGAAAGGTTAATTTTCTTCAAGGTTAATTTTAAAGCGAGCATTGCTTTTCCATTCTCATTTATGGGTGTATATGGAATGTTGATTTTACATGTTCAGGGAAACTACATATGACTTGCATGAGAAAATTATGTTTGGATTGAAGTAGAAACATATTTAGGATATGAAATAGGATGTTTCACTTGGCTTGTAAGGAAATGCATAAATTTTGAACTATGTGAATGCAGAGCTACTGACATGGTAAAATGCATCATTGATTAAGAAGGAAAATTCATTTTTCTCACAGGATAAGAGGGGTTACAAGCTTGGAAATTAGTAACATTTACAAATTATGGGTTGTAAATGTTGTATAGATTGAACATAATTATGTGTTGTGAACGAGTTTATTTTTTTTTAATTTTTAGACATCTTTTCTTCTACATCTCCCTTTCAATTCTATATTTATCCCATTTAATCATATCTTATTCCTTATTTTTCTCATTTTATTATTGTTATTTTATCGTCTCCATGTCATTCATTTGTCTTTTTAGCTCTCTATCAAGTTTCTTTTATATCTTCTTTTATTGTTCAAGTGTTTTATTTGCCTTCCTCTCCTTTACTTATTATTTTTTCCTTGATTTTATCTCCTCCAACTCCTTCTTCCATGTTTCTTTATGTTCAATCAAATACAACTATTCATCTGATGTAAGAGTTTGTGATTGTTTGCTCAACCTGATAGTTCTAATATTTGTGTGAATTGATATCTCTCTAACCCTATCAATTGCTTTAGGAAATTATTTATTTGACCCACATGTTAAATTTCCTACTTATTCATTTCTAGTTTGTTGTTGTTTCTCTTTTACATGTGTTTTCAATGGTTCAGAATCTATTGATTTGAGAATATATTCCTCCAATTATAATTTAAATTTATTTTCCCAATATTTGAAATATGCATAGTACTGAACTAATTCACTTGAAATGGTAGGAGGAGTAGAATGCATGGAAATTGATATTTCATAATTGGGGAGATTGAGGGAAACCCCCATGTTCACAACCGCATCTTTTATCCATCTTGTTTGGATTACCTTTGCTCAAAATCTCAACCCATCATCAACTATCATAGCTTGTGTTTGACTGACATGACTTGATGTGTTTTTATCTTCTTAAAATTTTGGATGAATTTCTATTTACCTTTTTTTCATTGTTAGATATGTGGCCTCTTTCCTTCGATGTTAAATTTGATCAATCCATTTCGATTGGTTTATTTTTTCAATATCTCTAAATTTGTTGTGTAAGTATGTTATCCATAATGGTTTACTCCTTTTCCTTGTCAAAAATTATTTTATTAATAGGGTGCATGTCATTGTTTAGTGAATCTTGATTGAGAGGCCAAATACAAGTTCTTTTAAATGCAACTTTAATATTTGATGTAGTGAAATATCTTTTGAAAGCTTTGCTACTAAGTTTCATAAACTCAAATCTCTTAAATTTTAGGTTATGGTGCTTGGACATCCATATCTATATATCATATTTAAAATAAGTCTTCAAGGGTGAAAATAAAATAACATCTAGTGGATATAGTTTTTGGCTAGTGTGGATAGGTGGAGTGATAAGATCTATGTACAATGCTCTTTCTTCCTAGATTGTGTCATAAGCCACGTGTCCCATGGCTATATTTTATAAAACCACCTATAATTGATCTTAAAAATTGGCATATAAAATTGAGAAATAATTCCTTATCCATCCTTGTGTTTGGTTGGGATACCATGAATCCATTAAGATCATATTTTGTAATTTCATTTGATAACCAAATTTGTGCTTCAAAAAGCTAGAAACCTGGTATATTATGTCCTTTTTAACACAACAAAGGATGGTGATCCACTCTATAATTCTTGGAAGTGTGTTTGGTACACTCTTGATATTATAATATTTTTAAGTTCCCTCATCCCATATTTCTTACTAGCTTACACACAATTTTAATTTTAAATCCATATTCTTTGAGGTCCATATTTTTCTTTATACATCAGGTTTAGGTTATCGTAAAATGCTGAAATTATGCTTGGCATATGAATGACTACTTTTTGCCTTATATAATCCTTAGAAATTGGTTTAGATGCCTATTTTTAATCCCTACCCACCAAGTTATAGTAGGAAAACCATCCTTGAATGTAATAAGCCTAGTTTGACATATGTCTGCCATGTGAGCCTTTAGTGATTTGATTTCTAGATCATGACCAATATCTAATATTTATTTACATTATTACATAATTTTAATACCTTCTTCATCTATTATAATGATTGGGGTTCCTTTATGTTTTGTTTTTATGAGACCCAACAATGAGGTTGTCAATGTACTTAAAGTGATCCCCCACTTGGATATAGCAGTTCTTGTGGCTAGCCAATTTTCCTCAACATCCCTTGTTACTTATTTCATTATATCCTCTATCCACTATTTTATGAAGGAAATTTTATTTAATGTACAAGTATTCATTCCATTAACTTTAACATTTTATTCAATGTCTTCTGACAGATTGGTCTTAGTATTTTTAGGTGGATTTTACTCAATTTTTTAATTGGATTTATACCATAATTTTTCTCCTCAAAGTAATGAAGATATATCAATCATACACCTATTTTTTTATGGTCTATTTATGACTTATGCAATGGATTATTCCCTTTCTCATTTTTTATCATAGTGATCTTCACAAAAGTTAAAAAAAACCATTTAGTAGCATAATAAAACTTGTTGAATAAGTACTATTACTATAACATTTCGTTAGACGAGGTCCATAGAAATACTCTAGAACATGCTAATTATAGAGATAACTTGTGTAGTGGAGAACAAATAGAAATAATAATTGTCTGAACAAACTTACAATTCATTATTTACATATAAAATAACACATAGAAGTTAGGAATAACAAAACTATTAAAAAAAAACGTAGAGCATAATGACATAAAATATGTTAACATATTAAAGTAAAATAGAGTTTTTACTTTGCACTAACCATACATAAAATATGATTAGGAAAGCCATATCAAAATGATTCTATTAATATCTATCAACACATCAAAACCATCTTCTATTGTAGAACAACACTATCGGTATATCCTTTTACAATCAACTATCTCTTCACATTCCATCCTCTCAAGATACAAAAGGAAAGACCCTTTATGTGTTTTAAACTAGTTTGGCCCTGCTCATAATGTTTACGTTATCTTACAAAAATTTAAAAATTATTAAAATTTTAAAATTGGTATGCACATTACCCAATGTTGTGGTAGTCGATAACATTGATTGGGTTACTATGGAAGGTATTTCATTTATTCAGATACTGACCCATTGGATTCCGGTGTACCCAATGGTGGAGGTTGTCGTTGAGATCATGCCTTTACATCCATATTTTTCTTCTATTGAATTTGATGTATTTTTTGTATAGGAATGAATTATGGCTAATCTATTATTTTTTCAATAGTGGGGTTGACTTGAGACAGAACTTGCTTAAATGTTTTCCAATCTATGAGCACTTCATGAACTAGAGAAGGTAGAATGTGTAGAGGCATCTAAACCACCATCATGTTTTGAATATCTTTATCCTTTACAATGGTTAATAGTGCTTTGGAATTAGATACTTTGATCTAGATATCCAATATAATCTCATCCAATCTATCGGTAGTCCCTTGGGCGTCGATGGATACAAAGGTATTGCACATTATTTCAGTATGGTAAACTTGTAGTTTATGTATTGTACAATGCCTAAAATATATAATTTTATTGAGTGCCCTACCCATTTCCTCTATAGTATTCATCTCTTTATCCATTACCACTTTATCTTTATCTACAGTGACAAACTCATGTTTAGCAATAGCCAAGGATTGACCAAGATGTTGTCTCCAATTTAGCATATCCTAGGTTATTTGCCTAGTATATTGTATAGTTGTCTATAAGACCTACTCATATTCTTCAATAAGTTCATAGATAGTTTGTGCTTCATTCTTGATAGCATGTCCTTGTGTGTGTAATATGATCACTTTGTACATAGCCACCCAATCCTTTATAAGTTGCATCAAAAGAGAAGTGAAATATATACCTTCAAAAATTACTTGATCACCTAACACCTATGTAAATAAGGTGGGACAAGTGTTATTTCTTAATATATGTGCCTTTTCTAATTGATTTTCTACTTTTTCCTTTTCCTCGTGTAACCTTAGAACTTCCTTCTCAATGTCTGTAGCCTTCTACATAATCAAACCCTCAAATGAAACTATGCATTCAATATACTTTGATAGAAGCAACTGAATCACATCCAAATATATACTTTTATAGATGTGGTTTCCAATGTTACAAGACTTGGTGTAAATTTAGACACTAGAATCAAGAAAGCAGTTCACTGATTTCAAAGTGGTTCACTAAGTTGATGTTGTTGGGACATCCCACAGCCACTGGCTATAGCTCTATGGTTTAAGATGTGATTCCTCTTTTTTATCCTTCATTTAGGATTTATTAACTGCTTATACCTATTGTTTGGCCTCCTTGTGCTTCTCAAATTTCATTATCACTTCAGTTTTAGCCTTAGTATCTACTTTAACTTGCATTTTAGCTTCCTCCATGACCCTAGCTTTAGCATCAGTTTGAACCTTGGCTTCCTTAGCCGTAGATTTAGCTTCAACTTCATACTTAACTTTGTCTTGAGTTTATTACACTTATTTTGTATTCCTATGTTATTCCTTATTATACTTGTCTTGTGCTTCTTGTTTCACTTGATTCTATTCCATAGCTTGTGCCTTTTATTATTCTTAGTTAGATTTCTCCTATTCTTTCCTCTTTTCCTCTACTATTTTGGCCTCCTTCTTCATAGCTTCTACTTCCTTGGCTTTCTTTCTTGTTGCCTTAAATTGTTTCACCTACTTATACATAGGATCTACTTCTTTAGCTTTCTTTTGTCTTTCTTTGTCTTTAGCTTGCAGCTTTTGTTGTTGCTCCTATATAACTTATTGTTGTGTTTAATGTGACTCCTATGCAATCACTTATTCTCCCACTTACATTTTATATCTTTTTTCCTTTGTCCTTTTTCTGCTTCCTTTCCTCTTCCTTTTTCACCTCCTCAAGATCTAGTGTATCCTATATGGTTTCCTATTCTCTTTTTAGCTTTAGCACATTTGTGTCATGGGGACATTAACAATTTCTATGTTTGCCATCTCAATTTTTGATTCAGTATGCTTAGATGAATCTGATTTGATCCCCTGACCTTTGTATATGATCTTATTCTTCTTGATCTAGCTGGAGGAGTGAGGATATCCTTTTTTTCTTAGCAACATGAGGTTGGGTGTGTTACTACGTTGCTTATGTTTATTTTGCACCAATTACTCTGGAAGGTTCACCGAACAACACCATCCGTTCTCTGATAGTTTGTGATGGTTTGGTAGTGGAGTGTGTATGTAATAATCAAACTAATGGTTATGTAAGACTATCATTTTTGGTAGAACCACCACCTACATCGTTGATGATCATGCAACTAGATCATCTAGAAATATCTCTACCTCTAGATTTTTAGGAATGGCTTCCTACCTTAATATTATCCATAAGAATAGATGGAGGTCGTTGAGTAATGTCAAACCAGAGGTCTTTTTATACTAGGTTTCACACTTGGCATATACATATTGATTTCCAAAATAAAAATTCATTTTCCACCTTTTTTTCATAAACCTCCTTCATGATATCTTCTAACATATATTTGAGGACTTTATGTTTGTCAAATCCTAGCTTTGGTAGGTCATACTAACTAGCTATCTTAGGCACCATAGGATTATCTAACCATGAATTTGCTTATCTCATCCTTTTCATTGGTGGAAGTGGTGAATCAAACCATGTAAGTTCCTTCCTTTTTCCTTTATCTTGTGGTAGTGGAGCTTGTGGTTATTGCATTGGTTGATGTGGTTCTGCTTACATCGGATTTAGTTATTACACCTATGAAGGAATAACTTAAAAAGGTGGAACTGACCTTGCATCTAAGTTTTTTTACCTATATACTTTACCTTATGCTTATATAATAGAAATAAATAATGTCATTAGAGTCACAGCTCATGACGCCAACTTATTGATTTTGATTTGAATGCCAATTTGTAGATTTATCACTGAAGCATGTTTTCCCAGATATTAAATAACATCTTGTGGTATTTGATGGTGTGTTAACATATTAAATGGCCCCAATTTATCATAGTACTTCCCAATTTTTGTTCAAGTAATGTTTACAATGGTAGTAGAGGACCAAAAATCTACTGTCACATTGATTGGTCCAAGTGGGGATTTTCATTGTGTGAAGCAAATAATAAAACCAAAAATTGGTAACAAAATGTTTTCATTGTTCTTGAAGTAAGCTATCGATGTTGGTAGTGATCTAGGATGACAAAAACTTAGACCAATTGAAAACCTCTCATAACTAGATCATTTGATGCACAATATTAATTACACCTCTCATTGATTACGTTCACTGCTTGGTAGTTTGGTAAAACCTTTTTGTGATACATTCAACTAGAGTGTGTATCAAACCATCCTCAATTGAACCAAATAATGTTCCTCAGTCTACTTATGTGGTATACTTCTACCACATGTTTGAATATATTGGTGGTACCATAAATTTATATTGAAGGAGGGATTACATTGATTTGGAAAGCCTGTGGCTCACACCATTATTTGTGCAATGATCAAAATTGTGATATCATGGGATAAATGAATAGCCAAATGGCTTTATAAAATCAACAAGGTCATCATGAACTCATCTATTTGAGCAAACATACATAACCTAATCATCCTTTTTGTGTCAAAACCTCAAAGTGGATGTTGAAGTGTGAGGACTCCTAATTATGTGGCTCCCTGAGCATCTTAGGTAAACAGAGTAGTTTCTTCTATGTCAATGAAATCAAATAGATCTAGGTCATTATACTTGGTTTGATGAATACCTAACCCAACCCCCATATCCTCTATCTATATATCTATGACTGGGATCAATGACTGACCTTTATCCATGGTTATATCAATGATCTATCATGAATGGTTTCCATGCATGATCAAACTCTAGTTCAAAATCCATTTGCAGGAATGTTTTTTGAAATTAGTTCATATAATTATCTTGTTATCTAGAGTCTATAATGTTTTGGCATTGTCCATACCTCACTATTATATAATTATTGGCACTCAATTTTGTCTTACTTACTACTTTAAATGCACTAACTAGTTGTGCACTAGCATTCCTCTTCCCCTTAATATCACTTACTATAAGTAACCCTAAAAATAACATTTTGTGCTTAAAATATTTCATTTACCCCTTGGATAATTATTTTATGTGACTGACTATCCTTTCATCTGCCTAATTTGTTTTGACTCCACCTGTCTATTTACTACTCATTTTTCCTTAGAAATGATGTAATATTTTGAAACACCACATCAGTAACAGTCTGACATGACCATTGGAGTTTCATTCTCTATACATGTATTATTTACACCTTCCCAGACTTAATTGATATCCTTGATGTAGTTATAAATAGCTATCTTCTGTGATAAATATCAGGAATTTGATTTCAAATTATGATTATAATTGCTTTTTGATTATTTTTATGTGTTGCACTCCAATGAATGTAGTGTACAAATATTCTAACCTAACAAAATCAAATAGAAACATAAAATTTAAATAAAATCCTAACTACATGGTTCCATTCAGTGGCCCCTCAATTTTTCATGTTTTTATAGAGATTAAAGGTGGTAAGGCTTAAACCTAAAACCATTTATATGTCCTAGAAGTATGGTTTCCTATAAATGTTTTATAAATATAGTACCCTATTGTGATACTTTAATAATAATAATATAGGTTCCTTTTCATATAATGCGTAACTTTCCTAAGAATGCTTTAAATATACTATCATAAAGTAATACCATTTGTTCTGAGTAAAATTTCTTACATCGTAAGTTGTGATAGTACCATGCTTTCTGACTCTACTTATTAATATATTGTATATATTATACCCTTTACCTATTTTATTCCATATTTTTTAAGTCCATCAACCTTTATTTTAGTGAATCTTGGTCCCCTAATCTCATAACCATTGAAATACGCAAACTAGGAATAATATAATACATAAGCATTACTATCTCCAAGCCATATACTAGTTGAAAAGGAGTGAACCATGTAGTTATTTTGCAATGTGTTCTATAATAACACATAATTTTAGGGATATGATATTTCCAATCATCCCCTTATACATTACAAATATTTTTGAGCATTTTTCCCAGTACTTTATTGGATGATTTAGCCTATTTATTTTCCTGTGTGTGATAAGCTATGCTCTTATGGTGTGATATCATAAACTCCTCAGTGAGAGTCTTCATATTATTATTTAGGAAATGTGTGCCTTTGTCACTGATCAACATAACTGAACATCCAAATATTCTAATGATATTTTCATATAAAAAGTTAGCTGCATATTTTGTATTATAGATTGAAGGGACAACAACTACACCCATTTATTGAAATAATCTATCATAGTAATAACATATTTCACATGACTTCATTTCCTAGGTGGACTTATAATACCACCGCATGTGATTCACCATTGCTAAAAATTTTGCTTTGTGAGTATTGGAACCAAAGGCATCTTGTCCCTTTGATCTGCCTTTCCCATTCTTTGACATATATCATAATGTTTTCCAAATATATGCACATCTTAAAATAATCTAGGCCACCAAATCCCATTTTTTAAATTTTAATTGCATCAGATTCACCTATAAAATAACATCCTATAATCTCTTAATGTTCTTCATGTAACAACTAAGGTTATTCGTACTCTAGAGCTATTTTGTGTAGTACATCATATTTGTGAAGTTTTTACTAAACCCCATTAATGAGGCTATAAGGTATAGCTCGAGTGACTATTTGTGTTCTATCTCACTCTATTTAAGGCATAGGGAAGGTTACTTTCTCTAAGAAATTTGCAATATCTTCCATATTTTTGAGAACTACAATAATTTTGAATAGATGTGCATATAGAGATTCATCTCCAAGTTCTTCCAATTCCTCTCCATTATGAATTCTACTGAGGTGACTTGGCCCAACATATTTGTGACCTATCTTGAAATTAATATGGAATTGGAATTATTGAAACAACATAAGCCACCTAGATATGCATCCTCCTAACATGGCCTTATTAACCAGGTATCAAAATGATTGGTGATCTATGAAAAACTCAAAAGGTGTAGCCAAAAAGTAGTGTAAAAAATTTTGTAGTGAAAAAACTAAGGATAAATTCTCCCTTTCAGTATTAGTATAATTCTTCTCAGCTATATAGAGATTACTTATAGAAAAATTTAAAAGATTATCTAGTCCACCTTCACTTAGTTGTGCTAGGACAGCTCCTGTTACAATACCATAAGCATCTACATGCATGTGCAATGGCTTCTTCTAGTCAGGAAAGACTAAAATAAGTGTTGTTACAAGCCTTTCTTTTATCTTAATGAATTTTTTTTTGACATTCTACTATCCATTAAAAATTTATATCCTTGTGCAGTAGTTTTTCCATGGTTGAAGATATAGTTGTCTACCCTTTATTAATATTCCTATAATATCTTGTATGAATGATAAATGGGAGCAATTCAATAGAATTAGTAGGATGTGATATCCCTATAATGATAAAAATCTTAGCTGGACCAACCAAAATGCCATATGTGCATACAACATTGCCCAGTAGAACATAAAAATGTGTGAAAAATAAGTATTTCTTTAGGTTTAGAGCAATGTGTAATGATCAACAACATTCTAGTATGAGTTGTAGATTCGATAGATGTTATTTAAACAATGATAAAATATCCCAATCATCCAAATATAGTTCCAAAAAATCATGAATGAAATATTTAAACATGGTTATTACATCTCTAGAAAAGACTACATTTGCACTCTTCAATCCAAAAGGGATTATTTTATATGTAAATGAACCCCATTCAGTTACAAACATAGTTTTGTCTTGATCTTCTATTATTATTGGAATTTTTTTGGTACCCATTAAATCCAATTCTAGTGCAATACACTTTGTGTCTTATGACTAATTCAAGGACTTCATCCATGATTGGTATTGGAAAATGATCATTCACGTAGGCATCATTGAGTGTGCGATAATACCCACAAACGCATATCTCTCCATTTTAATTTGGTTGCACGATTATGGGACTTACCAAATCTACCTTTTACTAAATATATGATCCCATCTTCTTACATTCAATCCAACTCAAATTTTAACTTTATTTTCATGTTAGGATTTAGTCTATATGGCCACTTATTAATGGCTCAAGTGCATTATTTCAATTATATATGCATTTATCCTAAAATATCTATGCCTTTTAATTCTATGAATTGGGTTAGGAATACATATTAATAATCCCTTGGTAATTGTAAGACCTCTAAAATATGCTCTTGTTCCCAATAGTCTCCTACCATAGTGATTTAAGGAACTGATTCTATTATAATATTCCCTTTAATCTTTCACAATGGCTCTTGAAATATTTTACTTGATGTATTAGGTAGAGCATATTTCATAATGTGCTTACCTTCTCATTGTGGAATGTTTATGTTACATAGTATTTCTTCTTCCAATTGATCTTTGCTTTGAACTAGGTTTGAGTTAGTTTCCCATTATGTCTCAAATAAACCTTTGAGATCAAGATCTCCATCACTATCGCTAGACTCTTTGAGGTCATCTTTTATTCTATTACATGGCTTGACAAGAGCATGTTCTTGTTGTCTAGCTTTATAATTATGAAGGGCCATATTCAAATATTGCACAAATTCCTATTATGATAATGATTTAGCTATAGGTGATAAATATTCTATCCATCAATGATAGAGAAAGAATTTGATATTTAAGGATTTATGCACCAATGGATTATCATAATTGAAGACCGAGGTCTAGATGAAATTTTGCAGAAATTGCACCCAATACTTGGTTTCTATTTTGTGCTCTTGGTGTATATGACATACCATTAGTAAAGGTTTTAAGGTGTTAAGGTGAAACTCTAGACATTGACCTTCTTAAAAGATAAGACATTATAATTTGATAGTATCTGCAACTACAACCTTACACATAAGAATTCACATGCTTCCTCCCAATAAATTTATAGATTCATATGGATGGCCCACCAAGTCACAATATTCCTTTTAGCACATAGTTGATTGCACTAACTCATTGATCCACCTTTGATACATGTTGTTTGATCCTAAATATAAATGGATTGAAATATTTTGTTGCAAAATATTGAAGTATTTGTCCTTATATAGTGAACACTATGCATAGAGGTTTTAACTCATTATCTTTCTTAGTCCAGTTCAATATATGAGTGTCTAAGTCACAAATTATGGATGATGTTGATTCAATCAGTATAACACCCTCAAGAGTAATCTTAGTGTAATCCATCATTTTGGAACCTATATTATATACAAAATTGACTTCAAACTTCATCAAAGAGTGCACTGATGGAGAGACACATTCTTCAATATGATCCTACCTAACTAGAATCTTTGTTATAATAGGTTTATATAATGGTATCTCTTATTAATACACATTTTAGGACTTCTTAGTTTGATATTCTATAAGTCACAAAGTATTTTTACTTTAATATGTACCAAATCTAAACAAAATTTTATCCCGATAGGCATAAGTGGAAACTAGCTCTTTTAGGATAATGTATGGATTTTGATCAAACGTATTTAGGGATGTGTTCACTATTTTATCCCCTTGATGTGATTCAAGTTGATTTCACATAGTATTAATGGTCATTTGACCATCATAAGTCCATTTCTTACCGATTAAAGTAGGATAAGGAGTATCTATTATCTTCATGTTGATGACTACTAAATATTCTCATGAACTATGGTCAGCCACTTTGATTTTAAGATCCTCTAGCCTTCTAATGGGCTAAACCTGATGATAATCCCCTAGACTATAAGAAACTAGATTTGAGGTTTATGTGATTCGACCAATGGCTTACCGATTTGATCATGGAATCATATTGACTATGCTCCCAAAATAAAATACTACATCTAGAATCTCATATCCAACTAACTCAATCGCCATTCAAGAATCAACATCCCAAGGTTTCTTGGTTTTAACATACCAGAATACCTTATCATTTCATTGTTAACCTTGTTGAGTGCACTCTCAAATATTATTTATGAGATTAGTGATGTTCTAGGAGATATCTTTATTGCATAGTGTGTTGAGTAAATTCCTTGATTATTTTAAATTAGTCACAACACCCTCCTATCTCATGATCTTGACAACTTCTCCAAATATTTGGGCATCAGTGGTTGTGTTATCACCCTTAGAAGTTGGTTGATATTGGATCTTATGCAAGACGTATGTATCTTGATACATCAAATTATTTTCCTTAGCAGGACCAGGATATTTCCCTTGGTGCACTTTTTTAATGCCCTAATCCTGAGGCAATTTCAAAGGTGGTAACCATTGCTTGGCTCTTTATTTATAGGTGATTTCTCACACAAATTCATTTTCCTTTGGTTTCACATTGATCATATTTACATTTTGCATTATATTTTCCTTCCTTTGTTTTTCCAATACTATATAATATTCTACTTGGTGTTGGCCTTCTACTCTATAGTATACACAATAGACATACTTCTATAGGTTATTAGGGTAATTCGTGACATAATGGTTCTATGCATCACATAGTTAACATTGCATAGGAAATTGAGATTGTCAATTTTCATTGTTATGACCACCTTGATATCCTCCATGATATCTACCTATATATCCCCCTATATATATTCTTCTATTTTTTTGGTATCCCCAACCTTGTTGTTATTGTCTAGCATACCCTCCTTGTTGATTTAACTATGTATCATATTCCCCATATTGGTGTTGAGGGGAACTTGGGACCCAATTTTATTACTATTGTTGAACAGTTGTGCATATTGACTAGAATATTGGTATGATGGAGATGATGTATTATTCCAGCTTCTTAGGCCCTATGGTTGATGCTATGGTGATGAAGGCATCTGATATTTAGGTGATGAAAGCATCCATCTTAGACTAACTTGAGTTGCACTAGTCATCACCACTTCTGTTCCTATAATTACCTACTTTGTATTTGGTACTTTTTGTGCTATAACTATGAAGACATTCTTAGTAATATCTTCCTTCAACTCCTATAATGTTAGGTAATTATTTTCATCATGATTCTTAGATTTATAAAATTTATTGAATAGACCTTACGATTTTTGTACGTAGTGTTGTAATAGATGACACTTATAAGTCGTATGCCCTACTAACCTACATATTTCATAGAAATCATGATTAAGATTAGGACAATCATTTCTATGATTACCTTTTCATCTGACTCTGTGCATCATAGACCTAGTTTGGGCTTGTCTTTTTCAATCATACCATTTATTCTTCTCATTAATGGATATATATTTTCTTCAACCTTAGAACCAGTTATGGGGTCATTTTCATAGTCTTGTATTTTCTCTACTCATAAGGTAGCAAATCGAGTATTAGATTTAGTCATATATTGAGTCTATAGAATGGAAAATATAATTCTTAATTGTACTCCTTATATGAAATAAGCAACCTTATTGCTATCCTACAAAATGAATTCAATTTTATTCATAATTTCAGAAAATATTTGATCATATTTTGCATTTGATTTTCCATATCTATGTCAAATCCCATTAAATCCTAAATGGTTTGGATTGTGCATCTATTTAATTTATATTTCTCTATCAACAAACTTTTAACTTGTGCAAGGTCCAAGGTATTTAGATCCCTCTTATAAATGAAATATACACCTCATCTTAATAAGGCCCTTATAAGTTCACAATTATTAATGTTATCTATTGTTATTCCTCTCACATTTCATTTCATGTCATAATTTATTAGGTATTGATTTGTGTCTATAGACCCATCATAAGGCATTAGATAATTATACATTCCTTTAGTCAATTCCACAGGGGGAACATTTATTATGTAGGTTATTAAATGGTAGCCACTGTGACTTAATGTATTTTTTTAGTAATGATTGTAACTTTATGTGATGTTTGATTGTTGGTTGCACACTATTGGCTATTCACTGTTAACTATGCATTAGACTTTTTAGGGGTCTTAAATAGGAATTTTATTCTTCTATTTTTATTTTATCTATTATCTAATTTATTTTTACACTTGACTTTCCAAACTTGTCTTTAAAAAAATCAAATAAATACATATCTTACTTTTCACCTACACTTTATATTATATCAAATAATAAATTGGCCAAGGGGGATGCATTCTCTTGAATTGAATGAATTAAATTTTAGAATTCTACTAATTTTGAACTTGAACCTGCCAAATTTTTACATTTGAATCTGAATTCTTCTTAGGAATTTTCTTCTCCTAATCTAGATGGAAACCCTTTTATTAATTATGATCTACTTCTACCTTATAATTATTCTACTATTATCTTATGCTCTTCCTCATACTATTCTAACTCTATATCTGCAAACTTGTTATCTTCATCCTTTTCTTCATAACACCCTTCTCTTGCTCTATGCATCCTTTACTTCCATCAGTTTCCTCATCTCTAACATCTTGTTCCTACATCATTTCAGATCTATTACCTTTTTATATACTTCTAATATTATCAGTAGTTACTTCTAGGTTTATTTATTTATTCCACCTCAAATATTGTCATAGTTTTATTTCTAGTCCTCAATTTTGCTGCTCACTCTGAGTCTTTTCACCTTCCATTTTCTGTGATCAGGTTCAAGTTTTTTTTTCTCAACTTTTTGTCATTTACTTCATACCACACTTACCTCAATGGTGCCCAAAGTGACTACTCCATGTTAGCTGGAATAAGAACCATGGCCTTTTATAAAACCAACATTTTTTTTAGTAGATGTATTTGCTACAAAAATTTCCCCCTGATTATTTGAAGGAACTTGTCTTATGAAGTCTCAAAATCTACATATTCTTTCATTGTGAACATAGTAATATAACTATCAATTTTAGTCCTCATACAATAATCTATTTCTTAGGACCAATATGTATCTAGGTTTCCCAATATATATAATTTATTTTCTATCCAAACTATAAGCTTTGTCTTCCTTGGACAAAAGTAATAGTATTCCAACCTAGATAACCATTGGGCTAACAATCGAGGCAACTCACACTAGAACATTCTATAGATTTCACTATTAATGTGATCTTAGATAATCTCCTTCACATTTTTCCAAACTCTCCTTACTTCTTCTTCCATAAAATGCTAGACTCTCTCATCTAACCATATCTCTATATCTCTCTATCCTAGCATCCATCTTAGCATATTTCATCCAAATATGTTCCATTCTCACCACACCATTGTCAATAGAGATTCCTAGAAATATTCTAGAACATGCCAATTAAAGAGATAGCTTACATAGTGGGGAGCAAATAGAAACCATAGTTGACCAAACTTAATTAAAATTCATCATTTACATATAAAATTACACATATAGATTATGAATAACATAATTTTAATAAAAGGCATACCATAAGGCCATAACATATGTTAATAAATTAAAGTAAAATAGAGTATTTACTATGCACAAACCATACGTAAAACATGATTAGGAGAACCATATCAGAATGATTTTATAATCTCTATCAACACATAAAAACCATCTTCTATTACAAAAAAGTGCTATATATATAGCCTTTTACAATCAACTATCTCTTCTCATTTCATCCTTTTGAGATACAAAAGGAATGACTCTTCAAATTCTTCTATTACCTGATTAGGCTTATTAGTCCGAATAAATACAAAAATTTATACAAAAGTCAAAATTATATACCTCGCACATGTGTCTTATTATACTTTGTAATTTTACCATTTTTTTCCACGCTCAACACATTTATTAATAAACATTATTTTTTACATTTATAACTATGTAATCTAGTTAATATCCACACGTACATCACAATAATGAAATTATTCAAGAGAACCTAAGTATCAATCATAAACATCACCTACATAGCTTTCCCATATAAAATCTAAAATATGGTTAAATGTCAACCATTGTTGACTACTTAAAGAAATAGACAGTGGTAAAATGGTAGCCGTAGGCTTCACCTATGGTAAATTGACATCCATTGTTTTTCTCTTAAAAAAAATCATTATATAGAGGACATGAACCTATATTTTAGATTTCAGGGTTTCATTATGTTATATTATGGTAAGTAAATAATGTTATATGAATTTTTTAAAATATGAATATATTTTCCACCGAACAATGGATGGGTTTTTTAATGTCAAGTGTTGGTTCTCCAAGGGTCATGTTTAAGTCATACATTAAAATTTTGTATATAATGACCTCTAATGATAAAATTGATTATATCGTAAAAGCTATGTTTTTGTATATTATTGTATAAGGTCCTAGGTACTGATAGAATAATTCTTAAAAATGAATCTAGATATGATCCTTCTTAGATATATATAGGAAATGTGGATATCCCTATAAATTATCTCATATATGTCCTAGGATACATCTATAGGGTTCTTAGTTTTTCTAGAGATATCTAGGTTGGATCCATAGACAACAACATCTTTTTTTATTTTTTTTCCACTTGACAAAATCTTTAAAATGGACTTTAAAAATATTTAAATAAACACTACGGCCATGATTTTTTCAAATTTGGGAGTATATGCTACTAGATATTTTGTGGATATGTTTGAATTTTTATGGTAAAATACAATGGGGTCATAATGTATCTTTGGAGGAAGTACCATACATCTTATTTAGAAATGGTTCCTTTTTAAATGATTTCCATATCTCCTTTATTGTATGATCATACTCTAGTATTCATCATGGTGGTCATTAGGAATATGTATTTATAATTTACTACACTGCGTTATAAGTGTTGCAATTCATGCATCTTGGTATAGTGTTTATATAGATCGCCTTGGTGATGCATGTTAGAGAACCTTGGTGGCAACATTGAAAAATATAGATATATTTATGGAGGAGATGCCACATTCATGCGTTCATAACCCATTTAATAATTATATGTGTTTTACGTTACACTTTACAACTTATATGTAATTTTATCAATTTTTAACCATTATTTTTGGCTTGCAACATCCTTATTTATGATTCTTATTACAAAAAATTCATATTGTATATGTCATCAAATTTGATAATACTATTATTATATTTTCAAGTAGTACAATGGTAGTACAACGATTCTAATAGAAACATTTATACGGAGTTTGATATTTCCTCCAGATAATGTAGCATTAGATTTTTATGAGAAACTTTCAATATATAAATAAGGTGTCATGTCACTTTTTGGTTTCATTGTATTTCTATTACTAGCCAATAATTGTTGGGGTAGATACCAAGTTACATATTAATGTACAATTTTTTTATATAGTTGCATATGGACTATTGGATGCTAGACCCTCAACTTGTAATTATACTCTCCCTAAGTGTGAATGAAAATCATAATCTTGTTGATGATTTTTATTTCTTCAATATATGCATTTAATAGATGGTTTGATCTAGTTATGAGAATGAAGATGTTAGTTGGAAACATGAGTGTAGCACACATGTTTCAAGACGCTATTTTTTCTCCAAGGATAAAGTGATATGTATTTAAAATAAACCTAAAACTAGACTCAATTGAAAATAAAAACTATTATGATACATATCAAACCTTGTTTAGCTAATACATTTCTCCTTGATAGTGAAATATGCATACTAGTTACACCTGATTCCATTTAACTATAAAAATGGGTGAAGATATACAAATATTGCCATGGAACTTAAATGACCAAATGGAGGACTCAAGTAGTTATGGGTGTAATTATCACCTAATTTTTTATGCTCATTGTAGGAAGGATAAGTGTTGTTGGAGGGTTTTGGGGGTATTGCATGGAAATTATGATTTTCCCACCAATCTATGTGCATAGTGCAAAATCTATATCTATCTACTGGTGATGCCTACGGTTTTGAGGGACATATTAAACCACTCAACTCTACCATGGCATCAACAATGTATTTTCCAACCACATACTTGTAGATAATTTTGTGGAGCATTTCTATATGATTTCACTACTACTTGATGGTCATTAAAAATTGGTGTAAACACTTAAGTATTGTATGTGAAAATCAATCATCCCCTAATATTAAAATTAGGAATTATATACAAAGATAAATAGATTACAGGGTGGATGATTATTTTTATGGTGTTTCAAACATCATATCATTATTTATTGAATAACCCTAAGATTTTTAATTGTGCCCTTCGATGTGGATTATTACTGATAGGTAAAGATTTAATGGGATTGATATTGCCTCAGAGGAAAAAGACTTGATCACATTCAGCACAAGATGATTGACAAGATTGAAAATAATGGGGTGTTTTTGGTACATGAATAGTTGGTAGAGGTTATAGAATGGCTAGATACGTGAGAGAGGAATTTTCCAAATTCACCTACATAATGCACTTAATTATATGGGAATATGGAAATTGAGGGGAGATTATATATGGGATCCTACCCATATGTAAAACCCTGAGATAAAAGATTTACTGATAAAAATTTTTAGTTTGATTTGTTGACCCTTGTGAGGTAGTTTATTTTCTTATTGTCTAACTACATATATTATGCATGAGTTGTATCCACTTTAAGTAGATTTGTTAGTCAATTGAACATGCTTTACATTGGATAAAAAAAGATATAGAATGTTGGATTTTTAATATCCAAGCAATTCAATTTTATATGTCATTGTTACAAAAAATTAACTGGTCCATGTAAACAATGATATATTATGGACATCAATACTGGTTCTTCCATATCAGCAACTATACAATCATTGAATAAAATAAGTTATCAAGACTCTACCAAATATTATTTTATGATGCTTAAAGAATATTTTTTTTATGAAAATATACTATCATTGGTTGAATGTTTTGTGCAATGTGACACTTTATGTTTCAAATTTTTACTTAAGGTCAAGGAAAACATTTTTTTTGGATCCATGCATCAATAGGTGGATTTCATTTTGCATTTAATTTTGTTTATTTTAAATTTTTTTATCTCATTTTATGATTTTTTTTGTAAACTATTGCTTAAGGAAAACAATTCAAAAATTCTTACTTATTTAGAATATCTCTAAATTTTAAGTGAAACATGTTTGTTGAATGCACTATAATTTCTTCAAAAAATAACTCAATATAGATTGATTAATTATCCTAATGTTCAGGGGCACCTTTTGAAATTAAAATGAATTCTCTTCTTTAATTATTTTAACCAGAACTATTTAACTATCAAAGATGTATTCTGACACATTGAGGGATTTAGACTCTTTCCTTTCTAAGTAAGATACATATTAAAACTCTACACTGTTTTAAATTTATTTATTTTGGTATATTTATATGATATTCATAAAGAATCATGCACATTATATTTATCTATTTATAGCATCTCCATGCATTCAATTTGTATGGTACATATGGATTACTCATTAGTAATTTTCATTGACATTATATGTTTCTTTGTTGATTGTTAACTAAATACTTGGATTAGATAAATCCTTCATTAACATTTTTATTGGTATCTTGATTAGATTAAAATCTAAAGACATATTAATTCTTTGTGCTATGAATTCTTCCCATATTTGTTTTTTTAAAGATGAAACACAAATCCTTATTTCTTATTTATATCAATATTTTAAATTCTAGCCATTCTTAGTAATGAATGCATTACAACCATGGATTTCAAATTTTTATCATCCCCAATAATCTCTTACCTAAATGGTTATTGAAAACATATATTTTTAAATTGACTATATTTCTACATTTTAGATTCTTGTGCTTAATACAATTTATAAGATTTGTCAGTTACTTATATTTCTATGTCCATTTGGATGTGTTCTACTAATTGAAATGAGGTGCTTCCTTGCCAATAACCTAGGTTTAAATCCCTATTGATTTGGATCTACTGATGCTTAGGGATATAAAATTAAAAGCTAAACTGATGTGTGTAGTTGGGTTTTTCAGTTTAAATCTTATTTTTTATATTTGATGAGAAAAGGGTACATAGGTTATTGAGGTAGGGCCTAAATTTAATGTCAATATGGTCACATTTATATTTTTTTATTTTTAAAATAAAACTAATTTTGTTAGAGATTGTGTTATATGCAAGGTAAAATTTTACGTAGAACATCATGAATTTAACACACACACTTTAATGTTTCCTCCTATTATGAAATATATTAGATTTTTAAGGGCAATGTTGAATAGATAACTATCGTTTAAAACAAATCATGAAAAAGAGGGTCTACCACCAAATTTAAGCCCTAAGATTTAGAGGCAGCTAACCATAAGAGGAATCACCCAAGAATTGTGATGAAGGATTTGGTATTAAAAAATTTCTTGCCTAATGGTAATAATAATTTAGGTTTTCTTTTTTTTTAAATCACATTACATATGTCTAGTAACATTATTATATATTTTAAAGAAAAACAAAATCAACCCGTAGATTTCAAGATTGGACTTTTAAAGTGGGTTTCATGTTTAGTCAAATATATGAAATCATGTTGGTGTATGTTTACTCAAATATTATTTTAAAAATATCTTTCTAGGGAGAAACTAAAGTAATTCATGATCTGAATTCAAAAGGATTTAGAAATAATGGATATGATTTTAATAATTATATTTTGTGTCACTAAACTACACACAACATTATCCATACAAACCATATTTGCACATGGTGAAAATGTCTTTAAATATTTCATTTTTTTTAGTTTAGTTTGTAGTTTCATTAGGATTAATTCATTTACCTCCAAAACATGGTGTTGAAAATTTTTGGAGTCTTTGTTAATCCTCCTAACAAATAAACATTACATAATTAAGTGGTTTTAATATATAGTCTCTACTATGGTTCATAATAACTAAGATTGAATGAAACCACTAGACATCTTTATGCCTCCAATTTATAAAATTTTATGGAATTTAAATTCAAATTTTGGTTGATCTTTTTGGAATTGGAGTTATTGTTGAAATTTTGAGGAGATTTTTCAATTTGTGCTTCAATTATATATTTCTTGAAAAATGGTGACCCTTATTTAGTAGTTTTTATGTGTATTAGCTTTGATAGAGTTGAAGGTGTAATAATTGTGCATAAATGCTCATGTAGGTGAAACTGATGGAGTTGAATCTTTTGATCAAATGGTTTATTTTATATTCAATACAATTAAAATGCTAAACATTTTGTTTCAGAATATGAACACAAGTGATCACATATATAATATTAGTGATGATTATACGTATAAATTAATACTTTATTAATGAATATTGACACTTGTATTTTACAACTTATCACCTTAAATTATTTTTCAAACACATATTTTTTATTTAAAGTGTTTCAAAAGACATTCACTTTTAGATTTAATATATTTTTAGATAAAATGATGATCGTCATATGTCCATATGTTATAAATTGTACATTGTTATAAAAAAAATTTAATTAAATAAGTTTATTGTTTATATAAAAAATTTCTATATGAACTTATATATCTTAAATCAATAGATCCCACATTAAAAATTGGTTGTTTGATAATTAGTATATTTTTAATTTTTGGGCCCTTCCATAAAAAAACCCAAAAAATAATAGAAAATAGATACTATTGATCATGGTCATACATGGGGGAAATCGAATGGCATGTTAAACTAAATATGTATTTAATTTTTGGGCCCTTCCATAATAAAACCCAAAAAAATAATAAAAAATAGATACTATTCGTAGTGGTCATACATGGGGGTAATCTAATGGCACGTTAAACTAAATATCTTCTTAGGTAATGATAATCAACTTTCCTCGGATCTTGGAGATGGGATCAATTTAACAAATGGAATCAATTCTTCACTCAAAATCTCTTGGGCAGAAAATGCATCAGTGAGTTGAATTTGTTTTTGGTCTTTCTAGTGTCAATGCTATGTAACTTTCATGTATTATTCTTTTTTGTAATATATTATACCCTAAATCATTCTAATATCAAAATGATGCTTCAAATGAAAATATATATTAGCTTTAAAGCTAATCACTATGAGCTAAGTTTGATGTTGACCCTTAGTCTGATAAAAAATTATTGCCATTATCCATTCAATTTCAATTTCACAAATGGAATCAATTCTTCACTCATAATCACTTGGGCAGAAAATGTATCAGTGAGTTGAATTTGTTTTTGGTATTTCCAGTGTCAATGCTATGTAACTTTCATGTATTATTCTTTTTTTTAATATATTATACCCTAAATCATTCTAATAGTAAAATGATGCTTCGAATGAAAATATATATTAGCTTTAAAGCTAATCACTACGACCTAAGTTTGATGTTGACCCCTAGTCTGATAAAAAATTATTGCCATTATCCATTCAATGTTGAGATTCATGTGTTAAAATTGTTCACTCATAGAATAAGAGAACATTAAATATTAAGTATATGTATTTAGGCTCTTCTTAAGTATCTTTTACATGGTTTTCTTAAGTCTCTTCTTATATACTTTTTGGAAAGGACCAACCATCTATAATAACATCTAATATATGAAATATGACATAATCATAAAAGTATTTATTTTGAGATAAAGTAAAATCAATAGTTGAACAAATTGCATTCAATAATAATATAGAAGAATTAATAATAAGTTCTTATATAAATGACATAAGTATCATAATGTTATTCACATATTTTAATACTAATTATTTTACAATGAAATAAATAAAATTTTATGTTTATGTTTTTAGTACCGGCATTTTTTAGTAAATCATTTTTATGTGTTGTATAAGTTTTTCCATGTTTTGAAAAGTTTGTTAATTTTTAAAAAATGATAATTTTTTTTATAATTAATAATATTTTAATAATGTCAAGCTTATAATATACCTTTTTGTACTCAATTTTAATATAACAGTTAATACCTATAATTATGTAGTGAAATAAGTTTTTAAAACTCAAAACTTAACTACAATAATCATAAATCAAATTTAACCCATCCATGAAAATTTTATTGGCAATGAAAAGTGCTTGTCAAATCTCAACCACTCATGTTGTCATAAAATTGAACTCTATTAGTGGTTACATCATGAAAAGTTATATGAAATAATGTTTTTATTTATAACTAAGGGAATTGAGGTTTAGCCTAGCATCTTGGAGCTTATTTAGTATACAAAATAATATTTTAATAATGTCAATTTTATAATCTAGTTTTGATTATATTCAATTTTAATATAAAAGGAGATAATTTTAAATCTATCATGACATAAATATTGATAATTAAAATTTTTACTATAATAATGTTAAATCAAATTTAACACATCATAGAAAAGGAGAAATGAGATCTTCTAGGGTTTTCATGAACAATTTTTTTTTTAATAGTTTACTTACCTACTTTCCATATTACTTATGTGGGAAAATCTATGTATTATGCACATTTACAATGTTTGGGCCACTGCCCTTTGAGCATAGTATATTTATTTAATGGCCTCCACACTCTCTACTATAACTGTTATTGTAGGTGGTGATAAGAATGGCACCTAGGCACGACAATAAGTTTATCCTGAAGTGTATAACTAGGTATCCCTTATGATCTTCCCTCTTATCCTAAGGTATGTTTACCAGCATATGCCATTGATAATGTATGTAAATGGTACATGATAATTACACTCTTATTACATATTTTTCTAGTTGTATCTCTCCAAAAAATTCTCTTAAAAACTAGTTTCATTGCCAATGGTAGCCTTTGAGCATCCATGTCAATGGGGTTCGATATCTTACTAAAGAGTTTTTTGTTTATTTTTAATTTAAAGAGCCATTCGAAGTTCAATCTATCTTAACCAAATTGAGATGTTACTTTCTCAAAAACATCCTCTTTATTTTATCCTATTGGACCCAATATTTTAGATTCACTGAGTAGGCCTCCCTTAGGGTGTTCATCTAGATCAAACTTCCTCACTTTCCGATTATGTTGTGGTAATTTATTGACCAAATTGTCTTGCCCATCAGGTGAGTATTATGCCATGAACAAACCAAGTTATATTCCTCAAACCCTGACAAATGAGTTTGTGTTGAATTCAATTTATCCAAGGAATTAGAATAGTTTATAGATATCTAAGTCTATAATGACCATTGGGCATAAAAGATTGTTTATTTTAATCTTCATAATATTTGTTTCTAATGTCAATTATCATTATCACATCAAATAATATCCCCTTATGGGTCACTTGATACCCTCGTAAAACTCTACACAAACTGACAAGCCTAATGTGGTAGATAAAGGTGCCCACTGGACTGTGGTTACAACCCAAAAGTCATAGCCTGAGCTGAAACCTTCCCCCTATCACTTCCCCTCTAGTAACCAAGACCACCTTATGGGTTCCAACCTCTCCTCCCCATCCTTTCAAATCCCTACACGCCCATTAGAGTATCATTTTTCTTCAAAGTTCACATCCTTGATAAAGTTCTTCATCCTTCAGGATATCTTCAGCAAGTAACTCCTCCTCTAGGTGGTTACGCATCCTACCCCATGGTGGTGGTGAATCTCCTCAAGATGAAAATGGGGCTAAAACTTGATCCATTGTGCTTACGGGATTCACTCATCCAAACCATAATAATAGTTTTTTATCCATTAGATAAATAGAGGATGGCCAAGGAGATCTCCAAATGGATGATATTTTCCATTGAATATTCTCTCCTATAATGTTAAATATCCCATAGAGTCCCCTCACAAGTTATTTGTTCAAGTTCCTTGCCAACATATTGGTTCATTATATTTTGTCTATTTACAAGATGTTAGAATTTATATATTTCTTCTATAGATTACTTTAAAGTCTAATCTACCTAGTGCCACCAAATTCTCCACTCTACATGAGGAAGGAAGTGGTTGCACCAACATATCAATGCCAAAATTTTCTTCCAAATTGATTCTTTCCATGGTGTAAAACCCATCACATAGAGTGTTTGGATGATTTTGGATATTTATGGTCATTCATTAGGTGATCTAAACATGTATGGTCCAAATGATGGTGCTATTGTATATTTGTTATGGCTATATTTGGCTAAGAATTTATCCCTTTCCATGTGTCTCATGTGCATGGATTTTAACCTAGTTAAAAAATAGAATGAAAAATTTGGTGGCTTTCCCATGAGATAGTGCATGGGATAACGTGAATCATGGTATTATTTTAAAAATATGTAGGTTCTAGTCGACCCTCTCCTTTGACTAAAATCACTAAATATTATGCCTTGGTTTACATGGTTTGACTATGGTAATGGCATTGATCACATCCTTAGAAGGCTCAATCATTACATATTTTCAAAACAAATTATTTTCTCTTTCTCCAACATTAATGTCCAACCTATCAATGTTAATTCTAAATATGTTCTCTTAGACAGTGTCCCCATCTCTTACAGAGTGAACTAGATCATAGGTCAGTTCAAAGTGTCATGTAATAATTTCATTATCAACACCTCTCTCTTGAGCCACAAAGGTACCATCTATCTCATTTCCAAGTTTAGAACTTGGCACCCCATTTTCCTTATACTTCTAAGTGGATTAAATGGTGGAATGAGGCTATTTTGTGCACCACCACATTTCTCTACCACTATGGGAAGTAAAATTCTCATGTCATAAAATGTGGAGTTAAAGTTGTGCTTAAGTAATTTCTAATATATTCTTTCCTCCTCGAATAAAATCCCTTTCATAACCATTTATAAATCCCAATCAACTCACTCAAACACCAAAATAAGGTGGTAGATGATCATATTTCTAGAGGAGCACAACTTCGTGCTCACTTGCATTGGCTCAAAATTGAAGATAAGGCTTTAAAGGAATTTTTAAATCTATTTAGGATAAAAAAGCCTAAGACTAGATCAAGATTATAAATTCATCTCATACAAGGACTTCTTCTCTTCCTAAAATCCACTTGCTTTCATGAACCATTATAAATTAGTGTTTCAATCTTAAAAGGAAATAGTGGAAAAAACCCAAGCTATGAAGGAACAACTTGATGTGGTTCCCCATAATCTAAAGCCTATATAACAACAAATTTGTGAGGAACCTCTAAGTATCGATGAACTCATAGAGACTCTTTACTAGATGAGTAATGATAAAGCTCTTGACCTTGATGGCTTTGTGTGAAAAGTTTACAAAACCACATGGGAATTTATTGGGCATGATTTACTTTGAGTTTATAAAGAACCTCTACAAAATCAATCTTTGGGTACCCTAATAAATCAAGTTAATATAAAATTTATACTAAAATTTGGTGACCCAAAGCTCATTACCAACCAATAGCCTATCACTTTGGTAATGTGTTATATAATATCCTTAATAAATATTTTGACAACCACCTATGTCTCAATCTTAGTGTTATTGTTATACTAGAGCAAACATGATTTATTAAATGTATATATATTCTTGATAACCTTATTGCTACCTGGCAAGGTATGGAATGGGCTAAGGCTTCACATCAAAAAATCATTTTTCTCAAATTGACTTTTTAAAATTCCTATGATAGAATTGAATGGCCTTTTATCTTAGCTATACTAAAGGCTCTTAGTTTTGGGAAATTATTTATTGAAAATCCAAATTTTATTGTCAAATGCCTCTACCTACCTCACTATTAATGGTCTCAAATTTGATAATATTTGACTCCAATGTTCCATCTATCAAGGTTAACCTCTTACTCTATCTTTGTATGTTCATTTTACAAAAGCTTTAGGTTATGTTCTTGTTTCTAGAGCTGAGTGAGGTATAGTTTTACCTGACCAATCTTCTCAGCTCAATAATGGCTACTTTACTGATGATGCTTTCCTCACACTTGAAGATCAGGAAAAAAAATTAGAAGTCATGAAGAGTTTTGATATTTTTCAGCCTCTGGATCTAGTGTGTAATGGAGTAAAACTCAATGTTTCAGACAAAGCATGATGAATATGCATGAGTGGATTCTCCATTTCAAGTGGAAATGAACCAATAGAGGAGAATAATTCAAATTTATGGGCATCTCATTTACCTTTGATAGCTCTCTTGTAGAGCTCTAGTAATGGGTCCATAATAATGTTTTAAAAAGGTTAAATACTAGGTTACTAGACCACTCTCTTAGCAAGGAAATTCTATGTTTCCACTAATATATTAATGGCTAATCATGTTTATTATTCTTCCCATTGGGATTCATCTAAGGCCTCTTATAATAATATGGCTAAAATTATCAAGGATTTCCTCTAGTTTAATGCCAAATGAATGAGGGGATTCCATTAAGTTGATTTGGATATATGCTACCTCCTTCATGATAAAGGAGGTATGGAAATTATTGATATATTTAGGTAGAGTATACCCTTGTGTGCCAAATGGGTTGTTAGAGACATTCAAGCTAATGAATCTTAGAAGATATTGTTAAGACAATGTAAATCCTCTAGACCCCCTTATGGAAAACCTAGCTAGAAAAATATTAGCTTCCACACCCTTCTCATCTCATGTTCTCCATTCAAAATTGAGTGATCATTTTTGGTAAAAGTAATATGGAAGGATTTCAAGGCTATTAAGCCCCATATGAGATGGATTCATGATGGTTTTTGCACTTGTTTATCTTTTATTGATCATAATATATGGGGGTCTTCCATTATGGTCAATACTAATGTTATGTTGGTAAATTTGCTTGGGATTAAATAATTAAGGCTCTTCAGGAAAGGAATTCATACCATTTGATATTTGGTCCCTATAAGTGATTGGACTCCTTGGCTGAATTTGAAAAAAAACTCATTTGAATACTGCGGACTTACCTTCTATTCTTCACATTGCAGAGCTAATGTTAGATGTAATGTCACAGAAGTTGGGCTTATAACTATCATGCTCATGGTGGAAGGATTGGAGGTGGAATATTGAATCTATTTTAAAAACCATTCCCCGTGCCACCTCTATCAAATTATGAGTCCCTTCTTTTATGCTCTCAATAAGCTCAATATATGATGGGGTCTTAATTCCTCCTTTAAGATGTGGTTTCTCAGGCTCAACAAAATTTGGATAGCTCATCTAAAGCCCATGTTGGCCAACTTCCTATGGTGTTTGATCTACCAAGGTTTTCTTCTCGGGGAGTGGATCTCTCCATATTGTAATTGCTCAACCCATGTGCCTTGCCTACAAGCACCCAGAGTCCTTCAAAAATATCTTCTATTTTTTACCTAGAGTTTATTCTTCCTAGCAATGGATTCATAGCCTTTTTCAACCTTATCACCCCAAGCCTTTCTCTTGGCATCTTGACTTTCTTGGAGATTTGGCCAACTGGCATACTGCTTTTACTTTTTATATATTTTTAGATATGTGAATCTTTTCCAGTTATGGAAGGCCATAAATAATGTTCTATATAACAGTGTTGAATCTTCTTGTCTCTTTTATATTAATAGCATGTTATATTCTTCAACCTACATATAAATTCAAGTCCAAATCAAGAAAGTTTCCTTGAAGGTCTATCATCTGTAAGATTTGTTGGATCACTGGGGGAATGATCCCTACACAATGAGCCACATCTCAATTGTTGCTCTTCCCCAAGATCCATCATTTCCACCTCCCAGGAGGCATATAAGTCATTATTCCCATTAGAGTCACTTCTCCCCTAACTTCTAACATGGGGATGGAAGTCGAGACCACCACGTGGAAAATCTGATACAACTCCCTCCTAGAGGTATTCTCCTATTAACACTACTACTCAAACTCAAACCATCGATTGATGGGTGATAAATATGACTTTGGACCCCCTAGATGGATCAGTAATGTTAGATCCTCCTTGCCTAGAGCCTTCCACTTAGATTACTCTACCACCCATGAATGATCCTCTACCTCCTCCCTTATGTGTTTCGCCTTGTCTTTAGTTCTCTTATAATTTACAATGTGATTTTGAGCGTCCTATCTTATTTCGCTTTGTTGTTTGTTTCCTATTTTTTGGTCATGTGTTCTGAACTAATGTTTTACCCTCCAACGTAGCATCCAAACCATTAATTCCAACCAACAATGTTGATATATAACCTTCTATACTATTATTATTTGTATAATAAAATTATATTGGAACATTTCAATAATAAATTTAACCCATCACCAAAAATTCTATTGGCAAGAAAAAGTGCTCGTCAAATTTCAACCACTAATGTCATTAATAACTATATCAAATTTGTTATAATAAATAATAATTTAGTAATATCAAACTTATAATATACATTTTATTTATATTAAATTTTAATATTAATAATAAATATCTTTAATTCTATAATAAAATAATTGGTAAAAACAAAAAAAATTATTATAATAACCATAAATGAAATTTAACTTCTTCACCAAATTTCCCATTATTTAATAAAAATTCTTATCAAATCTCAACTGTATATTACCATTAAATTTATTCTGAGTAATAATTACATCAAACTTTTTAACACAATATTTTTTTAATAATGACAAATCACAATTATATATATTACAATCAAATTTAATTTTTAATAATAACAAATCATAATCATATATATTACAATTAAATTTAATACCAAAAATGATTACATCAAACTTATTTACACTTAATAAAATTTTAATAATGTCAATTTTATAATATACCTTGTTTATATTTAATTTTAATATAATAATAAATACTTTTATTTTCATAATAAAAAAATTATTGAAAATTTAAAATTTTTCTATAATAATTATAGATCAAATTTAACCCGTCATCAAATTTCCTATTCCCGAGTAAAGTTCTCATCAAATCTCAACGTTACGTTTGATCCCAATAATTAGGTCACATTTATTAAAAATTAATATTTTGACAGTGTCAAATTCATAATATATATTTTTTTAATTCAAATTTAATTTAATAAATCATTTAAAAATCAAATTTAGCCTATCAATAAATTTTCTCTTGGTACGGAAAGGTGCCGGTCAAGAATCAAACATGCATGCCGTCATCAAATTTGACTCCGGTAATATGATTACGTGATATTTGTTGAACTCCATTTCGCATGGCATTGGATGCATAGTACCGAGTGCATGTCGTACCAAATTGTCCTTCCTTCCACGTCCACTCACATAGTTACGTTGATAGTGACCTTTCGTGTTGCATAATGAACAATTGATGAACTTATATAAAAATAGTGTACGGACGCCGAATTTTCTAAATGAATTATTTAGAGCAAATAATTTGTTTGCTTGGTCAATAATTTATTTATGACGATATATATTAATTAAAATTTCTAAAGTTTTCCATCAAAAATATTAAAACATATTTTTCTTTAGATTATTATGAAATATCTTATTTATATTAATATTAAACTTCAAAATTTATTTAAAAAGGACAAAAATATGATAATGAGCACAATGATTATTTTTTAATATTTTATGTTATTAGTTTCAAGGGTTTATTCCTCCCAGGGATTATATACATCATTTTTCTTTAAATTGAATTAGTCTCTTTTTCGTTGGTCAATTAGGTGACATTGATTTTTGTACAAGTAAATATGTTGTGCTTATTTAAAATTGACTTGCACTATATTTAATGGATGATATAAAATATCATTATTTCATGTAATTTGATTGATCGGAACATTTACATCTTATTGCAATCTTCATGTGGTTCAAGGCAATGGATGCAGATTAAAGATACAGGGATAATAGTTTTTTAATGTTATATTGATGACGATATTTTGTTGTAGTAAAAATCTCCATCTTCTATGTTTGTCGATACATTTCATTATTGTGTTTATGAAAAATCTTATCACTTATCTTAGGTTTACAACATGTCTAGAGTATTTTGAGTGGAGAAAAACAAAAATTTCATTTTATCAAGTCTGTATTAGAATGTTAGCAATGAAGCTCTACTAAATAATAATATAAAAGTTTGTAATGGTTTGTGTATGAATTTTTTGAAGCAATGTACCTATGTGTGGCGGCAAAAAAAATTAATTCAAAATCTACTTTTTTGTGTTTGCTCTTTTATTTACATTTAAACGATGTATATGGTTTTGTCTTCGTGTATATGCATACAATTTTTTTTCACACTAGATTTGCTTTCTCTTAGTAGCGTATATATATCTAATGCGTCCCTATTTGTATTGCCAATTATTAAAATGGGTTTCAGTTTAACATATTTAATCAACGTGTTTGTTGAAGCAACAAGTTATAGACACACCTGGAAGGTCTCAATATTTGTTTCTACAGTCTGGTTTTGAGTTTCATTTCCTTCATGCTACTTTGTTTCTACGAAAACTAGAGCCATTGCTTAATAAGAATGATAATTTGACTTGTTGAGCATTAGATCTTACTAATACTCTCTTCTCACTTCAAATATTATGGTTGGGAAGTGCCTTGAATTGCTTGGTATGTGTTAAATCTTCATATGCATTGGAGTCTTCATTGAAGGTTGTTGTTTTCATTGAAATATGCATTCAAGGAGTGTGTGGAGCTGAAAAGGACCTAAAGCCAAGCTGTTTCAAAATTTAAGCAACTTTCCACATGGTGCTAAAGACCAAATAAAGCACATTAGGCTTAGAGAAGTTTATTTTTGATTAAAATTTTATGCCTTCCTTTCATTAAATTATAGCTTCCTCTATGTTAGAATCGTCTCCTAATGAGACGTCCAAGATCAAATATTAGAAGATCGAACACAACTTTATTGCAATGAATGAAATTACATGAGAGCATAACAAAGATAGATTGTATTTAGTGAATGGAGGTGTACAAAACATGGGGTTTACACAACTCACATCTCTATCAATCACAATTGTCACAATAATCTACGCTAATCTAGTACATTAACATAATGGCTCTATCACTAAAATGCTTACTACACACATGGCATATGGGCCAAGTAGTTCCACAATCCTCACTATAATCTACAATCTATAATCCTCAATCCACAATGCATAATTGTAGCATAAATGACTTAGAGGATAGGTCCTTATATAGGTAGAGGAGAGGCACTAATCCACATCCATTTGGTGATGAGAACATAGCTCAGTTGCCAAGTGAATAGTAGATCCATGTGCAACATGCCAAGCCCCACATGTCAACATTACTTGTCAAATGAATAGTGCAACCATGTTGACTAGAAATAAGCATGTGCATAAGCAATTAATGAACTCATTATTGCACTTAGATGACTTAATTATTCCAACTAAACAATATTAATATATATGTGTAGGAAAACCATATAATAAATAAAAAACCTACACCAACACTCTAAACCAATCTTGAAATACACATTTTATATTTAATCAGATGTTAATTACTATTCTTACCCTACTCTATTTACCCTTACTACATGTGTATTAATACAGGTTCCAATTTTTTTCAAATAATTTTTATCTATTTGGCAACATTGACATGCAAATCAAATTGGTGCCTAACAACTCTGTAAGTACTAAAATTACTTACCATGTAATTTATTTAAAATATTTAGTCATCAAATTAACAATGATAATAGTGATATACCGATGAAACATTTGGCAATTTACATGTGCATATTTTTCTTGAAGGATATAAGAACGTCAAAATAGACTTTGAGTTTCTGCAAAACTTGTTTGTAGATTCATATATTATGAATAATAATGTCTTCTCTCAAGGGCTAGGAAATTTTGAATGCACTTATACCTCTAGTCTGGTCGCATCACAAACTTCCCTACTTGGTCTGCGATCTAAAATTCCCAACAAATTCTGTAACTAGTTTTATTATTCTTTTTTCAATTTAACAGCTTAATTTCCATTCACGGTCCATGTCTTAAAATCTTAAAAAGATAATAATCATGACTATACTATATATTATGATGGTGGCATTGTGTATGATTTTTATGGATTAAACCCCGGTGAGAAAGTTTAACAACGGAGAAAACTTGGCGTTTGTTAGTTGTAGATATATGTAAACTCTATCTTGGATCAAGGGTTACCATCTACTATATAGCATATAAATGAGTCATATGATGTCTCGCATTATGTAGTAGTGCTATTTAATTCAGTTGTAATCAATTGAAATTTGATGGAATGTTGTCAATCTTTGTTTGATAGTACTTGTACTACCCTAACATACTTAATAGGAGATGAATCTTATAAAAGATAAGATGTGTTATCATTTCAATATTTTAGGAAAAGGTTAAATATGGTAGAAATGGAATTTATTTATCAAAGTATTTAATTTTGATGCAAATAGTATGGTTTATCATAGAGCAGAAAAGTTACGCTACAATTTATTTATAACTTTGCTCCTCATGAGAAAATTGTAGTGTTTATGGTTTCCTTTACAAACTTTAGCTTGTGCTATGTTGAATGACATGTCTATCCTATTGGCATCTAGATGTAATCTGGAATACCGTTGATGACATGTCTTAGACAGTGCTCATCTCATCTACTCTGCATTAATGTATGTCAATTATTGATAGCTTCACGATGTATGCAAATATTTTATTGTTCTAAAAATATCCAATATTCCTTGTTGCTCGATACATTTCATTAATACATTTATGAAATATTTATCACTTCTGTCTTAGTTTTTCAACATGTCTAGATTATTCTGAATGGAGAAAAACAAAAAGTTCGTTGTATGAAGTTTGTGTTAGAAATTTGGCAGCGAAGCTCTGATGAACTAATAATATACATGTTTGAAATGGTCTGCGTATGAGTTTTCCAAGCGACGTAGCTGTGTGTTTGCAATAATTTTAATACAAAATCCAATTTTCTATGTTTGATCTTGTATGTGCATTTAAACATTGTATATGTTTTTGTCTTCATTTGTATGCATACAATATTATTTCACTCTATAGTTGCTTTCTCTTTATTGTGTATAAACATCTGATGCATCCGTATTTTCACTAAAAATCGTGTAAAGAGGTTTGAGTTTATATTATTCAGTAAGCTTGTTTGATGAAATAACAAGTTGCAGACACACCTGGAAGGGTTTCTAAATTTGTTTCTATAGTCTTTTTGATAGTTTCATTCCCTTCATGCTACGTTGTTACTATGTAAACTAGATTCATTGCTTAATAGGAGTGACAATTTGACTTGTTTAGCATTATATCTTACTGATACCCTTTTCTCACTTCAAATGTTGTTGTTGGGCAGTGCCTTGAGTTGCTTATTATTCTATTGTAGTTTACATCCATTTGTCTGATCAAGGAAATAATAAACTGATATGATATCATTGTATGAGTGAATTCTAGTTGAAGAATGCTTTCATCTTTAAACTATGATAGAGAACATAGGAAGATTCAAAGCAAGTGACTTAGAATGTTGTCAGTGCTATACTAGTTTCTAGTAGTTGTTATTTCACTAAATCTTAAAGATTTGTCTTACTATTGTATTCCTTTATAATGGATTTATAATATAACTTTCTCTTTATTGAAAAAATTTTGTTGCATGCATTTTATAGTAATATTTTATTATCAATGAGCTTTGACTGAGCTAAGTGATTCGTTATAACACTGCTTATAAAACTAATATAGTGAGAGGTATTTAGTCTTGATTAAGATGTTTTTTTTTATTTTTGTTTTGCACCACTGAGTTATAAATAATGGATAAACTTCATGTATTTTATTAGTATCCTGTTAATTAAAAAAGAATTGAGGTTTCTGAGCAATGCATCTCTCACATTTTATGTTAGCTTAGGTGTTAGGTTTCATGACGGCATTGTACTTCTCCTCACATTAGATGATATGTATGTTGATAGTGGTATTCCCTCCTAAATGATTAGAATAGTATTTTATGGTGACTAATTTAATACATTAAACCTAATGTAGCATTGAAGTAGTTTCATATTTTCACAAGATCAATGGACCAAAAAATGTTGAAAGTATAGTGTGCAAGGGCCATCGCTAGCAAACATAGCTTAGGTTAATGACAAAGGCAATATGAAATCAAGAGTAAAACTTACCAAGTTTTCTCTTAAAAATGAGTTGAATGCTTTTATTAAAATTGAAGCTTGATTTCAACTTATAATTATGTACACTATTGTATCGAATTTAGATTATTGTTTTGCATATTAATTAGATTGAAGGATTTTCAACAAATAGTTTTGAAAAGAAATACAACTTAAAATGGTTTTAGAAATGTTATGTATTCCTTTGTATCTTTATTGGTAATTTATGATCCAATATTTTATTATCTTATCTATAATTAATAATTCATATTTTCACGAAGTTTTGCTGAAAAATATATTAACTAAGTAAATGTGCCCATTTTTACAAGATATTACTACAATTAATACTTGTATTGAAAATATCAAAGCTTCTAACTTTATTGGTGATGCTATTTAAAGCTCTCTAGCATTTATTTTGACAATGATCCTTTGATTCTACGTAGTCAATTGACGTTTCTATGTTTTAAAGGTTTCTAAATTTTAAATCAGTCAAATGTTTTACCTATGAAATAGTTCTTATAAAAAACAAAGTCGGTTAGTTCTTATAATAAGCAAAGTCAATGGCTTCCTAAATACCCTAGGTTTGTACTTTGGTTATGTTTCATTTAGTTTTCTAATTTCCATCCATTTCTAAATTCAATTACTTTTATGGCTTCCAGACTTTTGTAATGACTTGGCACTTAGTGCCTTTGTTTAATACAATCATTAAAACTAATAATATCAATACACAAAAAGTTCATATCTTGTCATTGATGTAGGACAATGGGGTGGCATATAATGAAATGAAAAATTTGAAAATGTGAAGTATAATAATTAGATGTACCATTTTATTTAATGTTAGACACATTTTTATGCCACGTCATTTGTTTGATTTCAAAAGTTATAGACTCAAAAAGTTTAAGTCAAAGGTAATATTTTATTTTTAGTATGAAAAATGGCACTTGTTTTTGGATGTAAATGGATTCACATTATTATTTAGAGATTTTTTTTTACTCATTTATTGTATTGGATTCATGTCATATGTTCTTCAGTTTTATAGGTCATTCTTGGCCTTGAGTAAAAACTAATATGTAAATTAAATTAAAAAACTGATCAGACCTTGGTTTCATTTAAGAAGGAAAGATGCATTATCATATTTTGGATTATCTTTTTTAAATGTTAATTTACAATTATACTGTTAGAAAATCAATCATTTAAGTATACATAAATTATTGTTTATATAATATTGATTGATATATAAATAATTATTTCAATATGATTTATAATACAAACATATTTATATAACACCAATAATAATTTATTTTCTATGTTAGATTAGAATACTATTAGGATAAAATCAATGCAGATTGTAAAACAAATATTGGAACTAATTAAATATTTTATGTAAATTTTAGTCCTTTTTGCATAACAACATATCTAAATACGTTTCAATAATTATGGCAGGTACTAGTCACTACTTGGGCATGTTTTAGACTAAGAAACATCCTCAATGTTTGGCCATTTTTATGAATTCAAAATATTAAATTTTAATAATAACAAAATTAGAAAATTTATTGGTGGGCATCAATTCAAGTGGTAAGTGTTATTAGTGGACAAGGACAGTTTCTTGGACAAGCCTTTCATTTTATGGGTTTGATCATGCTAACATCAATTTCACCAATTAATTCCCTCCCTGCTTAGAGATGATTATGATATGATGTAGAGACACTTTATTCTATTTAATGACAACTATTTCATATTTAATTCAATGGTATAAACTTACAACATATTTATTTTAATAGTATAAGATTAAATCATATTTAATCCCTCATTAAGGAATAATCATTTTTGAAATAAGAATTGATAGATCTCACACATGACCATGAAAGCTTATGTCTAACTTTATAATTTTGATTTCAAATATTTGAAATTAAATATTACTTAGATTATTTTTTTTTAAAATATTATTTTGTTTAATCATATAATTTATTAGGAATTCAAGTCAATTAATATTATAAAATTTATTTATAACTAATAAAAAGTTAATTTATAGTAATTATATGTGGTGTTTTACATATCCATCACCCAAAAATTGATCAATAACATTGAATGTGGTTTATTTATGTTTCAATGATTGTCATTATCACTTTAAAATATAGTTATTATCACCACATTTAGTCCAATACATATATAATCTCATCTATCTTATTTCAAGTTAGTATTAACTTATAGTTTTATCTTTAAATTAGATGCAGGGTACTTTCAAATTTAGTTTTTAACAAGTAGATAAATTATAAAATCTTAAAAACATTTTGATAATCCTTGGAAAAGTATGAATTTTATAATTATCACTCAAATCAATAATATTATAGCTCTGAATAATCATAATTAATTCTTACATATCATTCAATACTATATTGAATTCATATTGAAAATATATATATAAATTCAATCATCAAAAATAGATAAAACTAATCATTATATAACCTTAATTTTTATTAATACGAGTTACACATCACACTTAATATTAAATGGATTTGGACTATTTTTTATTTTAAAATTAACATCTTATATTCCTATATTATTTCAAGTACTTGTGTAAAAATACTAAAGTTCTATTTAACATCGGAAAAAAAAAACGCAGCATCATAATTTATTTGTAAAAAACCTTCAAAGTTGTTGGCAACTCCGTTCCCCAATATGTTACTCCATTTGAACTGGATATTTACTAAGTAATATCAAGATGTTAATCATTCCACAAATTCAAAAGTATATTTGTTTAACATCGCGTCATATTGCTAGTAGTATTTTAATGCTCACATATTCTTACGGAATACTCATATTGAAACCCACTCACACATAAAGAACAATGATTATGATTGGATGACAACTTAGAGGTAGTTTAAGGGGGTCTAGCAAACAAAAGAAATGAAACTAAATTTTGAGAGACAATTGAGAGGTCTAGCAAACAAAAGAAATGAAGCTAAATTTTGAGAAACCCGTGAAGATAAATGGAAGTGCAGTGTCAATAAATATAAATGACACTCGTAGTAGTCTATATTGAAAAAATATATCATTTAAAAAATCTAATTAAAATAATGCATGTTAAAATAAGGAAAGGTTTTGAGGAGAGGACTTAAAAGAGGAGATAAGATGGTTACAAGACAATTTTTGGAAACATAAAGGGGTTAAATGAATAAATTTAGCTATCAATATTAGAAAGTCAGTTTTATTTATTTATAAAAAAGAAATGTAATTTTTATTATTTATTATAGATATTTAATTTTTGTATAATATTTTTTTCTATTGTGTATTTTAATGTTTTATTATACTTGGTTCATGTTCATATATCTAATTTTTTTGGTATATTTTCTTATTTTGTTGAGTTATGTATCATCATATTTTAATACAGGTTTTCCTTATAATTTTTTTTTTAAATTTATTTTTTACCAATTTTAATACAACCATTCAATCCAAAATGACTAATGAATAGTTTTAAAAATTTATACATCAGCTTCCTTTTACACAGAGCTTTAGCTAGGTGAACTTCTAGTTTCTAAATTAAAATTTCAGAAAAAGTTATTATTGTTCAGTATCAAAGCATTTTTAGAATAGTTATGTACATTTTGGGTTTTGGCATAGAGTTTAATTGGCTGACCCTACATGGAAAACATCATAGTCAACATTTCTTGTTCATCAATTCAATCAATTTTCAAATCCTAAGGTATAGAGTGATAACAAAGACATCTACAGGTTGATTGACACACAAACCTACAATCCATCATTCCAACATTGGTGTTATCTCCTTAAGCATTTATTTTCTTTATTGTCTCACAAAAAGCTAGCACAAATAAGAAAAGACATATTGTACATATGTATAATTCCATGCAAAACTTGTAGCTTATGTAGTCTTGTGAAATAATTTATTTTAAATGATTGTAATTTTTGCAAATATAGACAAGGGACTCACAACACTTGTAAATCTTAGAGTATTGTGCCAATTCAAAATGTAGCAATCATAATTCATGAAAACTTACATAAACTCAATGCATAACTTTCACATCTTCTATAATGTTTTGAATCATCATTCATAGTTCATATTTCCTACAGCATTGCATACCACTTCATAGACTCACAATAGTTCTCCTCAATTTCACCTTCATTTATATCATGTTATGTGTCTTTATGGATTTACCTATAGCCTATACAATCCACATCTGATTATCAAAATTATGTTTTAATGTGACATGCTAGTGACACTCCCCACACTTATGCCATGTTAGATAACTCGTTAATGTAATACACACTAAAATTTCAACCATAAAATATATATGAATTCCAACACTCACTTAGGTATAATATGAGGTTATTTTGTAATCATCATTAGTTGTAACTAATTTAATGTAGTGAAATATATTGTAAGGCATCTGATCAAAAAGGAGTCCATTATCCCCATTCCTAATTAACTATCATCCACATCATCGTAAATACAAACATGCCCTAAATTTAAGGAGTTTACAGATTTTATTTTTTGCAATTTTAAGGCCATAATAAATTAAGGAAGGATATTAGAATATTATTATTACATTGAGTATTTTTTATTCAATTAGATTTATTTAATAGTTGTATTTTTTTAAGATATATTATAAATACCATATTATTTTGTGGTTGCAATTTTATTTAACTACTCACATGTAATATAATGTAGGAGAATTTTTTTGTATGGCAAGATTTTAAAATATAGAAACATTATTGTACATCCCAGCGTATAAATTTCCATACCCACTTAATAAATTTAATAAATGGTAAAATAATCATAGAATGACATGTTCTATGCGAAATTGATCTATGAATAAATCAAATTGGAGGTTTCATGCTAAAAAAAATTAAAACCTTTGCTAGAGAAAATAAAAAATTGTAAGCATTATTCTTTTGTTGTAAATGATCCATTATCAATCCTAGATTAATGTGTTCAAGTGAAAATTGATCTATATTCATATTTAAACTATCCCTTATCGTATTTATGTAATTTGATTGATATTCACAAATGGCATGTTGTATAGAGAATGTTTATCACATTTAAAATTTTAATTTGACAAAGCATCCAAAACCTTAGAAAACACATCACTTTGATATTTTTTTCTATTTTATTATTTATAATTAAAATGAATTGTATTATATTACAAATGATATGTTTTATATTGTTAATTTTTAATGAGCATTTACATTCACAACTAAATTTTTTATCTTCAATTTATTCAATTTTTATTTTACATTTAAAATTAAAATAAAATAATTTATTTTCAGATCTTTAAATAATGTATTATATATCAAAGAATATTACAAATTCTATTTTAACTTATAACTTCTATTTTAGAGACACTAAAATATATTTCAATAAAAAAATAAAACTTTTTTTTCATTTTTAAATTTTTTAGGGAGAGGAAGGGGTGGGTAATATGCCTTCATTAGTATCAATTGCATCAATTTTCCAAATATTCAACTAACACATTTTATAATAAAAATATGAAAAAATCATATATATTAACAAAATGCTCAATAAATATAAATCCATCTTCATGATTAAAAAATACCTTCCAAAATGTACAACTTTAGAGAATATAGAGAATATATTAATGGTTTATGCACAGAGAGTCCTGAACTTTAACCAAATACCACCTTGACCATTTTTTTAAAAGAAAACAAAAATAAATAGTGAAAATACATACATCAATGGAGTTGCATTCAAATGTGAAAATGTTTCCATAATATATAATTTTAGTAAATGGTAAACACATTACAAACCTCAATAATCTTTTTTTTTTTAAATATTTGTAAATAAAGAAAAAGAAAACAAAAAATTACTTGACATATTTAACTAGTAAACTCGAAAACAAAACAATCAGTAGAATCAAATAATTTATTAATATTTTTTTCTTTAAAATTTAATTGAGTTAAAATTTCATGTATTGAATCATAATCTTTAATATAAAAATTTAATATAAATTCATAGAAATATTTATGTTTTCATAATCTATAAGAATGAGAGTTGATTTGTAGGTGTAAATTGTGTGTATTTATTTTTGATCTAATGTGTTTCAAATTATCATCTTTGATCCATCATCAATATAATTAATGGTAGGAATGTACTCTCAAAGAATATATATTATTGTTTTATCAAAAAAGATTCTAAAACAAATAACCACAAAGAATATGTAGAAGAATAATTCATGCACAATATCTCAAATATAAAATCTAGTTAAATGTAAAAAAAAAACATTAAAAAAAGTAATAAATAAACATATATTAAAATCTTCCACATAACTAGAACAATACAATCTTGCTTCAGAACAAGTTTCAATAGAGGCACAAAGGCATTCAAAGTAATGCAAATAAAACATTTAAAATCTTCAAACCCAAACATGAGAGGATAGTATTTATTCATTGTAAAACATTATTAATATTAATTGTGCTAAAAAGGAAACATGATTTTTACAATTACACTTTTAACATGTGTTAATCAACATTACATGAATGAAAATCCATATCAATGGCAATTTTTTTTTCATAATCGATTATTTGAAAAATGACAAAGACAATGTAAACCACAAAATATAATGTCTTAAAAATAAGTATATATTTCAAGAAAAAAGAAAGATAATATAAATGACAACATCTTTTAGATAAAAAGCATTTCCAAGTTCCATGTCAAATATTGGTGAGTGCTTCTAGATACAATTGTGTAGAGTATTTTTGGATCAACAATTCGGATCACATTCAATGATCCATCATTTGAAAGAGATTAAAATCCTAATGATTCTATTCTCTACTTGATTATGGATCATTGAGTGTGATCTGAAATGTAAATCCAAAAACAATATACACAGTTATATCTAGAAATACTCAGCACTACACTGCACAACATATTACATTACAAAAAAAACTTTTACAAAAGAATAAACAACAAAAATTCATTCTTCACAAACAAAAAATGACTCAAAATCCAAAACATCAATTGAAATTGTGAAGGAAAAATAGTCAAATGTATCAAATAATCAAAACCCCAAAATATTTCTTTGGTAAAACCTCAAAAAAAGATGCAAGCACTCAAAACAATGCAAATAAACTCTTATGTAATTTTCCAAGTTTTAGTTAATAAGCCTCAAACATTCCCAAGCTCAATATGACATCCTAATCTTAATTTGTGACATAATTTTAATAACAATTATGTCTTTTATATAAATATTGAATCAATGAACTTAATGAAATGCATAAAATAAAATAAATATTTTATTAATTTATAGTTTTTAAAGAAAAAAAAATTTAAAATGTATAATTACAATAACTAAATATTTTACTAATTGAACATCATCTATATATTAAAATCTTCAATAAAAATTTGTTGACATAATAAAAATAATTTTTTATAAAATTTTAAAATTATATATTAATAATTTTCAATCTTCTTCAAACCTAATGTAACAATCCAACATTAATTTGTGATATACCTTCATTAAAATCAGTTTCACTAACTTTACAAGCATTCAACCAATAATTTTCATTTTCATTGGGTTTTATGGAATTTTTTAATTTTTATTAAAAAAATATATATCCGACGCCGTTAAGAGATTGTTTTCAGCCAACAGAGGAAAAAAGAGAGAAAATATTTATTATTATTATTATTATTTTTTTTTAAAGGACTAAAGTCCATATTTCGAAGACAACACAGAGCACATAACTATTGGAGGAAAAAATTATTACACCTAACCATGACCATATACCCTACATTCGTCAGTGCATTCACAACGATAATAAATAAGAAATACAAAGGTTGATTTGTTGGAGATAATATATTGGATATCCATATAATATTATACAACATATGGATACGCTTTTATGAAGATCGTGTTATATTGTCAAACCTTCCCAAATAATTTTACCAATTTCGGTTGGATCTTGCTGTGGTTGAACTTCTATTTTATTTACTGCTTGACCCTGTCAATGAATGCAGCGATAGCCTGGCACTAGCACCTCTAACCACATCTTTTGATCTTCTGCTTGACCCTAACCCTTTCCTGAATGTAAAGAGAACCTGGCACTAGCACCTGCAACCACATCTTCGTCTTTATTGCTGTGTGTAGAGAGTGTTTTTTTATTTAATCTCATGCTCGGAAGCTCCATACCCTCTTCCTCTTTGTCATCACCAGGTTTCACTTGATAGCTACTACTTTCCACTACTAAATTTCTCTGTGAAAGCCCTATATTCAACTCTTTCATGACGTTACCTCCTGGATATGACCTGCTCGCCATTAATCTAATCTCTTTTGACTGAATAAGCAAGAAAATAACTATTATGTACAGCTCTTTTATTTTATACCTGCCCTTTTACACTGCCACACTATTCGTATTGGTAAGAAGGTTTTTAAAAAAATTAAGAACCCTATATTTGTTCCAACGGTAGAGCTACCTTGTGAACTTTGAGCTCAACGCGACCTCTTGTAGTAATTTCACCTAGAATTTCAGCGTCTTCCACTTTCATACGAAGGCTCTCTGCTCTTCCCAGCCCCTGCTCCTCGGCTTCCTGCAATACCCAAAAAAGCTTCAGCCTTCTTTGAAAACGCGCAATAAATTTCAAACAGGTAGAACAGAATATTTATCATACTATCGTGCAGAAATGTGAAGATCTTACAGTCACAGCTTGTTCATGAGGTATGGGTGGAGATTGGTCGTATTCGCTGGCGTCAAGTTGTTGCAGCTCTTCTGCGTCAAACAACATGGGAAGAATGTACTGCCCAATGGGTAGGATTAGTATTAACAACACGATAAACACACATCCTGTTACTGGTATCCACGTCACCCCAAAGCATATCATCAAATATGCCAATTGGAATACTGTAAACATGGTGATTTTACGGAAAGAGACTTTCTCCACATATGAACCATGAGCGTCTTTCAACACTCGGGAAAACAATACCAAAATTCAAACCATTATCATTAGTAGCACAGATCGTCGAGATAAAATAAAATTACTTTAATACACTGACGTTATAGTGGTTTTCAGGCAAATTACCTGTATCTTCTACTGGGAGAAATAAAGATGAGAAGTGTCCTTTCCCAAAATTGATTGCCAGGCCAACTTTCTATCGCCAAATATGCAAAATACCCCCATAGAACTGAAAGTGGTATTTTTCTTAGGATTGGCATTAACGACACACAACTACCCATTAACAGCGATTGCAGGAGGTTTGTGAGTCGTTGTTCATTAACGCGGACAGGGAATAAGAGACCGATGTGCTTCTTTGGGTCAAAGATGCATCCATTTATATGTGGGAAATTTAGCTTCGAGGCTTCTCCCGTTAGTATTGTTATTTACTGGGGAAATTTGTAGGTCTTTGAATTCTTTTAAATTCCATAGTTCTCTAATATCATTTAACGCCTGCAACAAGAAGGGAACGTATCATTAGAAAAGGAAAATTAAGTTTATCCGCTTCCACTTAAAAGGATGAGTTTTGAAGATGATTTTTGCAGTGTCGGAGCTCAAGGTGGTGTGTGGCGAGATAGTAAGATCTATGTTTACAAAAACTTCTTGCATCTTATCGTATATCTCTTTCACTGTATCATTCTCTGTAATGCTTGAGTTTTGATGTAGAATTTTAAATAAAATTAAATCACAGCCAAATATATGCAATATTCACAATACAGAAGAAATAAGAATTGCAAAAATAAAAAATACTTCTTCTTCAAATTATTGGAATCATTCTCCTTCTCCTTGAAAATAAAGATCAATTACAATGTATTAATAGAATTGCATAATAATTTTTTAATTATTAAATAAAATAAAATATTATTAAATAAAATATTTTAAATTTATCTAAAAAATAATTTTCATGTAATATCAACTAAAACTAACTCTAGCCTTTCTTGGGCTTTATTTTTTCTATAGAAATATTAACTAAAACTTAACTAACTGTCTAAATTTAGCTCCACAAAAACTGTTCATGCAAACTAAATTTACACTAATAGTCTTAAAATCGAACTGAGTGAACTGCACTTCAGCATCACTTTTCAACATACTCCCCCTTGATGCTGAGAGGGCTCACAATTTTATCTCTGAGTTTCAAAAATTGATCCTTTGCAACTACCTTAGTGAAGATATATGTTAACTGTTCTTTAGTGTTAATGTATCTCAATTCTACTACCTTCTTCTGCACTAAATCTCAGATAAAATGATGTTTTAAATCAAAATGTTTTGTCCTACTATGATGGATTGGATTCTTGGCCAATTTAATAGCACTAATGCTAACACAAAAAATAACTGTGAGCTAAACTTGAATCTCTCCAATTTCTTCAAGAAATTTTCTAAGCCATAATGCTTATATACCTGCTAAAGTGACTGCAACATACTCTATTTCTGTATAAGAAAGGGCAACTATAATTTGCTTCTTTGAGCTCCAAATAATCAAACCAGAACCAAAAGAAAAACAATTCGCAGATGTTGACTTTCGGTCATCCAAACTACCTCCCCAATCAGAATCACTAAAACCAACAAGATTGAACCTTTTAGAAGTGTAGTAATGAATACCAAAATCTAGAGTGTCTTTCACATACCTCAAAATTCTCTTGGCTGCCTTCATATGTATTTCTGATGGCTTTACCATGTACCTTGAAACAAGTGAAACTGAATAAGCAATATCAGGTCTTGTATGAGTTATAAATATTAAGCTTCTAACAATACTTCTATAGGTTGTCTCATCAACTGTTTCAGCACCATCATCTCTACACAAAACAACTCCATGAGTAACTAGAGCGGAGACTGGTTTACAATCAACCATATCAAATTTCTTCAACATATCTTTAGCATACATTGTTTGACAAATAAAATTTTTATTCTCCCTTTGATAAACCTCCATTCCAAAAAAATATTTCATGAGGGCTAAATCTTTCATCTCAAATTCATTCATCGTGGAAACATTGAATTCATCCTTCATCATAGAACTGCTACCTATATACAACAAGTCATCAAAATACAAACTTAAAATAAGAATATCATTACCTTCTTATTTTTAGTAAAAGGGTAGTTTCACTCTTACTTCTTTTAAAGCCATTCTTTTGAAAATATCCATCAATCCTAGCATACCATGCTTTTGGTACTTGTTTGAGGCCATACAAAGCCTTCTTTAACTTGTAGACATGATTTTCTTTTCCTTGCACTTCAAAACCTTGTGGTTGTTTCACATATACTTTTTCTTCTAAGTACCCATTCAAGAAGGCACTTTTCACATCCATATGATGGATGCTCCAATTCTTTTGAGCTCCTAATGAAATCAACATTCTAATGGTCTCTTGTCTTGCTACTGGTGCAAATATCTCTTCATAATCAATGACATACTTATGTGTGAAGTCTTTAGCAACTAATCTCACATTATGCCTTTCTACACTTCCATCACTATTGGACTTAGTCTTGTAGACCCATTTCGTGCCAATCTTCTTCTTGTCATGTGGAAGCTTTGTAAGGTCCCAAGTGTCATTCCTGTGAATAGAATCCATCTTTTCTTGCATTGCTTGTATCCAAACTTCATTATTATGTGCATCTTCAAAACATTATGGTTCAAAATCAACCTTGGTAAGTAAAGAAAAATTTAGTGTCTCACCTCTTGAATTTTCTTCATGTGCTTGATTTGAACTCCTTTGATAAATGCCACTCAATCTTCTTACCTTCCTTGTAGAACTAGGACTTGAATTTGGACTTATACTTGGAATTGAACAACTAGATGATGGGTTACTTGGTGGATTTGTAACACTTCAAACAAAAATATTATCAATATCATCCATAATAACTTCATTTAAAATAGATTTTGAATTCTCCATATGGCTTTTTTGATGACCATAAACTCCCCCTTCATCAAAAATCACATCTCTTGACACAATAAGCCTATTAGTGAGAGGATTATATAACCTGTAAGCCTTAATTTCCTCACTATATCCAATAAAAATACATGACTCACTTTTGGGATCTAACTTTTGCCCCTTTTGATTAGGAACATGAACATAGGCTAAGCAACCAAAAACTTTGAAATAATTAACATTTGGCTTTTTCTCATACCACGCTTCATACGGAGTCATCTTGTCAAGTGCACTAGTGGGACTTCGATTGAGAATATATACTACTGTAGCAACTACATCTCCCCAAAAAGAATTGCTTAATGCCTTTCTTTGTAGCATGCTTCGTGCCATCTCCACCACTGTACGATTCTTTCTTTCAACTACACCATTTTTTTGAGGTTTGTATGCAGTGGTGAGTTGTCTTCTAATGCGATGCATATCACAATAACCTTGAAAGGCTTTTGAACAAAATTATCCTCTACGATTAGTCTTTAAGCATTTGATTTTGCACCCTTTGTCATTTTATACAAGGGCTCTAAACCTCTTGAATGTCTCAAGAGCTTCACCTTTGGTATTTAAAAAATAAACCCAACATGGTCATGAGTAATCATCAATAAAGCTAATGAAATTTGATGATGTAACCAAACTCTTTGTCTACATAGGACCACAAATGTCTAAATGAACTAACTGGAGTGGATAATGAGCCCTCCATGCATTGCCTTTTGGAAATTTCTCTATTGCATGTTTTCCTTTAGCACATCCTTCACAAACTTCCTTGTGCTCTTCAACCTTAGGCAAACTAGAAAATAATAATTTTGATGTTAACATTTTCAAACTATGAAAATTTAAATACCCATACCTGAGATGCCACAACCAAATTGTATCCTCATATGCCATATTGACAAGGTTCCTCTTATGTTCACCAAACTTCAATGGGAACATCCTATTCTTTGTCATAGGCACAACTGTTACCACCCTATTTCCTTGATTCTTATCATAAATTATACATTGTTGATTTTCAAATACAACTTTATAATTCTTCTCACATAATTGTCCAACACTCAACAAATTATGCTTTAACTTTGGAGTGTAATAAATGTCTTTAATACTCTTCATACCTTCTTTTGTATGGACTTCCATAGCTCCTTTTGCAGCAACCTCCAATGATTTGTCATCACCAAGCTTGATCTTGGATTTAAAAATTTCATCCATTATAGAAAAAAAGTTTTTCATTCCCTAACATGTGGTTAGAACATCCCAAATCTAAATACCAAACATCTTTAGAAACATTTTCAGCTTTGTCATAAGATAAAAATAAATTATCTGGAGGATTCTCATAACCTTCTTGAGCATAATGAACGCTTTTATCATTATTACCTTATTTTAATCTACACTCATAATTAAAGTGGCCATACCTATTACAATGATAACACTAGATATTTATTTTATCAAATCAATGTCTACCTCTTCCTCTAAAACCACCTTTTCCTTGGAAACCACCTCTGCCTCTATTTCCTCTTAAGTAATTCTGATTTTGAGATCTACCTTGGCCTTGACTAATTTGGAAAAAAAAGCTTTCTCATCACTTTCCCCAAATGAATCTCTCAATCTTTCTTCATGAGACATCAAAGATACAGCTAGATGATCAAATTGAAGGGTATACAAATTCTTGATTTCTTCTATGATTATGGTGACATGGTTCCACCTTGGTGTGAGAGTTCTCAACAAATTTTTGATCACAACCTCATTGTTAACAATTTCACCAAGTGTAGCCATCTTATTGACCACATCTTTTAGTCTGACACAATAGGTACTCACACTTTCAGCTTCTTGCATCTTCAAATTCTTGAATTCTCTCTTCAATATCTGTAACTTGACAACTTTGACTTGATCACTACCTTGGTAAGATTTTTTTAGAGTCTTTCCAAGCATCCTTTGTTTTCTTTGCTCCTACATTCTTCTTCTTAGCCTCCTTCTTAGTTGTTTTATCATTCACTATGAGGGTATTCCAATCAGCTGGCTCTGCATAACCTGATTCAACAATCTCCCACAAATCTTTTTCTATGAAAAAATTCATCATTTTGATACACCAATAATCATACTCATTTCCATCAAATTTTGGAATGGGCAACGAGTTAGAATTTGACATGATAAATTTTTGGTAAAATTCCAACTACTAAATCTTTAACCCAAAATAAAAATACCTGCTCTGATACCAAATGTAGAATTTTAAATAAAATTAAATCACAGCCAAATATATGCAATATTCATAATACAAAAGAAATAATAATTGTAAAAATAAAAAATACTTCTTCAAATTATTGGAATCATTCTCCTTCTCCTTGAAAATAAAGATCAATTACAATGTATTAATAGAATTGCATGTGAATATGTTTTTCTAATTATTAAATAAAATATTTTCAATTTATATAAATAACAATTTGCATATAATATCAACTAAAACTAACTCTGGCCTTTCTAAGGCTTTATTTTTTCTATAAAAATATTAACTAAAAATTAACTAACTATCTAAATTTAGCTCCATAAAAACTATTCATGCAAACTAAATTTACACTAATAGTCTAAAAATAGAACTAAGTGAACTGCACTTCAGCATCACTTTTCAACAAGTTTGCAATTTCCAACATTTTCTTCCACAATATCTACATAACGAGAAGAAATATATTAGTACTCTACTATCATGGAGCACATAAGACTTGTACAAATCTAACAGAAATTGAAGTATAATATGTACATACCAAGTGGTTCAATGTTGCAAGACTTATGGTATGCATGGGAGATTGTGGCAACACTCCATATGATGGAGGAAGCCCAAGGAGAACACATATAAGAACCTGATTCCAATAACATTCAACAAGTAAATTTGTCATATTGGCTTAAATGCATGCTTTTACTCGAGAAATCATCAAGGGTTATCAATTACAGTTGCACGGTGAGAGTACCATGAATCCTAAAACCATAAAATCGTAATGACAGGAAGGTGGGTTCTTCAAATTGAACTGCCTTTGCTGCGCCATCTTTACAGCAATGTTGTGCTCGAAGAAGAATAAGCAAGCAAACAAAACCGCTGGTATAATTGCACTGAGAATGTGTATACGAGGTACTTGGGACATATCCTGTTTAACATAGGAGATTGAGTATAACGCTACTGAAGCTTTACTAGTGAGGTATGTATGTGTGTAGTGTGTACCCAGATGACTGTCCAGTTTCGTGAAACCCTATCATCCGAGGCAACGGGGCTGAAGAGACGCCTTGGAAAACCTTCAGGATATTCTTTTGTGGGTAAGTAAGAAATTCCAGTCCAGAAAAGCAACATTGCAGAAACTCCATAATCTGCAACTATTCCTCGCATCCATCCTATCAAAGATATTAGACATTCTGAGTCTTGAAAGCGGTATAATTTTAGGAATATTTCAATTTGACAATGAAATTCCATTTACAAACCTGTGCCATAGCGCCAAGATCTGGCCTTTCCAATTTTAAGAGCCGTGACGAGAAGCCCTGCTGCCAATATCACTTCAAACATCCCGTTGGTTGATCGCCATGAAAATGGTAGCTTTTCAATATCAATGTCCATACGCTTTTGCTTCTCAGGTATGCGAAATTCCCCAACAATTCCCTGTACGAAACAACCGGCCACAAATTAGAAATCGAGTCACTTATTACTTTGTATAGATTTGTATGAAGCTTCTTCACCTTGATTGCTTCTTTCATGAACATCAAAGCCAGAAGAACTCCTAACAACTCCTCTGCCACTCGTGTCAATTTCTTAGTTAGAGAACAGAGCGCAAATACCGCCATACTAACCAAAAGAATTGACGTCCACGTACAGATCCTGTAAATAAAAACAGACAGATTTTATTCATTACGTCACAGTTTCTGTTTAACTACATCGTAGGAGATCTTATCTTCAGTGTTACATTCTCAGCAGGCTGTCCATGCTATGAAATGAGTGGAACCCAAATCATCTTTATCCTTGGCAAAATCGTACAAATAAGTATACATAAGGACTGTTGGCTCGGCTACTCCCTGGTTGACCAGCGGCTGACCCCCAATTAATGAGTGAATGATTCCACATATTGCAGTAGACGCAAGTGTGTGCGTAGCACTCAACAGCCCATCTGCAGTTGCAGGAATCACATATTATATTCTGAGGCTGAACACAACATTAATTCAAGTTTAATCCTAGACATGATTTGGTTTACCAGTTTCTGTATCAAGTTGTTCCCCAAATACAATTACAGGAACCACCAATGCAAAGAACACATATGCCGTGGGGTTCAATATCCTGCTCACAAGATTGCATAGCATAGCGTGATGAGACACTAGACGGTGAAATCAAAGAAAGCAATCAAGCTGATCGCAATTACCTAAACCCAGCAGTGAATCCGTTGAGCCAGTCTTGCTTGTAACGGTGCAAGCGACCTGCAGCATCATTCATAACTGCTCCCATGGGTGCATAGTTCACTGAATCCATTGCTATTTCGGCAGAGACGTAACTAGACTCGTAACAACGTGAAGAAAGGTAGAGTGCGATATAAATAGAACACATAAAGGAAGGACGACCATAAAAGCCTCGATTGACATGGTCTGATAATAAAATAAAATAAAAGAAAGAAAATAGCAATGTCAATTATCAATGTCAAGGAGGACCTGATTTTTTCTTTTGATTTCAGACTCTATTCGATGGGTAAAAATTCCTCTTTTCTATCACTCAGTCATTTAAGTACATAAAAGTTTGTTTTATATATATATATATATATATATATATATATATATATATATATATATAAATACTACAAATTTTTATATATATGAGGTTTAAAAGGTCTCTCTTTCAAAATAGAGATTCAATCAAAATATTTTTTATTTGTCTCAATGAAAACTTATGAGGAAATATAAATGCTAAAACCTAGCTAAATTAATTCTAAACCGTTATAGTGAGATTAACAGTGTCAAGGCAAACACAAAATAGTCCAAAAAAACAACATAACAAAACTATCAAGTGAAACTAATCCTTCTCTTGCCCTTTCTATTATAAGAGAGAAGAATTATGGAGGACGAAGTAGGTATGTAGCATCCCTTTTTTGTACACTGCACTACATTCTAACCTTCTAGATTACATGAATTTCATGAATCCACACTAGAAAGTGCACACAATTCCACTAGTGGACCTCGAGAGGCCATGATCCCACTAGTTAAAACCACATTAAAAGACTACATTCTCCTATCAGCACTCAAAAAATTGATCCTTAGAAGTCATTGACAAAGTCATAGCTTGAGTAGTACAAGCTTTAGTCTCCACTGCCTGATTAATTTGTATAACTTCTCTTACTAGCTTAGTAAGAAAGCTTTTCATAAAAATAGTAAGATGATCAACACTTGCATCCCTCAACTAAGAAGAATCCACTTTACTCTTGGTGATAAGGAAAGATGCATCTAAATGTAGAATATTGAAGCATCTACAACACCTAAAGGGCAACACTCATAATGTAGAGTTTGAGACCAAGACCATTCTTTGACCCTCAATTAAATGACTACTGCGAGTTTTTGAGAAAAATCCAAACAAATAAGAATCTGAAAAAAGTGGTGGGGAAAAAAATTACAATTAGAGGCATCAATGTCCAACAAGTTTCCCAAGGATTCACCAATGGTAGAAAGGCATAATTCAACCCAAAAATGAAAGAGAAGATAAGGTAGATGAACCCAAATAGTCCTGAATGAAATGTTTTTGAGAAGATGATTGAAAGCAAGGAACCAAGAGTTTAAGAAGAGGATTTTTTATCAAATCTCCTAGATTTGGCCTTGAAACCTTGTTATAGTTTGTAATACTATAAAAAACCACAATAAAAAACCTCTAGCACAAGGGTATAGTTTCAAGCTATTCTCCATTAATGGCTACCATAAATTCGAGACCCACTGATGAAGATTAGAAACGTTAGGCCAAAACTAGTTAAATCTATACATTAAACCCCTGACTGCGAACCAAACTTCATTTTAAAATACCTCCTCAAGAGACTCATTCTCAAAGGACACTACTGAAGTATCCTTTGATGTGTCAAAAGGTTTGATTATGGTTTTCCCAATCTTCTCTACCTAAGAGAACACTTTGACAAAATATTTGCCCTTTGAAATCCCATTGGTATCACATGCCAGACCCGCCCCACTAGAATCACCATGAAAAAGAGTTTTGAGTGAAGTTGGAACATCAATACAACTATTGACATGTCTAGACACAAAAAGAGATGCACAAGTCTGTACATTTGGAAGTCCTAGGGTAACATTTCAGAACTATTGTTCACAATGTGCGCACCCTTCCTACAACCAGAATTATATAAATATGATTCAAGATCATGCCCTTGATGAATTTAGTGAAATGAATACGCCTCAATCCTTAACACTAAGTGAAAGAAACATTCAATATACCTAATTCATGTAAAAGTAAAATTTTAATAAAAAATTAAAAATAAACTTAAAAAAATAATATGAATTTGAAATTGATTAAAAAACTTAAAACTGAAATTTTAAATCTATTAACATCTTTAATGTCAATTTTAATCGATTAAAAAGATGTCATTAGATTTGATTCCATTCCATGTATCTAAGACTTTTCACACGCAAATATGATTCAACATCCCAAAAGTCAATTTTAATTGGTTAAAAAGATGTCATTAGATTTGATTCCATTCCATGCATCTAAAACATTGCATGTGCAAATATGATTCAACATCTCTAAATACACAGTAAGGTGCCTCCCCACGATGGCAGTACGAGGTGGTCCCATATGCTGGACATGCCTTGTAGACCATGACCAAGGCATTAATTGGCATCGTGGACATTAAAAACTTTATTATTATTATTATTATTATTATTATCATCATCATCATCATCATCATCATCATCATCATCATCATCATCATCATCATCATCATCATCATCATCATCATCATCATCATCATCATCATCATCATCATCATCATCACCATCACCATCATCATCATCATCATCATCATCATCATCATCATCATCATCATCATCATCATCATCATCATCATCATCATCATCATTATTATTATTATTATTATCTTAAAAAGATGTCATTAGATTTGATTCCATTCCATACATCTAAAACTTTCCACGTGCAAATATGATTCAGCATGAGGAGAAATAAGATGAAGCAAAATAGCATTTTAGTGCAATTTTTCCCCGACTACATTTGCCATGACTTTGGATGCATAGGCATTGCATCTGCCATTAAAACTATTAAATAAATAAAAATGCTACATTTAAATAACTATTTTAGAAAAACATTATATTAAATAAATTTTTATTTGGAACCAATCTAATAAATTATTATATGATGGAAATGATAAAAGAAAAGTCAGTTGCTAAGCGAAGAAATGGAACACTGGAAAGAGTCAATGGAGAACATAAAAATGGGAGAACATAACTAGGTTAATGGCGGGCAGACAAATGGGACAATGGAATGAGTCAACATTGCCTTGAGAAAAAGCAATGATTCTAGATCTAAAATATGTTTTCTTTGTCTATATTCTCTTTAAAGGATTTTCTTGGTTTCTTATAGATACATTAGAATGTAGACATCAAAATTTGTTGCAAATGAGAAATTTATTAATTGTATTATCATATTATTTACGATATTTTTGTGTTATTCTATGTTTTTATTGGTATGTTTTATCTTCTCTTGTGTTTATAGAATTTTTAAAGTTTAAAAAAAAAAAAAATAATTATGGTTTTAAGGCCTTTAAAACATATGATGTATACTTTTGTAGATGGGAAATTCTAACCATTGTTTTGGGTTTTTCTTGGATTAAGAGTTCCCACTTGTTAGTGTTTTTGCTAATTGTGTGTTGACTTATGCATCAATAATGTAATAATTTAAATTTGAGAAGTCCATAAATACACAACTGCATTAGTGTATTTTAAAAATAAAATAAATGTATTAAAGAAATCAATTCAAACATTTAGAAAAAGGATTCAAGGGTCATAATTACTACTATATTTTATAATAAATCAAGCATTCATTCTAGTGTTGACATTTAAATAGAGTAGACACCACACTATCATTAAGATTTCCTAACTAACATGCATTATACTTGGTTTATTGTTCACAATATCATGAACTATCAAGAGGAATAATTATTAGTCCTTAAAAACCTTGATAATTCTTCATACCTACCCCAATATATATTTTCCTTATCTATTTGCTTGAGTTAAGTTGTGCTATCAAAGTTTTAGGGTTTTGGGGAAGAAGATCAAACTCCTAGAGATTTAGATAGAATTTAATTAATATAGATGGGTTTTCAATCCATGGATTTGACAAACAATTTTGTTAAACTATTATTTTTCCTATATGTTGTTTTACAAGAACAACCACATGATTCCAACAAAGGCCCTATTCTTTCAAATGTGCCCATACATTTTTGGGATAATTCTATGTTTGCCTTGATACTTTTGGGTTCTATTCATCTTGATGTTTACACCTATGTTGCATTGTCTTCATGTGACTATTGTTTCATATATAGAGTGAAATAAAATATTCTTTTGAAACCCATGGATTTGGCCCATTATTATTGTGGAATTAAATTATAAATTAAATATTATTTCATTGTTTGTATCTGATTAGGTTTAATTCTATGTTATATGGGTAGATGTGTGTTTTATCTGAATTAAGAATTAATTGGTGTATTAACTCTAATTAAGATAAAATAAACTGAAGGGAAGAAAGTGTTGTAAATGATTTTTAATTAGTATAATAAAAATAATGAACTGAAATAGATAAAGTGAGAATGAATGAAATAATATAATTATGAAAAACACAAAAAATAATTTATTTATTTTTTATTATTAGGTTGATTGTGTGTGACTGAAAGATGACTAGATATGACCAACTCATATTGATTATGTGTGTCACACTAAAATAATAGTTTTCACAATTTTGGGCCATAATCGATTAGAAATAGATAATCAAATGTTGTTACTGTCATCTATGGTTCAATATTGACATATACATAAAAATAGGAATGCGATGGTAATGTCACTTGAACCTGCTCTAAATATGCATGTATGCATAATTTTTACTTTTAGTTATGTGCAAATGACATGCAAATGACGTATTCAAGGTTTAAACCCATTTATAGTTTAAAATAGTTGAGAATTTGTAAAAATAAAATATAGAACTCAATGGGTTACGCTAACCCTAATAACCTTCACAATGATTGAATACTACCTACGTATGTAATAATCCAAGGAAATAATTCAATCTCACACATTTTTCCCGCCAAAAGTGTTTTAGGAAACAATGCCTATTTTCTACATGTATGCATCTAGAGATGGCTTGAATACTTAATAATGCTTTTGTTTGAATTTGATAGAATAGACTTGTGACTTAGCCAAATGACTATTCAAGTGAATAAAATCAAATATGGAAATAACATGAAGGTTTTGATTAGTGTGCAATAATGTAAGTGTGCCTTAATAGTGAAATTACTTAGTAATTTCCAAGTGGTAAACTAAGTGATTAGATGTGCCTTTATAATAGTCTAAAAGGATGACACCTAAATCTGCCTATCCTAAAAATATGAACAAGCTTGTAAGGGAGGGTTTAAATTTGAAAAATATCTATTGCTAGGTAAAGACAAAAATTGACCCATAAGGTCACGATTGACTCTGAATCCTGAATTGCATAGGTTGATTTTGAGTTGTAAAGGTGATTCTTGATATCAAGAATATGGAATCTTAGTATTGATGTTTGAAGTTTTTTTTATAATTCTTTTTTTGGTAGCTATAAAATAAAAATTTATTCAAGATGGACCCATACAAGTACTTAAGATAGAGTGAGATGGTGAAATAGAACCAATTTTGTGCTCGAGTCAACTAAAGTGAATGTGGACCAAAATTGACATTATTAAATATTCATGACCAAATTTGAGTGTCTACAATTTCTCAACTCCCCCTTCCTAATTTTATATATAAATGAAATTACTGAAATAAAATAAAGATATACTTGAGTGTGTAGTACACACTTTGCCTTTGGGAGGAAGCTCCAATCATGCAAGGTGTTCCATAGTGAATCCTAAAATGATGTAAAATTTAATGTACATATGTGAAATTAAAAATATAATTATAACTGAATTTTGAAAATATTTTAACTAGTAATGAATAAGTACACATATATGTGTGAAATTGATGTTTCTCTTATAAATTTTCTTTAAGATGATACTTCCTTTAAGCATTGGAGAAGATTTATTACTTTGTTGATTCATGGTAATTGAGACTGATCACACCCCAATTTGAAGTAAACATGTTTGGAAAATATAATCCATTGAGGGATGTAAATACCTCAATTTATGTTGTTGGTATTTCTAACCTTCAGACCAAATCAAGATGGAATCCATAATGGATTCACATGTTATAATGTTAGAGGGCACTGAATCTTCAAGTATGCATTATGCACTTTAACTGAATCAACCACTATAAATGACATATAGATTTAATTATCATTTTATTCATTAATTCTTGTATGGATGGTCAAAATAGAATGGATAACATCCATGACCCTACCATGGTCATGGATAGCAAATAATAATGAAAGTATGACATGAATAAATATCATGCCCTTTGAATTTGAAAAACATTATAGTGTGTGTATGATTTTGTATCATGCCCCCATGTGATAAATGTGAAATATTGTAATTGTATGTACATGGTGATTTTTTAATTTTTATTTGAATTTTATGTGCATATACACCTAAAATGTGTGTTTTTTAATTTTATTCCTAAAATGTGAATGCATAGCATGACATTTTCCCCCATAATATTTACTAATACTTGAAATTTTGTAGCATTATAAATTATATAAAAAATTATTTTATACCCAAAAATGAGTTATGCTCATGGAAGCTCATCTCTATATAAAAATTTCACTGAAAATTCCCCTTTTTTAATGTGAGGGATGTATCCTAAAAGTCACTCATCTCAAAATAAAAGTTAATTATATCATTTATATCAAGATGTTAGCATTAAATATCACAACATATATAAAAAGTTATGTCATCATAATAAGATATGTATCATTCAAAGCATACATATATATCATAGTAATAATTGTAATATATGTAACATATGCAATAGTTTATGCATGATAGGATCATTACACGCATCAAACTTAACAAGATCATATATATATATATATATATATATATATATATATATATATATATTTTATGCATGATAGGATCATTACACGCATCAAACTTAACAAGATCAAAACACACACACACACACACACACACACACACACACACATCCAATTTCATGCAATGTCAAATAATAAAGCCAAGGGATGCATGCAATGGACATGTTCAAATGTTACACAAACAAATATTTCATGCACAATAGCAAGTGACATAAGTAATGTACATGTTCAATTATTACACATACCAAAAAAAGATCTCATAGAGATTCTTAAGAAATTTTCACATAAGGGCCAATAGCCACACAAAATAGACAAACAAGGTCTAATATAATATGCACAACTAATAACATCCAAAGAAATATATAAATTTAAATGTTTTCTACACCATGTATATATAATGTGATCATATCTTAGAAAAGAACATATACATGTCATAGTTTTTGAAAAATGTAATATTTATGAAAACATGTGTTTTAAATTGCTAATTTTGATGTTTTGGGTTTAAAAATTGTGAATGTTGAAAAATATGAAAATTAATCAATTATTGATATTAATTGATTAATTGATAAAAAATAGAATTGGAAACCAAATTTTTTATTTTTATGAACAAGGCAATAATGATTTTGAACTCCCTTGTAAAAATCAATTATCTTCTTCATGCAAATTCCAAAAACAAATCATTATTTTTAAGTCATGCAAATACTTTTTGGTTTTCCCCAATTTGTGCTAAAAACTCCAAAATTTTTCCAAGTCGTGTAATTTGAAATTTTATTTTTCTATTTTTCTTAATTTGTAAGTTCATTTTTCCACTCGGTGCAATTTGCATTTTCAATTTTACATTTCATGTAATTTGCAGATATGTTTTTTTGGTTCCATGGAATTAGGAAATTCATTTTGCATTTCTCCATCGCATGAAATTTCAATTTTTTTTTCTTTGAGCCATGCAAATTGAAATTGAACTTCTACAGATCATACAAATCAAAATTATATTTGTTTGAGTCGTGTGAATGCAAACTTCCACATTGTAATTTCCTTTTCCATTTTACACAAATTACCATAGTAAATTCAAGACTCCTTCAACTTGTATGTAATGACCTTTACTTTTTTCTTGAATTGTGAAAATAATGTTATTTTTTTGAGTTATGTTAAATCGAAAACTTCTTCCCTCTTAAAAAGCTTCATCAACTTGTATACTAAAGCTTTGTAAAATACTTAGCAAAATGAAATTATAGAAACCCCAATTGAATTTTTATTTGTGATTTTTACTGTTCAAACCAAAAATGTTATAATTAAGACGTGAAGAGGAGGATGTTCATTTAAGAGTGGATTTTTTTTTTTTTTTTTTAATGTTTTTATTTATCAAAGTGGAATCAAACCAAACATACACCCCTTTGGAGAGACAAAATCTATCAGAAGCTCAAGTAGGCAAGATCAATTTTTTGTTTTATTCATCCAACCTAGCTATATGGCCAACCGTACAACTCACATGAAGGATTAAAAAAGAAAATTAAGAATTATATGATGTCATATGAACATGGAGGGGGAAAGAAATAAATTTAAGTAGAAAGGTATTTAAATTTGCATTTTTTCCATCCTTCTCTACAACATGAAGCATCTTACACTTCCAAAGAAGATTTTTGCATAATAATAAAAAGAAATAGATTTTTTACATTTTTTCATAGTTGAAGCTAAGTCACACAACCATGTGGGAAGGTGGAAGTGTAGGATTTTGTCTAAATTTACTTCTTTTTCTTGTTTCTTCTATATATGCCAACAATATGACTTAGAATAAAGAGGAAAGAGTGACAATTTTTTTTTAAGGATATATTTTACGGTCATCGTAAATGTCATAAAGCAAAGCAAATTTTTTAAAATGTGTTTTCGAATTTTTCTTTACCTTGAATAAAATCTTATGGCCAAATAACTAGTAATAACTAGCAGTAAAAAACAGAAGGATAATTTTTTAATGTTTTATGCTGAGAATACAAACCATGCGACCATGCTAGAGTGGAAGAGAGAATTTTTAAAATCAAATTTTATAATCAGATTTCCTTTTATTCTTGGTTGCATGGTAAAATTCAAAGTCATTTGCCTCCTATGAAGAAAACTAGAGTTGCTAAAAACAAAAAAAAGAAATTATGGGGTTTTGATTTCCATAAAATAAAAATCAGGGTTTAAATTATTTTCACCTAGAAATAAAAAATCTATTTTTTTTTGTTTAGCTCAAGGGGTTTAATTTTTTACAAAATCAATTGGTAATTGATTTTTTATGTTGTGGGTCGAATCAGGAACAAATGACAAAATTTTAAAATTGAAAATGATTTTTAAAAAAAAAAATAATAATTCATTTCCATTTGTTGAGAAAGTTTATCAAATAACATTATAAGGTGATTGAATAGGGATGGTTGCATCCAAGAGGGTTGGTCATGAAAAAGTTAAAATTTATATGGCTAGCATTGAAAAACATTGAAGTAATTTGCATGGATTAACATGTGAGTATAACCTTCTGGTGCATTTAAATAACTTATTTTAGTTTTAAATTATTTAATTTTCTCAAGTTTTTCAAATAAGGAGTTGTTGTGTAAACATCTCTCAATTATAAATTTTCCTATAAAAGTTGATGTCTTCATCCTCTACTCCAGAAAAGGTGATTCTGAGTAAAGATAAATAAATCATGAAATCTTAATTTTAAGGCATGATACCTCTCTCAACATTAGAATCTAGTGTTTAAAATATTATAGATATTGGTCTAAGTCACATTAACATAGATGAGTTTTGGGAGAGGATAAATGCAATGCATGAAAGAAACTTTGGATTATCCACTATTGGAATGTGGATACTCTTAAAAATAAATTACTTATGCTTTACTTTTTATTTTTTTTGGTACTAGATTTTGATTGGAGATACAACTAGTTATAGGGCACAAATCGGGGGCCCAATCCTTGAGAGAACTATTAAACCATTATAAACAACCAACAATTGATCATATTTGAAGCCATCGAGTAAATGGGCACAACCAATCTATAAAAACCCTATGAGATTCGAACTTGGATGGGGATGAGCACAACCAAACCATTTCACCAATCCTTTTACATCTCATTTGTTATTTCTTACACTTTATTAACTATAATAAAAATTTAATATAATCCATTTTTTATGGGAAAACATTTATATTTCATTTAAAAATATTAAAATTGAATTTTTGTTTACAAATATTTGATTTCTCCTAATTTTAAAATACTATTTGAGTTCAAAGTTTATTTGTAAAAAAAAAAAACAATTTTGAGCTTTTATTTATAATTATTTGGTTATCAATATTGTAAAATAACACTAGTATTTGAAGGGCTCTTTTGGCTGAAAATTTAGAAAATGATTCATGCACTAAATCAAGAAATTTATCCCAACAATTAAAGTCAATGGAAACTTTTTATAGTGTGTCCTATAAATAAATAGCATTAGTGAAAGAAATTTAAATAATTTTCTTAATTTATTTATTCTTGTGAAATCTAATACTAGTAGTGCATATGTTTGAAATAAGACGAGATTTAAAAATGAAGGTTTTTATGTTGGATTATATATATATATTAAATTAATTAATAATATTATTATTATCTTTTGGTTAATTTTTTTTATTGATTGGTGAAAACTGATATTAATTTAGTTATATCATTGTGTTGGATTTAAAATATTTTTTTGGAGAAAAATAATTGGGCTCTAAACTCCATCTTATGGTGAAGATATAAGATTTTTAAGTAAAAAATAAAAACTTGTAAGTGGTGGTTAAATGAATATAAAATTTAATATATATTTTTTCATGGAAATCAAATGGATATCAAATTTAAGGTCCTACATAATTGTCAGCAACTCACTCAATTACTCTCCCTTTCTACCATAGTAGAATGACTACCAATGTAATTAATGTTTATGATGACAAAATGTAGGTTAATGAGATTGATAAGCACATAATTTATTGTGATTAGGAGAATGTGGGTTGAGATTTTTATGGTTTAAAACTTCTCACCATTGATTAATATTTGTGTTACACTATTTTTGAATTAAAATACTAGGATTTCTTAGTTCTTTTGTATTTAATATTGTTTTTTCACACTTTACTAGTTTAATTGTTAAAATTGTGATTATTGGTAGTGAAGTTTTTGGAGATGGCACCTTGGGCCAAGAAACCTAAAAAAATATTCCAAATGTATTCTATGAGATAAGAATTATGAGCATCTACTTGATGTTATTTTTTCAATTCCCAAATTTTATTATACTTGTAAATGCATACAACATTAAAGTTTGATTTGTGAATTTTGTTAAGAGAAATCCATTTAAAAGTATGTTTAAAATATGGGTACATTTTACATGGTCTCCTCATAATTTAAAGTTGGTGCAATCCAAGATATGACCAAGGGGTTTTTTTTTTTTTAAAAAAAATTTTAAATTTTGATTCTTAGCACATTTATGTTATTTTTAAAAGTATCTCCTAGTTTTTAATTAAATATCTAATTATATTTTCCTTATTGACCCATAATTTTATTTTTTCATAACAATATTTTCTTAAGGAATTTATTTGAGTTGAGTTCCTATGTCTTTTTTTACCTTATTGTCCTCTTTCCTGATAGCCTAGCCTCCTACTGGATTATCTATTGAGAAATAAATTTTTTATTCAGTCCATCTTTAGAAACACACCTAATTTGAAGTTGTCTTCTCACACCACCTTAAATAAACTATACACATTCAAATATAGGATACACACCATGTGTCACACACACACACACACACACACACACACACACACACACACACACACACACACACACACACACACAGACACACACACACACACACACACACACACACACACACACACACACACACACACACACACACACAAATATTATGAACTTTTTGGATACATTAATATTATAAATCTATGTTAAAATTTGTTACTTTGATTATCTCAATAAAATAGTTTAAGAAATAATCCTAATTATATTACAAATTTTCAAATCAATGAAAAAGTTAAATAACCATGTAGCAAAAACCTAGATAAAGATACAAAAGTAAAATAAAATAGTAAATAAATATAGAACAACCTCACACTTATAAAAAAACAAAAACCCTAATGAAAAATGTTGACATAGCTAACATTAATGAAAATACACCATGAATATTACAATTCATTGCTAACATGCAATTATATCAGATTACTTATGTTCCTTGGCTTTTTAGATTGACATGGTGGGTTGAATAAGGTCAATGATGAACACAACCAATTTTTTAAAAAATATTTTGATTTTAGGGTTTTTCAAAAGATATGAATTCTTAAATAGAGACAATTTGCATTATTAGTCCCAAAGGGATATCTATTGCATTCACTTAGATTTAGACAGTGACTATTCCATGTCTATTTAGCTAATTTCAGGTAAGTGTTTTGTGTGATGGAAAATATTTAAACCTTTTTCAAAGAAAATAACATGTTTTTTAACATTGTAAATAAAAAACATTATTTATCATTTTTTTATTCATGTAAAAACTAACATGTTATGGCATGTTTAATATCTCTCAAAACTTTAAAATCATCTACTCTTCCATAAGGGCTTTTGTGGAAGTCATGTAGTAGGTTTTTATGGATGGGAAGAGTGGTGGAAAGGTAGGAATAATGATTTTTTTAGTCCCCATGTGGCTAATGATAGTACCTTTGAGTAGCAAAAGATAGGTGCCATTATGCATGAGAGCACCTCGTTCAATCGCTTAACAAACGATTTTCAACAAACATATTTTATACATATTCTCTGATATGTCTGAGATATTTGTTAGAAATATTGTAATAATTATAGATGTTGTGCATCTTTTTTTATTATTTTAAAATTATTGACCAAAAATTGTCTAGTACATGGCAAGGTAGGGCAAGGTGGACCAGGGTAGGCTAGGATGGGCATTCATGATATGGGAGTGGGAATCATTGATTAAAAAAATTATTTTGTTAAATATTTTTATTTTAAAAATATTTCATCTAGAATTTTTCAATTTTATGGAATTTTGGGTGAGTTTTCACTTTTGATTTTGTAATTCAGTTGGACTTGTAGTTGACGCTGCTCTTGGGCTAATGGAGCTTTATTGTAGAAATTTATTTTTAAAAAAAAAATCTTTGTTGTTTGTACAAATGGTGGCCTACTTAAATAACATGATATTCACATTTATTCCAACATTGATTATGCCTTCCACATAGTCGATCTACTTGTGTAGTGAGTCTTCTACTTTGTACGAGGGCATTAGGTCATGTACTTACTAAGGTCTTATCATGGTTTCTTTTTTTGAAATGGTCTTGATCCATTTTATAAACCTCTTCCAAGCCTTACAAATTTCATGCACTATAGAATAATCCTTTTAGAAGAAAAAATAGTCAAAACCAAGGCCTAAACATTTATTTTTCATCAATAGTTTAGGAGAAGAGTGCAAGCCTTTAAAATGAAAAAACATGAAGGGTTTTGGGGAAAACACGCATGGTTTCCAGGAATTATTTTTTTTTTCTAATTTTATTTTTTAAATGGTGTATGTATCCCTAAACCTTTACTCATACCTAAGTTCCCTTGATACTATGCTTTTTATTTTACCTATATCCTACATACCTCTAGTATATTGAATTTCCAACATGCAAATGTTTTTGTACTATCAGGATTTGATTACGCTGCTACATATCAATATAACTTATCATGGAAGGTTAATTTTCATTTTTTGACTTAATTAACCTATATTATAGGCTATATAAATGATGTGTTTATAATTTTATAGAGCACATTTGTAGTGGTTGCATCATTAATATTGACTGGTTGGAAATTGGCCAATAATAAATTCCTATTTATTAGAGCTAAAGTGGTAAGGCAAAGACACACTTATAATTTTTCCTCATGATAAGTCCTCTATAAATTGTATATCATGATAAAATTAACTCAATAACCTATGACACATGATATTATATTTCTATGGTTTATCCATTAGCTTATGGTCGTCCATGCTTTTAGGTTTATCGATATAGATTATTTATACTTTGTAGTTTTTTTTAGTTTTTATGTTTTGATATTTTAATATTTTTTTATTTATTATCCTAGTTTACTCATTATCTCATGGTTCTACAACTCGTATGTGCATCTCTCTAGGCTATTAGTACTTTGAAGTTATCTTGGGTTATTATGTTTTGGGATTTTACCCATTTTTCTTTCATTTTCCCTGAGTTACCCATTAGCTCATGGTCATGCATACTCGTACATTCAACCCTCTTCCTATTTTCAATTTTTATATTTGTTTACATTTTTGTCATTATATTTGTTTTTTCTATTCTTTCACAAACATCTTCATATATAAGATAATAAATGTATAGTGCTTTCTGCTTCCATTGCATTCTTGCTTGAACTAATATATTTTTGATTTTTTGATGTTATTTAAATGTATTTTGAAATTCATGCACAAATATTTTAATATCCAATATAATATTTTCCTTAAATCTATTAGGAAAGGTAAATAAATCTAGAATGTGTATATTAGGTGTTATGCTTATAGGCAATGTTATCTTCCATCTCTCGGTTTTTTTCTTTGCTATTGTCAATCATTTCTTGTTTTGTTTTTCATTTCATATTTTGTATAAAATATAAAAACTTGGAACATTTTATGGTATGCGACCTCTATTTTTGATAATATTCTTTCATTTTTCTCATTTATGGTAATATGGATTATAGGTATGTCCTTCAATGATCTAGGATATGTGCATTAAAATTTATATTTTAGTGATTTATTAACTTGGTAAATCATGGATCTTGTTGTGCATTCATGTTAGGTTTTATGGCTTGATTCAAACTCAGATTTTTGGATTCTTGTTAGATATCAATAAAGTGGACATGTTTCAAAGACTGAATTTTAGTTAGCTTCATAAAGATTTATAGCTTTTATGGTAAATTTCTTATCCACTTTAAGATGTATTAAATAAGGCTAATGACCCAACAAGTATTTATTGGTCTACTTTGAGTGGAGTTAATGTATTAATTCAAAACTATATTAAAATATTTCAATGGGAGTTAAAATATTAGTTAGGTTACATTTTGGCAAGTCTATAGCTTTTTTCTATATACCGAGTTAATATAAATCTCTGTAAAAGAAAAGTGCCATTCTAAAGAAGGATACTTGTTTAAGATTACAAATAAAATTTGATAATATCAATTATTTAAAATTTAGCTATATTCCTAAAACTTGAACATAGGAAACAGGAGTTATAAGTTCCATTTTACATATTTTTAGAGAAATACCAAGTGAAAGGACTTATTATTGAAGATACTACATCATAGATGAATTTTTGTATTTACATTTTTAAAAATTGACAAGTTCATGTTTTGGTAACCTTCTCTTAATGTAGGAAACCCAGTAATACTTTAAAATAAAATTATATCCTTTTTACTAGACACATTAATAAAAATTGTGTTTTTAAATAACCCAATACAAAATTCATATGAAACATTACTGCGGTAAAAGAAAAGTTACGCATATAAAATCTGACACGTGTTTCTCTTTTCTCATTTACATCCTTAAAGAGTGTAATATAATTTTATTAGTTTTAGGATCATATATTTATAAGTTTATCTTTATTTTATTTTCTTATGGATGTAAACCACATGAACCCACATTCTAGATAAAAATTGTATGTGATGTTATTTAATCAATTGGATATTTGACATATGAATTGTCATTTCTACCTTTTTTATAGTTTACTTCAAGACCAAAACAACATGAATCATCTTTTGTGCAATGTGTGTCACTTTTAAACTATTCATAAACATTTTATTGAGATAGATTTGAAATCCTTACTTCATCATACACTTAAGTTCTATTTCCTCACTTGATTATGTAGATAGGATTCATGTAAGATAGAACAAGATAGAATAAAAGTGGTCCTGTTCATGTTGAATAATCTCAAATTTTAAGAGTTATCACTAGTAAACCTCATGGAAAATATGTGACATCATTGTAAAATTTTAAAATTATAGAAAACAAGAGTCGATTTTCAGATAGCATGGCTGGGTCTTTAGAGTAGTTTAATTAGTCTATATTTCCATTGGTTGATGAGAAACATGCTTGTCCTACATGTTTATAAGGTAAAATTCATCCTCCTTTATTCCTTTTTATATTTTATAGTTCCAAAATTCCAAAAATTTCCTCACGGCAGAGAAAAAACTAGTTGTGATAAAATTTATCATTAAGTTTAACAATAAAAATAAGCATTTTTCTAATTATAACTTTGTATGTCCTACAAAAACTTATATGGATTTATAAAATATGTTATGGTGCACCTAATTTTAAGTTATATATATTATAGATCACCTAATAATGTCATATAAATCATGAAAGCTAAATTACTTTTTAATATTATAAAAACATTCAGATTAACACTTGTGTTTTGTTTGGCATTACTGTATTAGTGCACATTAACTGAAGCATAGACCTACTAGATTATTATTTATGTTTATAACATAACTAAATATTTAATTATAAATATAGTTAATTAATGCAACTAAGGTACGTATGTTTTTGTCAATGTATACATAAACTTAACAATATTTAGTAAATATTGATTTATTGGTTATTGTGCATGCTCTATTGTTGTTCAAATTTCTTAAGAATTTGGATTAGAATCCTCTAATGTTTACTTGTTTACCTTATTTCTCTCCATTCTCTTTGTGATGTGCATCTATTGATAAATTCAAGATGCTAACAGACTTACATTTCATGTAACTACTATTCATGTTCTATGGTTTAACTCATTAGTCTACATTAGATTTGATTTTAAACATGAAAATAGATGGTCCAATTTCCCAGTGATATTATATGGATATAATTCAAAAAGGTAGGGTTAAATTAGAATTTAAAAGTCCACTTGTTAGATTTTGGCATATAAAAATATTACACTCTTATCTTCTCTTAACACTTTAACATTAAAAAGGTTATATACCATGTGTTGCTACAAAGCATGTCACTTGTAGGATTGGCCAAAAATGCAATTATGGAAGAGTTCATTTTACGGACATCATATTTTTGTCAAACTTATAGGATGCATGCTCCAAAATTATGATGCTTATTTTTGTAAAATAGCTTATGTGCCCAACATTATCAGATAATTAATGCTATGCTTTGAATCATATCTGACCATTTCCATAATGTTTGAGAAATTTATCAAAGCTTTTTTTGGATGCATTTTGGTCTCAGAGCACCCTTACATTCATTTTTGGGGTTATAATAGGTAGTATGAATCCTAAGTTTAGATTCATATAACTCATGTAATTATTTGCATAATTTTAGCATTTGACATTCCAATTGTACCTAGTGTAGTATCCTTTATATTTTATTTCACAATTACTTATTTGAAAGCCATTTATTTCATTTTTATACTCTAATAATGATTACCATTATTTGTTTCAAGGAAATCAACACATCTAGGATTAATCCATTGTTTAGGGAAGTTTATTTTACTCCTATATTGTATTTTGGCACCATCAGCGCACTGTTACCATCATGTTTGTTGCTAGAATGTGGCATGTGAAAACTAGTTTTAGCTGCAAGGATATTTTGTAATTGTTTCCATACTTTTCCCATATCATGTTAAACTTGTATTAAGCACAATATGTTGTATACTTGTCATGTAATTGTTTTTGATTATTTTTTTCATTCTTTTGCTTTGGTAATGATTAGTTTATTATTACCACAAGGGAATCAACACATGCAAAATTAAATCATCAAACAATGCAGTTTATTTAGAAACAATAGACTCTTAACGTAATTATATATTTAAAATTTTATTTATTTATTTAACAGAATACGATGAGGATAATAAAAAAACAATTACCAAATGTGAGCACCATCATCATCTTGCATGTATTATTGAACGGATGGAAAGATGTGATAGATGTTCCACATGTGATTAGGTATGTTACCCTAGAGCTTCCTTAATTGCAATTACATTAGATGTTCTTGATGGATTATGTGCATTTTACTTCAATAATTAAGCTCCATTGTATCAATGGTAAAGTATTTGGATTCTGTAGTATTTAAGATATTTATTTATATTTCTCTTTCCTTGATTCTTAGAGTTGGGTTGGCTAAAAATAAATTTTCAACTTTTTTGTGGTAATTAAAGAGGAATCTATTTCAAACACCCTTGATAAATAAAACTTAGTTCTTCATAAATTTAGTATTTGCATTTATTGATGAAATTTAAATTATTTTAGACATAGAAATTAGCAATTGGAGTTCAATTTATGACCGTTGAATTAAACCTTACCTAAAATTCATAGAGATCAAAAGAGATAGGGACCTTCAAAGATATATAGTGGAAAAATACCAAATCCAATGAAACATAAACATATTATATATAGTGTAGCATAAGATAACATAGATGAAATAAAGTAGGAATAGAAACTATAAAGTATTTAAGAGATAGGAACTAGCAGAAATGTTTATACCAAAAGAAAGCCTCATGGTAAGGTTAAATCTGAAACAAAATTAGTTATTGATCTTTTCCATTATAATTTGAAAAATTGTACGCTAAGGAGGGGACAAACTGATGCCCAAGAACATGACAAATATGCATCAGAGTAATCTTCAAGTCCAATCATTATAGCAAGATCCTTAACACAATGTGTAAGACCATCTAAAAATTCCTTATCAAGAGTATTTACAATGCATTAGAGCCTAAAATAAATATGTAGAGAAGATAGAAGGTCCAATAATTCAATTAATCAAAGGTACATAATAAATTCTACAAATATTAATTTCCTTCTTAATGTTGTCATTATAAATTGGGAGATTCTAAATGGTAGAGTGATGAAGTAGTGTTTTAACCCATTTCCCATATACAATCCTTTGCCAAAATTAATGGCTATGATCAGAGTCTTGGGAAGCCTCAAATTAATAGACCAATTACTTAATATTGGGAGAGAAGAAACAAGCCCTGAAATGGGGAAGACTAAATCTAAAAATGAGAATAAATCAAGGATAACACTATCAAGGAAAGCTATGTAGATAAAGACCATGGGCAATGAAATCCTGACTACCTCACGTCTCTTAGTGGTAGTATGAGTTAAAATAAAAGTCTGAAATCTAGTACTTAATTTTAGTTTGCTTTATGGAATAAGGTCTAAATATGTTGATTAAATCTGAGAGCGAGCTTCCCTTTCCCATCATAGTCCGTAGCTTGTGAAAGTTGTGAATTAAATATATACTAGGTGAAGTAATACTATAATAAATTTATAAACTTTGAAATGTTTTTCATATATTTCCCATTGCAAGGATGAAATTATGAGTACCAAGTGAAAGCCATTTATTATCTAAGATTATTGCGACAACATTAGATTCTGTGTAACTTGGACGAATAATATTTATTTTTTTATTTTTGAATAACATGTTACTCTTAGCAAGAATTTAAGGACTTTCGGATTCTATTAATGATGACCAATTGTATTGAGTCTCCTTCAACCTTAGTTTCTATTTATTATCTTTAAATATAAAAACCTAACCTTATGTGTTTTATTGCATCGAACAATTAGCATAATAAATTTTGTATATTGTTACTTTTGGTAAATGATGATTTACCTAGTCTACGTTAAATTGATTAAACATTGTATGTTATTATTATTTTCATAGGAAATGATATTTAGTGAAACATCATAATGTATCATTTGATGAGAGATGTTTAAGGGTTGGAAATTCAACTTTTTATTATTATTTATGGAGTTTGAGATTTTGTCTACATTGAAGTAGTAAATAGGGGATAGAGGGTTTGTCTTCATTTTCATTTCACTTGTAACATGTAATCATAACCTTATATTGAATCTTAGTATTATATTAAATCCCTAATTTAATGCAAACATGTTTGTTATTGAAATTGGATTCAACATCCTTATTGTTTGCATTAAAATTTTTACTTTACTTCAACCCTTGCTTTATACTTATATGATTTGTAATTTATACCCAAATTTTTTTTAGGTAGTCAATAATATATGAAGATAATGCAGATGGTTTTTATTTTATTTTTTAAATAAAAATATGGAATTTATTCAATTGGCTGCCAATGCAACATATCCACTAGAGTCAGTTTGTGGCCCATCATGACTAGATATTAGCATTGAAATTTTTTTAACTGCTCGTGTATACTAAAATTCTTATTGGAGTGATGTGTGATAAGGTCTAACAATTTAAAATATAATTACCTATCATGTTCAGTGTCAAGCCTTTCACAAGGAATATTAGCTACTTGGAATACTGTGAACAAAAACTATTATGAGTTGTATGGTGGAGATAAATGGAATTTTGTCTTACAAACTAAAGTTATGATGGACACTTATAATATAATCTTGGAAAATTATCTTTGGTCAGATGTAAAACAAGTTTAGAGGAAATTACATCATTTATTAGCTTAATATAATTTATCTCTCATTATTTTTTTGTTTGTTTCTATCTATTTTTCTTTCTATGTTGGAACTTTACAGCAGAGTAGTATGTGTAGGAAAATTAAATAGGCTAGGATTCAAACTCCTAACCATATCCTGCCCAAGGAACTACTTTATCACTCATCTTATTTCCCTTAGTTCATCAATTTTATTTTTAATGAGTGTGGATTGGTCCCTTCAACACAAGCCCTAAGCCATTGTTTTGTTGAGGTCTTAGTTGTCCTTCAAGAATTTTTTTGAAACTACCCTCATACTATGATATCAAACTCAGACTACCCATTAGCCATTTAGATACTTATCTAAGTTATTTGCCTTACTTGATAGGGTTCCATTTCAAAGTGTGGATTGATATCTCCAAGACTCTTCCTCAAATAAGTACCTGAGTAATGTCATAAATAAATGGCAAAATATTTAAGTATTTATGGATATTATTGAAGAATCTACAACATATTGCCATATGATGGGGCCCTAAAGGGTTGATAGTCCATAAAATTTTGAAAATAAAAATATGGTGAAATTGTTAATCAAATGTCATATTGTAATATGGATGCTATCATATAATACTAGTCATAGAGTCCAGGCTAAACACTTAGGTATGCCTTATTTGCAAAGTTTCATTATTAAAGTCCATTTGCTTTACTAATTGATGCTCCATGGTTTCATATGTTTTTGGATTCCATTTTTTCACAACCCTGGTGAATGAAAATAACTTTTTAAATCCATTAAAGACCATGCTAATACATCATAGTCAAAAAAACCAATGTGTAGGGAAATTTTGGTTCCAAAGAATTGTTAATATGAGTGTGGTTTAGGGAGTATAGTGACTGTACATTGTGTTAAGATTTAAGTTTATATCATTTTGATTAATAATAAAATGTATGATGAAGTTATATTCTCTCTTAATAACTGTTGAATGGATTTAGTCCTCTCTATCAAAACTTAATATTTATTTACATTACATATAAATGTCATTTTATTGTTTAGAATTAAAGAATCTATTTGGAGCCTAGCATTTTTTTTAAATTTTAAACTAAATTAAAATCTTATCTTTACCTTTTTGGAATACAAAAATGCATAGGCAGGGACAAGTATTATGGATCTTATTACACTAGAAATAGACAAATAGGTATTGCAGGATGGCTACCCTTATGGATTTTATTGTTATGTAATTTTATTGTCACATTGGAGATAGAATAACCATGATTTTCTATTGGATTAACAAGTTTTAGACATAAGTGCATTTCAAGGCAAAATCCCATTGAATGAAGCTCACAAGAGGATATGGTTGGTGGAATCTAAGGTCCCTCTCTTACTCTCCCCTTAATTTACCCCTCTCATTTTCTTATACACATGCATACACAAAATATTGAATTAAAATCTGAATTAATTTACCATAAAATTTGTTTACACATAATATCAAGCTATGAGGTTAAAATATTTGATTAGTTTATTTACATTATTTATTGAAACTCTTAAATGGTCAACTTACATATATGAAATATCAGAGAGTGAAACCCCATTTTTGCATTAATTCATTTTTGGCATCATAGGGGCTCATTGTAAATAAATAATTATGTTTAATAATGATTGAATTAAAAGATCAATCTATTACATGGGTCCCTAGTCTTGCAACATATTCTATTTTAGAAGCAATATTGGATGTCTCTTAAAAAAAAATCAATATGATGCCTATCAAAACTTCATTTTCTTTATACAGGTATCCAATCTCACTTCTTAATATGATTAAATTTTTCCAAACAATGTACACAATTCTCAAAATTTATGCACAAAAATGTGATAGATGTAATTATAAACAATCTGCTTATTCTTGAAGGGAAATCTATTGCCTTCACTTAGCTTTAAACAGTGATTACTCCATGTCTATTTGTCTAATCACAAGTAAGCATTTTGCATGATGGAAAATGTTTAAATTTTTTACAGTAATAATAACAATTTTTTTAGCATTTTAAATAAAATATCTCATTTCCTATAGTTTGATTCATGCAAAAGATAACATGTTATGGGACACTTCATGTCTCTCAAAAATTTAAAATCATTTAATTTGATAGAATAACATTTGTGGTAGTCATGCAACATGTTTCTATGGATGAGAATGACAGTGATACTTAAGTGCATTCTAAATTGTAGTCACTCAAAATAGAGATTTATACTTCTTATGGTATAGCATGAAATTTATTAAAATTGTTGGTAAGATAATGTACACGTATAAATAAATTTGTTTTTTTTCCATTTGGGAATTTATTCATGGTCCTCACTTATGTGCATTCTAAATTTCATTCACTCTTATGGCATAACATGAAATTTATTAAAATTACTTGTCAGACAATGTCCCTTAACATAGGTCCCTAGTCTTCCAACATATTCAGTTTGAGAAGTGAGATTGGATGTCTCTTATAAAAATAAAGAAATTTGATGCCTATCATAAGTTCATTGTCTTTCAATAGACATCCAATCTTGCTTCTTAAAATGAGTCAATGTTGCCAAACAATAAAATATGCACTTAGTCTTGATGGTGATCATTCCATGACTATTTGGCCAATCACAGGTAATTGTTTTACATGATGGAAAATGTTTAAATTTTTTACAAATATATTAACCAATTTTTTAACATTGTAAATTAAATACATTATCTACATTGCTATGTAAATCTACCATTGTAAGATATCTAATTTTTTTCTTGCTTACAGTGACATTGAAAAGGGTGGGTTTACTCAAATTATTTTACAATGCCTCTAGTAAGATTTCATCAACCATACCAAGCTGCATTTCACACTTTCTAAGTTACCTATATCTTATAAGCAATGTTACTTTATACTACATCTTTCATTATAATTCTCTCTTATCTAATTATTGATGAGTATTCCAATGTCACTTGTGAAATAACTTTCTTGGGTGGCCATGACATACTATGCAATAAGATTTACTCTTGACATGACCATGTAGGCCTATTTGGAAACTTTATGACATTTTTTTCTTTATTTTAGATCTATATTTCAGTATAGAGTACAAATGATATGCTTGAGAAGCATAACATTGACCCCAAAGGATACTATTCTATTAGATAGGAACTTTAGCTTTAGTGTTGTTTTTTTTGGCAAAATTTTGTATTACATTATTTAATTTGTAATTATGTAACAACTGTTACATCCATTTGTTAGGTGATTAGGTGCCATAGTAGTTAGTGATCAGTTGGTAGTTATATGTTTGCTAACTATCTGAACCTCTTCTATTACGTATAAAAATACCTATTGTTATTGAATAAATTTATCAAACTATTATGATCCATCATAACTTTATGCATTTTATTTTTCCTTCATTGGTATTAGAGCAGCTATGGGTTAGTTTTGTAATGCCATTCTAATCTATAGTTACATTATCTCAAGTATTCACGTAGTGAACAAAAAAAATTATTTGATGCTTTGCATATGCCAATGAGATTTACTCTTCATGGTTAATGCTTTCACTAGAAGCATCTAACCTTAATTATTTCATATATTTTTTAGATATGGTTAACACACCAATCAACTCTATAGGACTGAAGTATTAATGAGGGTAAAAAAACCTTGTATGACATCTCAAGGATGAATCTATCCAGTGATGGACTATGGTGAATTTCATGCCTCCACCTGATTCATGCATATGGTAGAAGAATTAATAAGATTTTCCTTATGGTTTTACTTTATACATATAATCATTTGTGCAGTTATACATTATATAGCTTCTACGTAGATCTATGTTTTATCTACATTGATATAGAAAACATGCTAGCAATCATTGTCACCCCTATCATTGTGCTCAAATTGTTTCACTCCTTCGATGCACGATTTAGCTTACATTAATGCTAAGATTGATGCCTGCTATATTTCTACCAGGTATCCCACCATTCATGTATATCAAGCTTTTGTTTGTGATGTGCATGTAGCAATCGACAATGAATGTTATTATATACATAATCTTTAGTTTTACTTCGCATCAAATAGTTATTATTTTCATGTTATATGGTTACTAGTCATTAATAAGTTTTGTGTATTGTTTTATATTCATGTTAATTTTTTTTTTAATAGGTTGTGTCAAGCATTTTTAAATGTCAAATTTTTTAAAAGTTGTCAAGTCATTATTATCAAAATTTAGTAGTTTGGTATAATAAGTCAATTATTTGTTTTTGTCAAATATAGAGTCAAAGGTGTGTTTATCAATGTCAACAAAAATGTCAAAATTTAATAATGAGTTAAAGTGTCAGTTCTATGTTAAAATTGTCAAAATCAAAGTTTATTTTTTATACAAGGATGCACTATCACTTATACATGACATCCTGAGTCAAATGTCATCAAATGTCAAATGGGTCCAAACTATGGGGGGATTTTTGATCAATAAAATCATGCAACTGAGCTTCATGACTTCTTTAACTGAATGAAACAACTTCATCAACTAGAGGTTGGAGGATAAATAGAGGCTGGAAGATAATTAGAATCTACTTGTGAGTCACCTATGATGAGGTTGCACCATTGTTATGGTGACAAATTATGGTGTGTTTATTTTATGTTTTGTAGTTTATTTTTCAATAAATTACTGAGCATTATTTTCTAGTTTGGTACCTCCAAATTTTTTGGGGAGAAAAATAACTAAAGTAGTGCTTGGCTCTTGGAAAAGGGTTTATGGTAATACTAATAATCCAAGAAACCATCGAAGGTGTTAGTAGAGAGAAGTGTTCCTATCACTTCCAGGTTTTTAGTAATCCTGCAAGGAAAAACCAAGGTGACACCATGACCTTGAAGCCATAAGGATGGCATGCCACCTCAAAAAGTGAGCAGGCTACGTGAAGAGTGTAAATATCTTTACAGTGTTTGTAATAAAGAGGGGACCACTATTAGGAAATATGATGTTTGTAGAAATAATATAATAAAGGGGGAATGTTGGTGAAATTTGGCAATACATTGTTTAGTTTGTAAATATGCAACATCAATTACATGTGTTTGTTAGGTGATTAGGTGGCATAATAGTTAGCAATTAGTTGGTAGTTACAGGTTTGGTAACTATGTGAACTAACTCTATTATGCATATAAATACCTATTGTTATTGAATAAATTTATCAAACTATTCCGCTCCATCATAGCATTCTGCATTCTATTTTTCCTTTAGTTTTTAGTGCTTTTCAAATTTTTATTTAAAATGTAACTTCAATATCTAAAACATGAAATAAATCCAACATTCACACTTATTTTACTCTTTTTAATGATAAGAATGATCTTCATCCTAAAAATCTATTGGGAAACATTAGGCTATAATATTATAATAAAATCTACTAGAATAAGGAGGGACCTAGTTTGATGACATTATAAAGGATCAATAACCCCAATAGTTTCTATCAAGATCTAAAGATGATCCTTAAAACATTTTTCCTCTAAAGATAGAAAAAAAAATATGTTTATTTTTTCATTACAAACTTCAAGAGAAAAATATCAAACATATGTAGTTCTAGTGCTCATACTCTTGAGTTGATAAATATGACTCTTTTTTTGGTAGGAGAGATCTATTACCCATGTTAATGAATATGGGAATTACGTTTTTGGTTGTCTTGGTTTTCTCTATAATTATTTCCATATATGAGTGACATGATAAAACCATTTTCAAATTCAACATTGTATAAATGTCTAAAGCTATTACCCCATAGGGACATTACATTTTTTACCCCTTATTTTAAATGTCTTTGAAGTTTGATTGAAGATTATATATTTAGTTATATCAAATCCATATTGGAAATAATAATATTTAATATAGTATACATTTAGATTAGTGGAAAGTACAACATGAAAATGAAAAATCCCTTAATTATTTTTAAAAAAAATCCAAGGTAAATAAATATTTAAACTATATCATCAAATGGTATACTAGTAAATGAAATTCAAGATAAAGCATTAAGTTTGTTTAAAATATTGAAAACAAAATATTAAATTAGTATAACTTATTTATGTTACAATTCACTCCCCCTTTACGCTACCCCTGTGCCTTGTTGAAAAGAAAATGGCAAACCTAATTGATCAAAATAATAATAGAATATGTTATCCCGTTCTTTTCTAACTGTATGAAAAAGGAAGAGGAAAGAATAAAACATTTTGAAAATATTAGGATATAATTATTACATGAGGTAATTTTTATTTAAATAGATTAATTTATCCTAACTATTTTATTAGGGAGATATTTTAAATTCTATAATTTTGTGGTTATGAGTTGTTTAAACAAATCACATGAAATAAAATGTATGAGAATTTTTGGTATGATAAAATACTTAAATATGGGGACTATTATTTTATGTCTCTCTTTTATAAATTTTTATAGTATCTTTATAAAATAAATAATGTTTTTGAATTGTTGGCCAAATTTGGTATCTGAATATAAAAATTTAGGGAGGAAAGTTTAGATCAGAAGAGAATATCTAATCTACCAAGTAATAAAGGAAATACTATAAGGTTGGAATATACTTACTTTGGAGTGGACACATAGACTATCAATTTCCCTTGGTTATAATGGAATTTTTCAAGATAATGTTATAGTTGTGAAGACTTTAAAGGGTGGATAAAAGAATCTAGACCACAAGTTTCCTCCTAGTGGATCCCTAATATTTCCAAAAGATAATATTCTTCAACACAAGGTTATAAACCACTAACTACTTGAAATATGACTTAGTGTAGAAATGTAAGTGAAAGTAGAGTGAATAGATGGTATGTATTATCTACGAACATGCCTTAAAGGAGGTCTTAAGTGGATGCATTTTCATTGAAAACAAATAAACCTCAGCTTGTATGTAGTATTTGATATATCTACACTCAAAATTTGAAGATGCTATAAGAACTTGAATTGTAGCAATTCAAGTCTAATTTCAAAACTTTTTTTTTATTTTATTTAAAATGGTCAAGTATAACTGGGTCAAACATTAACAATTTGAAAATGTACTAACTTTAATTAGAAAAATCATAATAGATATCCTCTCATGTAACCCATCATTTGTTGAACATCGCTTACTTTTTTTTTAGTCCCATTGGTGGAAAGTTAGATATGAACACCCAGTTTGTAACCTATATTTTTTTTAAAAATTATTAATAATATTTATGTTTATACTGGTTCCATAAATTAGTAGAACATAAAATCTGATCAACAATGTATAGCTAGTAATGTGCCACCTTCCCCCTCCTCCATATAGCTACATCAAAAACTATCAAAAATGTTTTAACCTTTTATGAATTAGATGAATGCAAATCCTTATTGTTAAAACATTTGGTGGTCACAACTTACTTAGAATACTAATCAAACACTAATCTTAGATGCTAATATGGTTTTATCATTCTTATTCCTCTTTTCATTCGATATGTTAAGATCTTTAGATTTCATACATTCCATTTTAGTGGGCCTATTTCATTTTGTTTACTACATGATTCATCAAAGTAGTAAATCATTCATCACTTTATCAAACTAGTAAATCATTCTTGATGATTCAAATTTATATGCACTATTTATATGATCCTAAATAGATCATTATCCTATTCAAAGTGTTATGGTTGACAATCGGTAAAGTATTAATACGTGTACTATCACACTTCTACAACATTTGGAGTGTTTAGAGTAGGATATATCTTCTACAGACATAATTATTCATGGTTTCAGTGGCCATATCTAGAGCTCCATTTAGGAGATTGTACTTCCACTATATGTTGGACTAGTACATGTGGCCACTATATTCTTTATAGTACCTCATGAAGGCACATTTAACAAGTTATTGGGTAGGATATTGATACAATATTCATGATACATCACATCCACCATGAACATATGACATAAATATATACATGAATATTAGGTGACCATATTTGAAGGTCTTTCATATTTGTATCCTCTAACTTTTGCATAGGTAGTTACACCATAGTTACTAGTTAAAACATAGTTACTAGTTACAACTTCAAGTATAGTTCCTATCAGTACACCATAGAGTTTAATTGAGCCACCATTTTAGGTGACACCTACTCCTATACTATTACCATGTATACATACTCTCCCACATAGATTATTATTAGAGACACCCCTATTTCAGAGATATTTTACAGATTCTAAAGGAATTCCCTCTACCCATTTTCTTCCAAGATTAGTCTCATTGATTTTTCAGGGTTATTATCGCATAGAACCTATGATAAAGACAACATCTTCTTCTAGATGGGTCCCTAAGACCCCTATAGTTAATAGGCCACCATTGTTAGCTCCATAGATTCATAATATTACTTCACATGCAGTACCAACTTTAAATCACTCAATATAATAGGTTTTGGGACCACATTTACCATTTTATATAACACACATGATCATTTTTCTTTTATTTAACACATGCCACATTGATAGTGAGATTCTTATGAGACTCATCAGTTAGTATTGTTCCTTCCTTCTTGTACATGTTTTCCTTAATTGACACTCCTTGTATATAGTTTCATTTTCATCTTACTTGTACATACCTTAAATCCTTAAAATATAAAAATATATAATATGTCAAAACATTAAAACATTAAAATATTTACTCATAAAATATTAAATTATAAATTGGATGCATTTTCATGTTTACAGTTCTTATATTTTCCAAACCCTATATAGGTTAGTTATCTTAGTATACTCAATTTTATCGTACATACATGCTTCACTTGTTTTTTTTGAGTGCTTGAGTATTACTTACAAAACTCAAGTCCACTACACCGAGCCATATTTATAAGTATCTACTAATTAGGGGCATATACAAAGCTACAAGTGTTCTTCATTTGACACATTCGCTCATTTGGTGGCACCATATACATAGTTTTGATTACAATGTTACATCCTTATAAAATCTACACCATATATTTAACATTATTATATCTAGATATTTATCATGCTACACCTACTCAACCTTTTTGTTGTCTACTACTAATTTAGACTCAGCATATGTATATCTTATCAATTACATAGATTTTTATTACATGTTCATGCATATTTTCATGTATAGCTTTCATAGTTTAGACTTGATTGTGTCTCTACACTTCTACTCAAGGGAATTTCAATATTCCATTGATTTATGATTCTAAGCCACTTCATTTCAAGGTTTGTATGCTTTTTACATGTGGTAATGTCATTGTGTGTGACTTCCTAATTGTGTATGTAGACATTTGAACATGCCATTACATTTGGATCTAAGCCAACTTGCTTTTTATTTATGTATGTTTAAATTTGAGCATTACTTTGTATTTCTTTCTTTCTCATTATTAGTGACATGTGTGCATGTCCCTTGTATTGTATCCCCTTGGCCTACTTTACATGCCTCATGTGTGTTGTATGTATGCTTTATTGTATGCATAATGTCCATTACACTTGTCTCTTGTTCATTAGATAATCTAGTTTCATATGCCATAAGTCACCTTATGCATCTCCCATTCCTACTTTGGTCCTGTGATGGACATCATGCCCCATCCCATAGGTAGTTACTTATTACCCATATTTGTTGTTCATATACATTGTTCCATCTATCTTGACATCCTTTTGAATTTTAGACATAACATAAATTGTAGAATATATACTCATGGTCAAATTATCTTACATTTCAATATTATTTATACACATTTTATTGGTTTATTACACAAATATCATATATGATTTGGCTAACACACATTTTACAGAGCTTTTTATTTTGACGACATTTCTTGCATAAGTTCAACAACTCCCCTTAAAAGAGGGGGCATGCGTAGCTGTTTATCATAGAGATTAGGCTATTAGAATGCATTGAAAGTATAATTTTTAGCACACAGGCTCAAAATATATAAACAAGACATAGATAAACATAGTGAGAAATTATTAAACATAGACTAATTATAGTTTCACATAAATTAGAAGAGTCAGACACTACTGCCTAAATTTAGACAATAGCACCACATGACACTACTATCTAACATATGTCTCTACTATCTAGTATCTTCAATTTGAGAAAAATTTAGATTGGCTATAAAAGTACAATAGGTATAGTATAGTCTAGGTGTGCATAGGTATAGCTATAGATTTACCAATTTTTAATTAGTTTTGCTTAGATTCATACCAATTTGCTTAGATTAGGGGAATCATACATGGAATGACCATTCCTATTTTTAGTTCAGATACTCAAATACAGATTACTAAAATTGATTTCAAAATCCATATGATTAGATATTATATTTCAAGGTATGTGTATGGTGCATTGGTTCTATATGCTCACTTACACATAGGTTTATTAGATGGAATGACAAACTACATGCCTTTCTCTTTGATGTACACATCAAATAACATATTATATGTTACACACTAGATTCATTCCTTATTCCATTCATAGTGTTTAGAATTCTTAAGTGGCCAACAACCACCTAATATACCATAGTGGTTGAAAATATGACATATCTAGTTAGATATCTCTAGTTAGACATTTATAGTTACATTATCTAGTTTCAGTTTCAGATGCATCTACTACATGTGGGTAGGAAATGGAGTCATAGTCTACTTTTTTTCTTGATCCACCTACATGAGAGGGTTAGACACACCAAATATCCAATCCAATCTATTCACATGTCATGATCCACCAAACAAGCATTGGAAATAATGGAATTAAAACTAGATGGAGTTATTCAACTACCCACACATGAGGATTTAGGAAGCCATCAGATAACTCCAATATATTCACCACTTGTTAAATATAAACATGCACACACATGGGACACATAATGGAACATGCTTCACATACTCAAATCTAGATTCATGGGCTTAACCTCTTATGTAAGTACAGGTATGGTTTTTTTTTCCTTTATCCTAGTCATTTCACTTGGTTGCATTTATACAATAAATGGGGGTAAATTTAATCACTTAAAAATGGTACTTGACTTCTAATAGTGGTACTCTAGACAACCCAAACCTAGCTTAACCCTATACTTATATTAAGGCCTATCTTCACACTTATCCAACTTTCATGTAGGCCGTATGCATATTTAGACATCCCTAAAGTAGTCTCAGACCTTCATTCTAACATCTTGGCCCTTTGTGTTTTAGTTTTTCCACTTGAACACTAGAGCCATAATAGGGACAGTAGCACCACATCGCACTAGTGTCACAATTTTGGCACTATTGTCATTTCACTCTTTTTTCTACAAATGTATATATTTTCAAATATAGGACCACCTAAGGTTAGCCTAGACCTATTTTAACACCCGCACAAGTATGGAAAAAATACACACACATACATGATTTTTATCCCTCTAACCACTAGATAGAAATAAAATGCAAATTACACATACAAACTTTGAAAAGGTTGTCCACAATCAAGGCTATCAATCCCTATTTACCTTACTTTATACAACCATCTACAACCTTTATAAGCTCATATTACATAGATTTATATTCTCAATCACATTCAAAAAACTTAAGTCAATAATAATACGAGATTCACTTGTACTTTCACTAGAACTTACGTAGCGAGAACTACATCGAGCTTGATCCCTTTTTAGAGTATTGGTATGTAGGCAATTGTCATCATAGTAGGGTGTTAAGAATAGCCAACATACCCCACTAAAAATAAACTTAACTAGTTATATCAACCAGATGCCTTAGTAACATGGGAGGTTAGTGTGTGCACATAAAATCAGTCAAAATAAGTCACTAACAGAGATCCAAAACTTGTACATGAAAGAACAAGATTAATAGACCTAGACACAAGTCCACCTAGAATCTAACTCCATATAGAGGACACTACCACCAAGCAAATGACACTAATGCCACATGGTGCTACAATCCAATTGGGGTGTTATTATCTAAGAGGGGTTTTAACACCTAGATCCCATTTATGACACTCATACTATCACGTCCCTCAATTTTAGCCTTTAAATCATTCACCTCAATTGTTTTCTAGATAAGTTCTCATTTACATTATTTATTCATATTTTTATAAAGGTTAAATTAAATCAATTATATAAGAAATCAGTGGATGTATATAAGCATATTTCTATCCTGATTTACTTCACTCATCCCTTAAATAATATAAGATTTATATTAATCTAATCCTAAAAGGTTAAAATAAAAATTTATTTTTTTGAATGTGTATAGAATTAGGTCTTCTTTTTTACCCTATATTGTTTTCTCATATTTGAATCAATGAAATGAAAGATACATAAAAAATGAGTTACATGTATAGTTGAAACATGTAACACTATAAAAATTCATAGAAATAAATATAGATTAAAACAATAAAGTAATAAAAAATATATATGGTAGAAATATGAGCGTGTTGATGTTTGTAGTCATATTTTCAAGATTTTTTTTGATAAAATTGACTCTATTTAGTATGGTAGAAGTTACATTTTTTTTGGTTTTTAGTCAAAAACACACATTTGTTTCTATGTTTTTGGGTTCATACCTTAGGCTTGGGATTCTAAGACATTCCCAAGCCTTGAGGCATGTATTTGAAATGTGAAACATTATAATCATGTATGTGAAAAAAATAATGTATGTAGATTTACCATGTACATTTAATATTATATTATTATATTTCTCTGTATTTGGATATCGTATTGATTTTATTATAGTTTTTTAAATTTTCAAAGACCATGCATGGCCTTAGTCGATGTTATTTGTTAACATTGAAGTTTTGTACATAAAAAATGAAAACATAATTTTGATTGTAATATTGATGTCATTTACTTAGTTAAATAGATTTATGACTATAAAATGTGATTTTAAGATTAATTATCCCTAACACCATCATTGATTGAGCCAATTATTGAATTGGGGTAATGAGTGATGTGATCTAGGCCAAATCGAACCATATGAGCATAGTTATTACTCAAAAAGGTGTTAATCAAGAATAAATAAATTATTTTAGGTTTAAGGTTTAGGATTTTGGATTCAAGACTTAAGGTTTAGGGTATAGGGTTTGAGCTCTAATTATGAAGGTAATTGGGGATAATTTTAAATTGTTGATACTATTTATGAATAAATAATGTTATTTTTTGTTCAATTAGCCTTAATGTCACCACAAATTTAGCTAATTAGTTGATTAAGGTAATTAATGATGTGATTTGGTCCAAATTGACCCATGTAAGCCTAATAATTATTATAGAGGATGTTAATTAAGGATAAGTCAATTGGTTTAGGGTTTACATTTTATAATATAGGGTTTAAGTTTCAAGGTTTAGGTCTTAAGTTTTTAGTTTAAGATATAATGTTTAGGGTTTAAGGTATAGTATCCAATTACAAAGGCAACTAGGAAAAAAAGAGCTCTTTGAACCTAGTTATGACTACAAAATGTGATTTTTGGCTCAATCAACTCCAATGCCATCATGGATTGAGCTAATTACTTATTTGGAGAAATCAATGATGTAATTTAAGCCAAATTAAGTACTGTGAACCTAATTATTACTCTAAAGGATGTTAATTATGGCCAAATCAATTTGTTTATGGTTTAAGTTTTAGGATATTTGGTATTGGGTATTTGGTTTAATCATGGAGGTAATTGGGGATATTTTGATCTTATTTAACCTATTTATGAGTAAAATGTGATTTTTTGCTTAATTTGGCCCAATGTCATTACAAATTGAGTCAATTAGGGAAATTGGTGATGTGATTTGGGCCAAAATAAGCCTCGTGAACCTAAATATTACTCTAAAAGATGTTAATTCAAGGTAAATCCATTGGTTTAGGGTTTAATTTTTATGATTTTAGGCCTAATTTGGCCTAATGTCATTATAAATTGAGCCAATTAGGGAAATTGGTGATGTGATTTGGGCCAAACTAAACCCCATGAACCTAGTTATTACTATAAAATATTTTAATTAGAGGCAAATCCATTGCTTTAGGGTTTAACTTGTATGATCTAGGGTTTAGGGATTAGGGTTTAGGGTATAGGGATTAGGGTTTATGGTAAGGGTCTAATCATAAAGGTAATTAGGGCCTAATTAAAATCATTAGACTTATTTTTTAGTATAGAATATGACTTTGGGCTCATTTTCCCCCAATTTCATCATAGATTGAGCCAATTAGTTAATTAGGGCAATCAGTGATGTGATTTAGGCTAAATTGAGCTCTATAAATCTAATTTTTACTCTAAAAGATATTAATTTGGGTTTAATCCATTGGTTTGGGGTTTATAATTTAGGGTATGAGCCTTAGGTATTATGGTATAAAATCTAATCATGAAGGTAATTAGGGCCAATTTGAGCTCTTTGAACCTATTTTTGACTACATAAAAAGATTTTAGGATCAATTAGCCTCACTGTGATCACATATTGAGCTAATTAGTTAATTGGGAAAATTAATGATGGGATTTGGGCCAAATTGGGCCATATAAACCTAGTCTTTACTCTAAATGATGTTAATTGGGGCTAAATTAAAGTGTTTAGGGTTTAGAGTTTACAACTTACGATTTAGTGTTTAGGTTTTATGGCTTAATGCTTAATATTATTATGGTTGAGGGGTTAAGGTCTAAACGTGAAGTAAATCAGGGATAATTTAAGTTTGTTGAACCTATTTATCATTAGAACTATGAGTTGGTCTCAATTTGCATTAATGGCATTATATATTGAGCTAATTAGTCAATTAGGGAAATTAGTGATGCAATTTGGGACAAATAAAGCCATGTAAACATAAAAATTTACTCAAAATAATGTCAATTGGGGATAAATCAATTGATTTAGGTTTTAGACTTTAGTATTTATAGTTTGGTGTTTAGGGTTAAGGTCTTAAGGTTAGGGATTAGGGTTTATCATTTAGGGTTTAAGGTTTAATTGTGAAGGAAATTGGGGTATATTTTGAGCTCTTTGAACCTATTTTTCATTATATAATGTGTTTTTGGGCTCAATTGTCCCCAATTTCATCACAAATTCATCCAATTAGTTAATTTTGGTTATCAGTGATGTGATTTAGGCTAAATTGAACCATGTGTAAACCTAATTTATACTCTAAAAGCTGCTAATTAGGGATAAATTATTTTTTTAAGGTTTAGGGTTTATAATTTAGGGTTTATAGATTAGGTATTAGAGTTTAGGGTTGAGGGTATATGATCTAATAGTGAATGTAATTAGGGCTAATTTGATCTTATTGAATCTATTTTCGAGTATCGAATGTGATTTTGGGCTTAATGTTCCTAATGTCAACATACATTGAGACAAATATCCAATTTTTTAAATCAATGATGTAAATTGAGACAAATTAAGAAATGTGAAGATGATTCATTTGGCATTTAGAGTTTAGAGTTCAAGATTTTAGCATGTAGGGTTTAGGTTCAAGGTTAATTATCCAATCAATGTATATATAAAATAATATGTATGTGGTTTTAGAAAGTATGTGATTGTAACACACACATTATTAATGCGTACATAGTCGTATGCATAGTGAAATAGTTAAAAATTACATGGACCAATGATTTTTTATACATCGACAGTTTATCCCCTACGTACTCTACTTTATTTTGTTCTACATAGTGTAGGTATGTTTTTTAATGATTTGATCACTTTCCCCACCCTCAAAAGTAGATAAATTTTTCTAATCATGGTCGAATACATTATATAAGTTTTTTTTAATATTTTTATCATTATCCCCATTTTTTATTACACATTATTGGTCTATTTTTTTAATATTTTATCATTGTCCCCATTATTAAAAATTTATAACATTGTCTAGTCATTGGTGATGAAAATCATACTAATGGGAAGAGGAAGTTAAAACATAAAACAATAGAGGATTTATAAGTGATGGGATAAAACCAAAGGCAACACATGTGAAAAATTCATTCAAATAAGTATATTGTCCCTAATTAATTAAATGTCAAAAATAATTTGATGAAATGAATAATGATAATATACTAAGTTATGAAAGTCCAACATTCAATTCTAATTACATACCAAATTATAATGCAAGTAAAAAATTAAATATTATGGTTTATAATTTTGGTGACGATGATAATATGCATGATGATTTACCCATTAAAAATGAAGAAAATTGTATAGAAACACTGATTGGATAAAGTAACAATGAAGAAAACAATATGGAAACACTATTCAATGAGGAAATTACTAATGAAGATAACAATATGGAAATACCAAATCAACAAATGTTACCACTAATAACACCTCCTAGGACTTTAAAAAGAATACCCATGTATTTAATTTAAATTGATGAAAATATTTTGAGACCAATGCATAGCAAAATGTCCAACCGCCATATTAGAAGAAAATTTGAAAGAATTTGGGACTATGCTCTAAAAAATAAAATGAATATCAAATATGTTAGTTATTTATTACATTAATGAAAGTGATTACAGTGATACCTATAATGAACATCCTAAGACTAATAACATCTAATATTGATGGTTGAAATAAGGTAATTATTTAAAATCTACATAATGCATACTATGGAGTAGGTGGTAATTGTTGAACATTCTTTATGAAAGGACCCAATTCCTATACCCACCTCAGTTACTCTTTAGGGGGTGTTAGTTTATAATTTTCCCTACTATGTGGTTTGACCTACATAGTCTAATTATCTTGCTTAGGTTAATAATAAGTCATTGTGGGGAAAATAATTTAAGGAATTTTATAATTATGATTTGAGTTAATTTATTTTTTGGGTGACCTAATTCCTCACTATATAATGTAAATTTATATGTAATTGTTATCTAATGATGTTAATACTAATTTTTGATTGTGAAGATAAGATTCTTACATTGTTGAGTTATTATTCATTTTTCACTACTTCGTAAAGTTTCAACATTGTAGATCTATATAGATAGATCTTCAATTATGGTGTAATTCAACAAATGTATATTATAATCCACCCCCACATAGTTATATAATACATGAATTAGACCTATAAGCATTTTATACATTTGTAATGGTAGTGAGAATAAGGAAGACATGATGATAATAAACTAAGTGTTTTATTTCCATTACCCACTATTAAACGTATGTCCAATTAGTGTAATATCACTATACAAGATGAAAAGTTAGAGTGAGTCCCAAATAATTCTTCTATAGAACTAAGAACTCATGGTATGGATTGTGCATAGGTGAATTTTTCCCTTATAAGAACAGTTATAAAATTAATTTAGACCTCAATGATAAATGAAACCCAAGAGTCAAATCCTTGGAGATAGGTCATGGATGAAAAATATTAGTCACTAACGAGGAAAAAATAGTAGAAGATTAATGATATTCTACTAGAGAAAAAGTCTATCAGTTTCTAGTGGATATTTAAGACCAAGTACATAGTATACAGAAACATTGATAAGCGCAAGGAAAGACTTGTAGCAAAGGGCCACACACAAAAAAGGCATTAACTATAATGAGACATTTAATTACATAGCTAAGATGAATAAATATCAAAATGGTCTATATGTTATGGCTATATATTTTGAATGGAAATTTCATCAAATGGATGTTAAAACCATCTTCTTGAATGGGGATCTATAAGAGGAAGTCTACATGACCCAACTAGAGGATTTTGTCACACCCAAAAAAGAACAAAAGGTATTTTTAAATTCAAATGATCTTAAACAATATCTTAGAGCATGGTATATAAAGATTGACAATAATATTGTACAATATGGATTCTAGAGGAGTCCTTATGATTCAAAACTATACCTAAAAGATCAAGAGTGGTTATCATTATAATTATGTATGTTGACGATCTAGTTATAATTGGAATCTTAATGGAGATGATTAATTTTAAAAAATAATGATTTTAAGTGATCATTTGAAGTGATAGATCCTAGGCTACTAAACTTCTATCTTAGTTTGGAAGTATGAAAAAATGGACACCATATCTTTGTATCTCAAATGATGTATGCCAAAACCATGATCTAGAGATTAAGGATGATGGAATACAAACATATTACAACATTTATGGATACAAGACTTCAATTATCTTATTTAGGTCCATCACCACTAGTAAATTGCCCTCTTTATCATAAGTTGATTGGAAGTCTGATTAACTTGACCTAAACTATGCTACATACTAAGTAGGTTGTCATCTATATTTCATGGTCAATGTAACCAAATATGAGTTAATGTAAAGTATGAAATTTAATGTTGAGATACATTTGTGAAACTATGGAGTCTTTCCTAAAATACAAGAAGAATGATGAATTCTTCTTAATATGATACACAGACGTATATCATGTAGGTGATATTGATGAAAAAAATCCACATATGTATTTGTTATATTTTTGGGATATGGTCTTATCTCATAGGAGAGCAATAAATTTAAATTAGTTTCTTGATCTTACATTAAGGTAGAATATCGTTCAGTAGGAGGAGTTATCTTTCAAGCAATATGACTATGTCACATACTTTCAAGACTGGGAGTACTACAAATGTACTCTACTTTATTCTACTAAGATAAATAGGGTATTATAAATCTTGTTCACAATCTAATGCTTCACGAGCACATGAACCACATCGATGTTTAAGCCCATTTCATATGCAATCATGTTGAAAAACACAATATATGGCTCCAAGATTGTATGATCCAAGTTCAGTGCACATATATCTTCACCAAGTCACTTACACATGATAATTTAAGAAATTTATAAATTATATTTGTTATAATTTTAAGACCATGACAAATTGAGGGAATATTAATTTATTATTATTACATTGGGTATTTTTTATTTAAATATATTAATTTACCCTATTTATATTATTTTGCACAAATATTTTAAATACAATAATATTTTGTGGTTGTAAGTTTATTTAACAGCTCACATGTAATATAATGTAAGTGGGTTTTTGGTATGGTAAGATCTTAAAATACATAAACTATTATTGTGCATCCCCATTGTATAAATTTACATATAAACTTAATAAATAAAAATAGTGGTAAAATAGCCTTCTATGGGAAATTGATCCATGAACAAATCGCTCAAATCAGAGGTTTCATGCTAAGCAAACTTAAAACCTTTGCTAGAGATAGTGAAAAATATAAAGTTTGATCTTTTTACTGTAAATGATTCATTATCAATCCTATATTAATGTGTTCAAGTAAAAATTTATCTATATTCATATTTAAACTACCCCTTATCTTATTTCTTTAATTTTATTGATATTCAGAAATGGCATGTTGTATAGAAAATGTTTATCATATTTAAAATTTGAATTTGATAAAGCTTGCAAAACCTCAGAAAACATACCATTTCAATTTTTTGTTCTATTTTAATCCTTACAGTTAAAATAAACTGTGTTCTATATTGCAAATGACATGATTTATATTGTTTTTTTCTACAAGCATATATATTCGCAACTAAATGTCTTATCTTCAAATTGTATAATTCCAGTTTTACAATTAAAATAAAAATAAAATGATTTTCTTAAAAATCCATAAATAGTGTATTATATGTCATGGAAGCTTAGAAATTCTATTTAAGAGACATTACAATCTATTTTAAGAAAAAAAAAATTAACCTTATTTATGTTTATTTTTATTTTTTAAAAATAATATGCCTTTATCAATATTAATTACATAAATTTTTAAATTATTTAATTAACATATTTTATGGAGAAAATTTATGGAAAAATCATATATTAACCAAAGACTCAATGAATATAAATCCATTTTCGTGATTAAAAAATACCTTCCAGAATGTACAACTTCAAAGAGTATATTAGTGATTTATACACAGAGGCCTGAACTTCAAACAAATACCACCTTCACCATTTTTTAAAAATAAAATAATAACAAAAAGTGAAAATCCATACATTAATGGAATTGCATTTGAATGTGATAATGTTTCCTTAATATACAATTTAAGTAAATGGTAAACACAATAGAAACCTCGATAATTTATTCTTCCAAAAATTTTGAAAAAAAACTAAAAAAAATTACTTGATATATTTAATCTCAAAATCGAAACAATCATTAGAACCACTATTTGTTAAGCATTTAAAAAAATAATAAAAAATCAATTGAACTAATATTTTATGTATTGAGTCATTACAGTCAATTAAAAAAATTGAACATAAATTTATATGAATGTCTATGTTTTCACAATAAATAAAAATGAAAGTTGATTTGTGGATGAAAATTGTATATTTGTTTTTGATCCAATTTTTTTCATATCACTATTTATAATTTATTATCAATAAAATTAATGCTAGCAATATACTCTGAAAGAATATATATTATTTTTTTTTAGGAAAAAGAAATTCTGAAACAGATAACCTTAAAGAATAAATAAATGATCAATTCATGCACAATATTCCAAATTTAAAATCTAATTAAATGTAAAACAAAAAATATTTGAAAAAATAATAATAAAATATATATTAAACTAGATTCCAAATAACTCTAACTACACAATCTTGCTTTAGAACAAGTTTCAATAAAGGCACAAAGGCATTCAAAATAATGCAAATAAAGTATTTGAAATCTTCAAAGCCAAACGTGATAGGATAATATTTATTCATTGTAAAGTCCCATTAATATTAATTGTGTTAGAAAGGAAACATGATTTTTAAAATTACACTTTTAACATGTGTTAATCGTTACTGCATGAACGGAACTCCATATCGATGGGAAATGTTTTCATAATTGACTATTTAAAAAATGACAAAGACAATGTAAATCAAAAATACAATTTTTTAAAAATAAATATATATTTTAAGAGAAGATAAAGACAACATAAATCATATCATTTTTAAAAGTAAAATTATTTCCAAATTTTATGTTGAATAATAGGGAATGTTTTAAATACAACTATGTAGAGTGTTTTTAGATCAATAACTTGGATCACATTTAGTGATCCATCATTTAGAAGAGAATAGAATTCTAATGATTTTATTCTCTCCCTAATTATGGATCATTGAATGTAATCTGAAATGTAAATCTAAAAATAATATATATAGTTATATGTGAAAACACTCACCAACACATTGCACAATATATTACTTTACAAAAGGACTAACATATGAAAAAAAAGAAAAGAAAATTAATTCTTCACAAAAAAAAAGAAAAAGAATCTAAATCCAAAACATCAAGTGAAATTGGAAGGAAAAAATGTTATATATCAATACAAATCCATCTTAAACAAAAAATGTTTTCATAATTAATAAATAAATACATAAAATAATAAAAACAATTTACATAACCAATAAATAAATACAAAATGAAAACAACCATTAAAACTACATTTGATTAATTTGTATTTCTTATATTATTTATATATATATATATATTCAAAATGTATAATCACAACTACTAAAACCATTTACTAATTAAACTACATTTATATATTAAAATCTTCATTAAAATTTTATTAATATAATAAAAACAATACAAATAAATTCATATAAAATCTTTCAACTATGTAATAATGATTTCCGATCTTCTTCCAACTCTATACAATAACCCAAACATTAATTTATGGCATACTTTCATTAAAATCAGTTCTACTAACTTTGCAACTATTTAACCGATACACTTTATTAAAATTGGCTTTTATGAACATTCGTCAACATTTCATTTTTATTGGCTTTTGTAAAAATTGTTATTTTTGATTAATAGAAAATAACCGATACTATTAAAAAATTGTTATAATAATGATAATGATAATGATAATGATAATGATAATGATAATGATAATGATAATGACAACACATACCACATGAATGACAACACATAACACATGACTATTGGAGGTAAAACTTATTAGATCTAACCATGACTATATAGCCTGCATTCGGCAGGATAATAAATAAGAAATACAAAGGTAGATCTGTTGCAGATAATATATTTGCTTTCCGTATAACATTATATAATATATGGATACGCTTCTATGAGGATCGTGTTATAGGGTTACATCTTCGCAAATAATTTTACCAATTTTAGTTGGATCTTGGTGCGGTTGAACTTCTATTTTATCTACTGCTTAACCCTGTCAATGAATGCAGCGAGATCCTGGCGCTAGCACCTCTAAACGCATCTTTTGATTTTCTGCTTGATCCTAACCCTTTCAATGAATGTATGGACAACCTGGCACTAGCACCTGTAACCACATCTTCGTCTTCTTCGCTGTGTGTAGAGTGGCTTTTTATTTAATCTCATGCTCGGAAGCTCCATACCCTCTTCCTCTTCCTCATCACCAGGTTTCACTTGATAGCTACTACTTTCCTTTCCTAATTTTCTTTGTGAAAGCCCTATATTCAACTCTTTCATGACGTTTCCTCCTGGATATGAGCTGCTCGCTATTAATCCAATCTCTCTTGGCTGAATCAACAACAAAATAACGTTTATTTATAACTCTTTTATTTTATACCTACCCTTTTACAATGCCACCCTATTCGTATTGGTAAGAAGGTTTCAGAAAAAATAAAACCCTATATTTGTTCCAACAGTAGAGCTACCTTGTGAACTTTGAGCTCAACGCGACATCTTGTAGTAACTTCACTTAGAATTTCAGCGTCGTCCACTTTCATACGAAGGCTCTCGGCTCTTCCCAGCCCCTGCTCCTCGGCTTCCTGCAATACACAAAAAAGCCTCAGCCTTCTTTGAAAACGCGCAATAAATTTCAAACAGGCAGAGCAGAATATTTATCATACTATCGTGCAGAAATGTGAAGATCTTACAGTCACAGCTTGTTCATGAGGTATGGGTGGAGATTCGTCGTATTCGCAGTTGTTGCAGCTCTTCTGCGTGAAACAAAATGGGAACAATGTACTGCCGAAAGGGTAGGATTAGTATTAACAACACGATAAACACACATCCCGATACTGGTATCCAAGTGACCCCAAAGCATATCATCAAATATGCCAATTGGAATACTTTAAACATGGTTATTTTGTGGAAAGCGACTTTCTCCACATATGAAGCATGAGCGTCTTCAAGCACTCTGGAAAACAATACCAAAATTTAAACCATTATCATTAGTAGTACAGATCGTCGAGATAAAATAAAATAACTTTAATACAGTAACGTTATAGTGGTTTTCAGGGAAATTACCTGTATCTTCTACTTGTTAGAAAATATTAAACTAAAAACAAATGCAGTACACAGAAAATAAACCAGAAGGAAAAATATATAACTTAAAATAAGAGAGACAGAGAAGCAATTTGATATGCTTGCTGCAAAATTGTCTTCATGCAACTTTATGGAAAAGAAATTGAAATATATACATAAAACAGCAACTACGAAAAAATAAACTAAAAAACTAAGAAGGGAAACTTTCCCTTAAAGCTAATATGGGAAACTTTCCCAAACAGAAAAAAGAAATAAAGAAAATGTTGGGAAACATTCCTAACAAACAAAGACAAATCTGATGTTTATCTTATTTTAACATCCTCCCTAAAATCTGATTTGTGGGATAGCTTCTCATCCCTAAAAGATTCTTTAGTCCATTGAAAGCTTCTTCTTTCAAAGGTTTTGTCAAAATGTCAGGAACCTGATCTTTGGACCTGCAATAAAAAAGTTTGATTATATTATTTGTAACCAACTCTCTAATGAAATGCAATTTGATGTCTATGTGCTTGCTTCTTCCATGAAAGACTGGATTTTTAGAAAGTGCAATGGCTGATTGATCATCACAAAATACAATTGTTTCTTCCATTTGCGGCTGCATCGATGCTTCAAGCATCCTTCGTAACCAAACTACTCGACACCTGCTGAAGTGGCTGCCATATATTCTGCTTTTGCTTAGGACAATGGAACAATGGGTTGTTTCTTTGAAGACCATGAAATTACACCTGACCCAAGATTAAAAGCATACCCAAAAGTACTTTTTATATCATCTTGATTTCCAGCCCAATCACTATCTGTATAACCAGTTAACCTCAAAACACCATTCTTTTCATAAAAAATTCCATGATTTGTAGCCCCTTTTATATACCTTAGTATTCTTTTTCCTCCTTGTAGATGAGTATCATGTGGATCCTCCATGAACCTACTTTTCAAGCTTATTGCATACATGATATCTGGTCTTGTTGCAGTTAAGTACGTTAAACTTCTAACCAAACTTTTATACAAAGTAGAATCTACCCTTTTGCTTTCATCATTTTTGCTCAACTTCAAACCCATGGTAATAGGTGTAATTGTTGGTTTGCTATTTTCCATCTTGAACCTTTTCAAAATATCATTTGCATATTTTTCTTGTGAAATGAAAATTCCATCACTATTTTGTGTTACTTCAAGACCGAGATAATAGTGCAACAAACCAAGATCAGTCATTTCAAATTCACTCTTCATTGCCATTGAAAATTCTCTAAGCATGTTTTCATTATTCCTAGTATAAATCAAATCATCAACATAAATACAAACTATCATAACATCTCCTTGCTGATTTTGTTTTATGAATAAGGTGGGATCATAAGGGCATTTTTCAAAAACATTTAAAAAAAATATGATTCAATCCTTTCATACCAAACTCTAGGTGCTTGCTTTAAAACATACAAAGCTTTCTTTAGTTTGAGCACCTTATCTCTCTGACCTTTAATCTCAAAACCAGGTGGTTGCTCAATATAAATTTCTTCCTCCAATACACCATTTAAGAATGCTGATTTTACATCCATATGAAAGACTTTCCAACCCTTTTGTGTTGAAAGAGCTAAAATCATGCGAATAGTGTCCATTCTAGCAACAGGTGCAAAAACTTCATTATAATCAATACATGATTTTTGTTTGTAGCCCTTTACTACCAATATGGCCTTGTATTGATTCACTTTACCTTGCTCACTGTACTTTGTTTTATACACCCATTTTACTCCAATTGGCTTCTTATGCTCATGGAGATCTACAATTTCCCATGTTTGATTATTTTCTATGGCTACAATTTCTTCATTCATAGCTTTAATCCATTTATAATCATTTATCGCATCTTCAAATGTAATAGGATCACTATTAGCAAAAAATGCAAAATGACAAATATCTTCATTTACCTCTGTTGTTTCTTGATATATGTCAGACAAGCTCCTTGTTTTTTGCCACCTTTTTGGAGATTCTGAGGTGGATAATTGATCTGTAAACTGAAAATGCAAGTGTGGCAAATTCAAACAACTCACTTTTGCATTTAAAGGATCTTTCTATTTTCTGACGTTTTCTTTAAATTTTGAATAAAGAAATTATAACCAAAATTCAAAATAAAGATCAGAATTATAAAATAGATGATAAAATTTAGAATAAATCACTAGCAAATTGATAAAGGATTTCTACTTCAATAGCCTAATTCTCTGGGTCCGTTCGAAGTGATGACTGTTCTCATTAATTTGGTGCAACAAATGGCTTCCAAAATCAATAAAAGTCTTCAATTCACCTTCTCTGATCTCTACTTGCCTGTAAATATATCTCTCAGACTTGAAAATAATAGCCCAAGGCCGTATAAAGAAAAAATAAGACTCTAATCTTCTTAAAACTCTTTACATAGTCAGCTTTCTGTCTCTATTCAAGTAGAATTTAGTCCCTTTTATAACACTTTGACCTCCGTGGCTGAAGTGGTCAAGCCATTAACTTTTTGGGTGGCAGGGCAAATGTTCAAAATTGCCGGCCACCTTTCTAGGCGCTTGGGATGAGAGAAAATGTAGGCTTCCTCCTTATTTTTGCCGCGTTTTGACTTGTTTTGTCTCACATTTGATAGGAATTTAGTTCTTAATACTTAAAATAGACAAGTTTGTTTCCCTTTCAAATTCCTAAGACTTAGGTGCCAACTTAGGCTGTGCTTTGACTTGGTCTTAACATGATGATGTGGCAGGTGACATGGTAGTTTGGCCTTTGGCACCTTGTTGAAACGTTTGAAAATTTCAAATATCATATGGATAAAAACACCGAACCAAATTTTTTTTTGCAACTAATTGTTTTGCCATGTGTCAAATGGCTATTAGTCCACTTGGCATATTTCAATAGTGCCATGTCACTTTTGACACCCCTTTTTTTACTTGTCACAAGATTTCTTCAACTGGCTATATCTTGAGCATCCAGACTTCAATTTTTGAAATGTGAAAAGTTCTAGAAATCTCTCGATGAATTCTATGATGTGCAAATAATTTGAACAAAATTTTAAAACTTTGAAAAATGGAATGGTACATGGATCCGCCTGGATCATTCCTCCCCACTGGGAAATTTTGGACCTCCAAAAGTTGAAATTAATTGGTAATGAGGTGAGGGTATTTTTCCTTCACCTTTCCATCTTCCATCCATTTGGCCTTGCTTGGGTGCACCCCTTTGAGACCAACATAAAGATATTCTGTATTACCTCTTTGGAAAGTTGGCATATTCCTGTCAAGTATAGTATCTTCCTGCAATTCTGTTAGATATTCAGGAGAAGAATCATCAACGGAAGGAATGGATATACTTTCATCATGATCAATTAACATTGGAGGCTCATACAATTTCAGATTTTCAACATTTACAATTGAATAAATTTGCATGTAAGATGGTAAATCTAATCGGAAAGCATTTGTGCCAATTTTTTCTATTATCTAAAAAGGACCATACTAGATTGGTTTCATCTTTTTACCTTCACCCATTAGTCTTTCCTTACTAATGTGAAACCATACCATATCACCTACAACAAATTGGTGATCAATACGATGTTTGTCATGCGTGGCTTTGTACTTGGCTTGACTTTTCTCCAATTGTGTATGAATAGTCTAATGAATGAGCTTTATTTGTTCAATGAACTTCTTGGCTCGAATGGCTTCTTTTGGTTCACCAATAGCTATATCATGTCCATAACAAACACGTAGAGGAGATTTAGGCAAGTATCCATAACAAACTTCAAATGGAGATTTCATAGTAGAAGAATGAAGTGCCTAGTTATATGCATGTTGTATGTAACACAATTTTTCATCCCATAACATTGGATTTTTATTGCTATAACCCCTAAGCAAATGTTCCACAGTGTGGTTCACATCCACTATTTATCCGTCAGTTTGTGGATGAAATGAAGTGATCTTTTTTAATTTAGTGTCCATTAGTCCCCACAAAGTTGACCAAAAATCCCTAATAAATTGAGAATCCCAATCAGAAATAATTGAAGTAGCCAAACTAAAATGAACCCATACATGTTTAAAGAACAAAGGTGCAGTGCCTTCACCAGTAATTTGCTTGGTGTAAGGAATCAAAACACACATTTTGCTAAATCTATCCACAACCACATATAAATAGTCATGTTTTCTTTGTGTCATAGGCAACCCCTCCCCTCCAAAAAAAAATCCATGGAGATACTTTCCCAAGGGTGAGTAGGAACAGGTAGAGGAGTATAAAGTCCCAGTTTCTTGTTACTAGGTTTACTTATGGCACAAAGGTTACATCCCTCTATATATTTAGAAACATTTTCTTGCATATGAGGCCAATAACAATACATCTTCAAATGTGCAACTATTTTAGAAACTCAAAAATGACCAAAAATAAGAGAAGTATGTGTTTCTCTAATCATGTGCACCCTCTCATTTTGAGGAATACATAGTTTACCCAAATGATAAAAGAGATCATTGTGTACATGATAGTCCAATTCTTCTACTAGTCTACTACTCATCTAGTCTTTATAAACATCCTGAAAATCAAGATCATTCACATATTGTTCTTTGTAAATTTCATGAGACAAAGAATGATGTTGTAAAAGAATAGATCCAATAACCATAGGAGGCCAAGATAGCATATCTGCAACCTTATTCTGAATACATTTTTTATACTTGATCACAAGATGAAATTGTTGTAAGAAACCCATCCAATGAAAATGTCTAGACTGTTGTAGTTTGGTTTGTGATTGGAGATACTGTAAGGGCTGATGATCTGTATGTATTATTGTTTCTTTGCCCATTAATTAATATTTCCATTTTTTAACACTTTGAACCAATGCATATAATTCCTTATCGTAAGTTGGATATTTTCTTACTGCACTTGTAAAGGTTTCAGAATGATAACTAATTGGTTTCTTATCTTGCATTAAAATAGATACCATAGCATACTCACTTGCATCCATCTCGATCTCAAATGGTTGTTGTATATCAGGAAGTGCTAAGACTGGAGTCATACTTATCTTTTCTTTCAAAGTGTCAAAGGCTTTTTGATGTTTGCCTCCCCTTGAAAGACCTATTTCACACTTGTTAAAGAATGCAAAGGTGATGCAATATATGAAAATTGAGAAATAAACTTTTGCCAAAACTATACTGCACCAAGAAAACTTCTAATATTAGTTGTGTTAGTGGGTGTAGGCCAATTAACAACGACTGCCACTTTTTCAGGATCAATTTTCAATTTACCATGTCCTACAATGTAACCCAAGTATATCAAAGAGGTCTTGCCAAATTCACATTTTGACATTTTTAGATAAAGGCTTTAACTTCATAATGCATCCATGGATTTCTTAATGTGGATCACATGCTATTCTCAAGACTTGATTAAAATCAATATATCATCTAACTAAACTATAACAAAATCATCAAGGAACTATATAAAAACATCATTCATCAATCTCATGAATGTAGCTGGGGCATTACACAACCTGAAAGCCTTAACAAGCCATTCAAACAATCCCTATTTTGTTTTGAATGTGGTTTTCCACACATCACTTTCATTTATTCTTACTTGATGATATCCACTTCTCAAATCTAGCTTAGTGAAATAAATAGCATGTTTTAATTGATCCAATAAATCATCAATACGAGGAAGAGGTAATGATTCTTAATAGTAATTTTGTTTAAAGCACGAAAATCAACACACATTTTCCAAGTGCCATCTTTCTTTGGCACCAAAATAATTGGCTAACCAATAGGAGATGAACTTGGATGAATAAGACCTATATCCAATAGATCCATTACCTATTTTTTGATTTCCTCATTTTCCACCACTGATAACCTGTAGATGCCAATGTTAGGGAGAGGAGAATCCTGCAATAGCTGAATTTCATGTTGAACTCCCCTTTTAGGGGGTAAACCCTTAGGATCCTAAAATACATCATCATAAGTAGAAATGATTTCAACCAATTCATTCTTGTGTCTCAGATCACACTTTTCCAAAGATTGAGATTTTTTTTCCCTTAGACTTAATCAACATGAGACAAAAAGTCTTGCTTGAATTAACTAGTCTTTTCATTTGCCCTACTGTAACCAAGGAAAGACTTGTTCTAATGTGATGTGCTCTAACTATATAATCAATTCCATCCTTAACAAGCAAGTACTTATTCTCCTCTCTATATAAGATTGATTTTCTATCATAAAGATATGGGCTTCCCAAACCAATCCCATATATGTCCAATGGAACAACATCTATCTCAACCTCATCTATGAACATGGATGTGATGGCAAACCTTAGTCTACAAGTTTTTGAGACTTGGAGCTTCGCATTGTCACACACCCAACCTAGTGGATAAGGCTTTGGATGGGGATTGATTTGTAAGCCTAGCTTCTTAACGACCTCTTCAAAAATTAAATTTGGTTGTGAACCACTATCAAATAGAGTGTCAATCTTAGTATGCTTTGAAACAACTCTAATGTAGAACAATTCATTTCTTTTCTTATCAACATGAATAGAATTCTGTTTAGAAGAAGATGCGGCATTAGTGCTAGAAACTAAAAGAGAAAAATCATTATGTAATCCCATAGTTGTAATCTTAGTTTCATCACCTGAATCTGAACCTAAGTCCTGAACCATAGCATTATCCTTATTTTATCTCTTTTGATACCTCTTAGGCCTTAACTCAAGATGTAGTTTCCAACACTTAGACTCATCATGATTTTTCTTGCAATGATTACAAAATAGTTTTCCTTTTTCTTCTTTTTTAACAGTATAAGTGGATTTCTATTTACCCTTTCATGATGAACTTTCCCCTTTGGATTGCTTAACATTAGATTGCTTACTTTTTACTTTAAGAAAATATTCTTTTGATTGTTTTCTTCTAACCTCTAAATGAGTGGCTTGAACACATACTTCATCTAAATTAGTCAGAGTGAACATAAGAATCATATGTCTTAAGTCACTATGCAACCCACCTATATATTTTAGCAGTGTTTCTTGTGTGTATAGAGGAACATTCAAAAGTAAAGCCTTTTTCCTAAATTTTTGTGTATAATTTTGAACATTTTGGCCTTTTCCTTGTCTGAAACTTTGTCAATCCATCATGGCTTGTTGCATATAGCCCAAAGGATAGAATTGCTTTCTGAGTTCTTCAATAAATTCATTTCAAGTAGAAATTGAGTTACCTTTTTGAAGCTCGGATTCCTTCAACTTACTCTCCAACCAGATGAGAATTGTGCCTTCCATACGAAGAGTAGCCAAATGAATTTTTGACTCATCCCCTGCAATCTTTTGGACCCTGCAATAAACTTCAATCTGCTTGAGCCAATTGTCCAATTTTTCATCATTAACTTCACCATTAAACATTGATAGTTCAAACTTAATATCCAATTTTAGTGAAGGGAGAGATTCCACAATTTTTTTACCATCATCTGATGAAGAAGGTTTTTTGGTTGCTTTACCTTTTGATTCTCGTGAATCACCTTATTTTTCATTCTCTAATTTCCTTTGTTTGTCATGGTATAGTTCCTCAACCATGTTTCTCAAGTCCATGAAAGCTCAGCAAAAAGCTTGTTTAGATTCTGTCTCTTCTTTGGCCATCCTTGAAGCACGCCTTGAACCAATCTCAGGATTATACTCAATGAGTTTTCTTTCACCCTTTTGAGATTTAGACCTCATCAACATACACAAGAAATCACTGTTAAATAACGACTGCTTAGAAATCAAAAATCTGATCCGTAAACTGAAAAAGCAAGTGTGGTAAATTCAAACTCACTTTTGCATTTAAAAGATCTTTCTATTTTCCAACTTTTTCTTTAAATTTTGAATAAAGAAATTATAAACAGAATTAAAAATGAAGATTAGAATTATAAAATAGTAGATAAAAATTAGAAGAAATCACCAACAAATTGATAATGGAGTTCAGCTTCAATACCCTACGTCTCTGAGTCCATTCGAAGTGAGGACCATTCTCATTAATTTTGTGTAACAAATGGCTTCCAAAATCAATAAAAGTCTTCAATTCACCTTCTCTGATCTCTGCTTGCCTATAAATATATCTCTCAGACTTGAAAATAATGGCTCAAGGCCATATAAAGCAAAAATAAGACTCTAATCTTCTTAAAACTCCTTACACAGTTGGCTTTCTGTCTCTATTCAAGTAGAATTTAGTCCCTTTTATAACACTTCAACCTCCGTGGCTGAAGTGGTCAAGGCATTAACCTTTTGGGTGGCAGGTCAAAGGTTCAAAACTGTCATCCACCTTTTTAGACGTTTGGGATGAGAGAAAAGGTCAGCTTCTTCCTTATTTTTGGCACGCCTTGACTTGTTTTGTCCCACATTTGCTGGAAATTTAGTTTTTAATGCTTAAAATAGACAAGTTTGTTTCCCTTTCAAATGCCTTAGACTTAGGTGCCAACTTAGGCTACGCTTTGACTTGGTCTTAGCATGATGGTATGGTGGGTGATGTGGCCGTTTAGCCTTTGGTGCCTTGTTGAAACATTTGAAAATTTCAAATATCATGTGGATAAAAACATTGAACCAAACTTTTTTTTGTACCTAATTGTTTTTCCACATGTCAAATGGCTATTCGTCCACTTGGCATATTTCAATAGTGCCACATCATTTTCAACACCCCTTTTTTTACCTGTCACAAGATTTCTTCAATTGACTATATCTTGAGCATCTGAACTCCATTTTTTGAACCATAAAAAGTGCTAAAAAGCTCATGATGAATTCTATGATGTACAAGTGATTTAAACAAAATTTGAAGACTTTGAAAAATAGAATGGTACATGGATCCACCTGGATCAATAATGGAGAACTACTTGATGAAACATGTCTATGATTTGGTGGAGATGAAGAAGAACCTCTTCTTAGTGCTAACTGTTGAATGATACTACTTCTGGCTCCTGTGTCAACAACTAATTTTTTTTGTTGATTTGTTACTCTATCTTCAATGTTAACTATTTGATATTTCTTTTCCAATTTCCAACACCACTCCTGATCTTCAAGAAACTTTGCATCTCTACTTATCACCAACTTTTTTGTCTCTGGATTGTACACCCTGTATGCTTTGGATTCTTCACTATATCCAACAAAGATACATTTATCTGCCTTATCATCCAATTTATTTCTAAGTGCATCTGGAACATGAGAATAAGCAATACAACAAAAAATTCTTAAATGATCTACCTGGGATTCGTATCCTCCCCAGGCTTCTTTTGGTGTCATGCCCTAAACTGAGTTCATGCGACATCTATTCAAAATATAACCTACACAACAAACTGCTTCTACCCAAAAAACCTTAGGTAAATTCTTAACATTAAGCATACTCCTTACCATATTTAAAATTGTTCTATTTTTTCTCTTAGCTACACCATTTTGCTGAGGTGTATACCTCGTTGTTAGCTGCCTTTTTATGCCCTTTTCAATACAATAATTATGAAAATTATGTGAAATATACTCTCCACCCCTATCAGTCCTCAAAATTTTGAGAAAATAACCACTTTGCGTCTCAACTAATTCTTTAAATTATCTAAATTTCTTGAAAGTATCATATTTATTTTTCAAAGGATACACCCAAAGTTTCCTCATATAGTCATCAATAAATGTCAAAAAATATCTCATACTAGATAATGAAGCAATCTCAATTGGTCCACATAGATCTGAGTGAACTAACTCTAATGGCACTGAAGCTCTCCAAGAATCCCTTACTCAAAAGGGTTCTCTATGGTGCTTTCCAATAATACAACCTTCACATTCTTCATATGGTCTTTGGATAAATGGTAAAACTATTACCATGTTATTTTTATGCAAAAGATTTAGTCCACCAAAATTCAAATGACCAAACCTAATATGCCATAACCATTGTGCGTCTTTTACAAGAGCACTAAAACTTAAATGCATATTGTTTCTGATACTAAGAGAAAACATCTTATTAGCAGTCATGGGTATTTTGATTATCAACTTATTTTTACCATCAATAATAATGCATGAACCATTTTCAAGTTTGATAGTGTGGCCTTTTTACACAAGTTGACCTACACTTAACAAGTCATGCTTTAATCCTGGTACATAAAACACATCACCAATATATTTTTTCTCACCTTGTCTTGTTGTGATTAATATCCTCCCTTTCCCCGTGATTGGTGCAATTGTATTATTTCCCATCTTGACTTCAAATTTGATATACTCATCCAAATTCTAAAATATCTATGTGTCCTATGATATGATTACTGCACCCACTGTCAACATACCATTTGTCATCATTTACTTCCTCCTTTGTGCTACAAGGAGATCCCATACTTCTTTGGCCTTAGAAGTGGCTGTAACTCTTGGAAGAAGAGTTTCATCAAGATCCTGCACTATAAACAATAATGCTTTCTGATCTTTTTTCTTATTATCCTGCAGTAAATCCCTTTCATTTTGTGTGAGGGCTACTAATGCCGCTGCATCTGCTGGTTCTGAATACCCATTCTACACAAGATCCCATAGCTCTTGTGACTTGATCAAAATTTTCATCTAAAAACTCCAAAAGTCATATTTTTTTCCATTAAATTTTGGAATTTGTAGTTGTGTACTGTTAACATTTGTTGTCATTTTGAACCTAGCTCTGATACCATATGTTAGAAAATATTAAACTAAAAACAAATTTAGTACATAGAAAATAAACCAGAAGGAAAAGTATATAACTTAAAACAAGAGAGACAGAGAAGCAATTTGATATGCTTGCTGGAAAATTGTCTTCATGCAACTTTATTGAAAGAAAATTGAAATATATATATAAAACAGCAACTACGAAAAAATAAACTAAAAAACTAAGAAGGGAAACTTTCCCTAAAAGCTAAGATAGGAAACTTTCCCAAACAGAAAAAAGAAATACAGAAAATGTTGGGAAACGTTCCTAACAAACAAAGACAAATCTGATTTTTATCTTATTTTAACACTACTCGGAGAAATGAAGATGAGAAGAATCCTTTCCCAAAATTGATTCCCAGGCAAACTTTCTATCGCCAAATATGCAAAATAGCCCCATAGAACTGAAAGTGGTATTTTTCTTAGGATTGGCATTAACGCCACACAACTACCCATTAACAGCGATTACAGGAGGTTTGTGAGTCTCAGCTCCTTACTGCGGACAGGGAGTAAGAGACCGATGTGCTTCTTTGGGTCAAAGATATATCCATTTATATCAGGGAAATTTTGCGTCAAGGCTTCTCCGTTAGTATTTTTATTTACTGGAGAAATTTGTAGGTCTTTGAATTCTTTTAAATTCGATAGTTCTCTTATATTATTTAACGCCTGCAACAAGATGGGAACGTATCATTAGAAAAGGATAATTAAGTTTGTCCGCTTCCATTAAAAAAGATGAGTTTTGAAGAGGATTTTTACAGTGTCCGAGCTCAGGGTGGTGTTTGGCGAGATAGTAAGATCTATGTTTTCAAAAACTTCTTGAATCTTATCGTATATCTCTTTCACTGTATCATTCTCTGTAATGCTTGAGTTTGAAGTTTCCAACATTTTTTTCCGCAATATCTACATAACAAGAAATATATTAGTACTTTACTATCATGGAGCACATAAGACTTGTACAAATCTAACAGAAATTGAAGTATATATGTACATACCAAGTGGTTCAATGTTGCAAGACTTCTGGTATGCATGGGAGATTGTGGGAAGACTCCGTATGAAGGAGGAAGCCCAAGGAGACCACATATAAGAACCTGACTCCAATAACATTCAACAAGCAAATTTGTCATATTGGCTTAAATGCATGGTTTTACTCAAAAAATCATCAAGGGTTATCAATTGCAGTTGCAGCGAGCGTACCATGAATCCTAAAACCATAAAATCGTAATGATAGGAAGGTGGATTCTTCAAATTGTACTGCCTTTGCTGCGCCATCTTTGCAGCAACGTTGTGCTCGAAGAAGAATAAGCAAGCTAACAAAACCGCTTGTATAATTGCACTGAGAATGTGTATACGAGGCACTTGGGACATATCCTGTTTAACATAGGAGAATGAGTATAACGCTACTGAAGCTTTATTAATGAGGTATGTATGTATGTAGTGTCTACCCTGATGACTGTCCAGTTTCGTCAGACCCTATCATTCCAGGCAACGGGGCTGAAGAGACAATTTGGAACACCTTCAGGATATTCATTTGTGGGTGTGTATGAAATTCCAGTCCAGAAAAGCAACATTGCAGGAACTCCATAATCTGCAACTATTCCTCGCATCCATCCTGTCAAAGATATTAGACATTTTGAGTTTTGAAAGCAGTATAATTTAAACAATATTTCAATTTGACAATGAAATTCCATTTACAAACCTGTGCCATAGCGCCAAGATCTGGCCTTTCCAATTTTAAGAGCCGTGACGAGAAGCCCTGCTGCCAATATCACTCCAAACATCACGTTGGTTGATCGCCATGAAAATGGTAGCTTTTCAATATCAATGTCCATACGCTTTTGCTGCTCAGGTATGCGAAATTCCCCAACCATTCCCTGCACCAACCAACCACCAGATTAGAAATTGAGTCAGTTATTGCTATTTCGGCAGAGATTCAACTCCTACTCGTATCAAAGTGAAGAAAGGTAGAGTGCGATATAAGTAGAATACATAAAGGAAGGAGAACCATAAAAGCCTTGATTGACAGGGTCTGATAATTAAATCAAAAGAAAATCAAGTTGAGAAGTAAAATAAATTGTTGGGAAATGGAAACGGCAAAATAGGAGTCGGATGCCGAGCGAAGAAATGGAACAATGGAAAGAGTCAATGGAGAACATAAAAATGGGAGAACATAACTAGGTTAATGGCGGGCGGTCAAATGGGACAAAGGAACGAGTCAACATGGACATATTCTGAAATTGCCATTAGAAAAAGCAATGCTTCTAGATCTCAAATAAGTTTTCTTGGGTTATATTCCCATTAAAGGATTCTTTTTGGGTTTTCTTGATAGATCCATTAGAATGTCGACATCAAAAGTTGATTGGAGATATTTGTTAATTGTGGAATCGTAGTGTTATATATATATATATATATATAATTCTACGTTTTTATTGGTATGTTTTATCTTCCATTGTTTTATAGAAATTTTAAAATTTTCTTTAAAAATATATAATTGTCTCAAAAATATATAATGTATAGTTTATAGTTGTGGATAGGCAATTTCAATAATTAATTTGGAATTTTTATGGATTAAGATTTCTTATTTATTAGTATTTTTGACTGTTGTGTGTCGATTTTCGCATCAATAATATTATAATTTAAATTTGAGAAGTTCATAAATACATAATAGCATTAGTATATTTAAGAGATATAATTAATGTGTCAAAGAAATCAATTCAAGCATTTAGAGAAAATATTCAAGAGTCATAAGTATTACTTCATTTTAGAAGAAATCAAGCATTCATTGTAGCATTAAAATTCAAATAGACTAGACACTATGTCATCATTGAGATTTTCTAATTGACATGTATTATACTTAGTTTTTTGTTCACAATATCGTGAACTATTAATAGGAATAATATTTAGTCCTTAAAATACTTGCTAATCCTTAGTACATACCCCCCAAAAATATTTTCCTAACTATTTGTAAGTTAAGTTAAGGTTTCAAGGTTTTGACAAAGAAGATTAAGTTCCTAGAGATCTAAATAGAATTTAATTAATATAGAGAGGTTTTCAATCCATGGATGTAACAAACAATTTTGTTGAACTATTATTTTTCTTATATGTTGTTTTTCAAAAATGACCGCATGATTCCAAGAAAGACCTTGATCTTCTAGATGTGTCCATACATTTTTGGGATAATTCTATGTTTGCTTTGATACATTGGGTTCTATTCATCTTGTTGTCTACACCTATACTGCATTGTCTTCATGTGCCTATTGTTTCATATTTGGCATGAAATAAAATATTCTTTTGAAACCCATGTCTTTGGCCCATTATTACTATGGAATTAAATTATCAGTTAAATATGATTTCATTGTTTGCATTTGATTAGGTTTTATTCTATATTATATGGGTAGATGTATGTTTAATCCAAATTTGGAATTCATTTATGTATTAACTCTAACTAAGCTAAAATGAGTTGAAAGGTAGCAAGTGTTGTAAATGACTTTTAATGAGCATAATAAAAACAATGAACTAGAATATACAAAGTATGAATGAATAAAAGAAGCTAATTATGAAAAATATAAAGAAGACTTAATTTATTTTTACTAATTAAGTTGACTGTGTGCAATTGAAAGATGACTAGATATGACCAACTCATATTGAAATAGTGTGTGACACTAAAAGAATAGATGTCACAAGTATGGGTCACAATCAATTAGAAATAAACATAATCTAATGTTGTTATTGTCCTCTATGGATCACTCTTGACATATGTAGGAAAATAAGAATACGATGGTGTAGTAACTTTAACCTAAACTAAATATGCATGTATGCATAATTTTCACCTTTAGTTGTGTGCAGATCACATGCACATGACCTCTTCAAATTTGAAACCCTACTATGGTTTGTAATACCTAAAAACATGTAAAAATAAAAGAGGGAACATAATGGGTTGAATTGTCCATAATCACCTCCACGATGATTGAACACTACCTACATAACTAATACCCGAAGGAGGGAATTCAAGCTCATGTACTTCTCCCACCTAATGTGTTTTAGGAAATAGTGTTCACTTTCTACATGTATACATCTAGAAATGGCTTGAATAATTAATAATGCTTTTGTTTGAATTTGATAGAATATGATTGTGACTTATCCAAATGATTACTCAAGTGAATACAATAGAACTTCGAAAGAGCATGGAAGCTTTGATTCGTGTGTAATAATGTAAGTGTGCCTTAAAAGTGAAATTGCCTAGTAATCACCAAGTGGTAAAATAAGTTCTTATATGTGCCTTCATACAAATCCAAAAAGGCAACACCTAAATATACCTATTCAAAAAATATGAACTAGCCTATAATCTGAAAACTATTCATTGCTAGGTAAAGACAAAGATTGACCCATAAAGTTAAGATCGATTGTAAATATTGAACCATGTAGGTTGATTCTAATCTATAAAGGTGATGCTTGATCTCAAGAATATGGAATCTCAGCATTGATGTTTGGATACTTTTTTATATATTCAAAAATTTTCTGTAAGTATAAAATAAAAACTGAGAAAGGATGGGCCCATACAAGTACTCAGGATAGGGTGAGGTTGTGAAACAGGACCAATTTAGTGATCAAGTTAACTAAAGTAAATGTGCACCAAAATTGACATTATTAAGTATTAATGACCAAGTTTGAGTGTCTACAATTACTCACATCCCTGCTTCCCCTTTTATATAAAAATAAAATTACTATAATAAAAGGAAAGATATACCTGAGTGTGTAGAACACACTTTGCTTTTGGGAGGAAGCTTCAATCACGCAAGGTTTTCCATAAATAATCCATAAATGATGTAAATGTAGCTAATGTACACATGTGAAATTGAAAATATAAATATAACTTAAATTTGAAAATATTTTAAATAACAAGGAAGAAATACACCTATATGTGTGAAATTGATGTTGCTCTTGTAAATTTTCTTGAAGATGATGATTCCTTGAAGCATTGGAGAAGATTTATTACTTTGTTGAGACATTGTGATTGAGGCTAATCAAACCCAAATTTGAAGTAAACATGTTTAAAAAATATAACCCATTTAGGAATGAAAAAACTTCAATTTACGTTGTTCATATTTGTAACCTCAAGATCAAAGTAGGATGGAATCCATAATGGATTCACAAGTTATAATTTTGGAGTGCATTAAATCTTCAAGTATGCATTATTCACTTAAACCAAATCAACCACTATAAATTACATATAGATTTAATTGTCATTTTATTCAATAGTTCCTATATGGATGGTCAAAAGAGAATGGATAACATCCATGCCCCTACCATGTTCATGGATAATAAGTATTAATGAAAGTATGGTATGAATAAATATCATGCCCCATTGAATATGAAAAATATTATAGTGTGTGTTGAATTTGTATCATGCCTCCATGTGATAAATGTGAAATATTGTAATTATATGTACATGAAAAAATTGTAATTTTTGTTTAATGTTTGTGTGTATATGCACCTAAAATTTGTGATTTTTTAGCCTATTCTTATAATGTGAATGTATGTGCATGACACATGCTCCCATAATATGTACCACGAATTGAAAATTTCTATCATTTTAAATTATATATAACTTTATTATGTACCCAAAATTGATTTTTGATCATGGAGGCTTATCTCTAGATGAAAGTCCCACTAAACAGTCCCCATTTTGAGGTGAGGGATGTATCCTCAAAGTCACTCATCTCAAAATAAAAATTAACTATATCATTTATATCAAGATGTAAGCATTAAATATCATAGCATCTGTAAAAAGGTATGTTATCATAGTAAGATATGTATCATTTAAAGCATTTATGTAACATATAAAACAATATATAAAAATAAATTAATAATTCTAATAGTAATAATTGTAATAGAAGTAACATATGTAATAGTTTATACATGATATATATCATGACACTCATCGAACTTAAAATAATAAAATAAAACACACACACACACACACACACACACACACACACACAATGTCAGGGAATGTCAAACTATCAAGCTAAGGGATGCATACAAGTGACTTGTTCAAATGTTGCATAAGTAAGCATTTCATGCACAATGACAAGTGCCACAATTAAATAACAAGTTCAAATGTTACACATGCCATAAAATGATATCATAAAGATTCTTAAGAAGTTTTCAAACAAGGATGAATAGCCACACAAAATAGACAAACAAGGTCTAATATAATATGCACAAGTAATAACATCAGAGAAGCATATAAATAAAAATGTTTTCTACACCATGTATATTTAATGTTATAATATACTATAAATTAACATATACACACTATGGTTATAATTTTTGAAAAAATTAAAATTTTGTGAAAAACAATTTTTAAATCATTAATTTAGAAGTTCAGGGTTAGAAATTATGAATGTTGAAAAATATGAAAATTAATCAATTATTTATATTAATCGATTAATCAGCAAAAAATTAAATTATGAACCACAATTTTATTTTTTTTCCAAACAATGAAATAACACTTCTGAGCTCCCCTGTGAAAAGCCATTAACTTTTTCACACAGCCATTAACTTTTTCACACAAATTGCAAAAACAAATCCTTATTTTATAAGTGATGCAAATTATTTTTTTGTTTTTCCCAAGTTGTGCTAAGAGCCTCGACTTTTTTCTAATTTGTGTAATTTGTAAATTTATTTTTCCACTTCGTGTAATTTACAAGTTCATTTTTTTGCTGAATGGAATTTGCATTTTTAATTTTCTAATTCATGTAATTCGTAAATTCATTTTGCATTTATCCTTCCTATGCAATTTCAAATTTTATTTCCCCGAGCCATGTAATTTGAAATTGCACTTCCCCAAATCATACAAATCAAAATTACATTTCCCTAAGTTGTGTAAATAAAAATATCCACATTGCAATTCCATTTTTCATTCTGCAAAATTTTTATTTTAAATTGAAGAATCCTTTAACTTGTATGCAATCACCTTTACTTTTTCCTCATATTGTGCAAATTTTGTTATTTTCTTGAGTTATGTTAAATCAAAAGTTTTTTTCCTCATAAAAGGATTCTTGAATTGCATACTGAAGCTTTGGCAAATACTTAGCAAAGTGAAATTATAGAAACTCCAATTGAATTTTTATTTGTGTTGTTTACTATTCAAACCCAAAATAGTATAACCAAGAGGAGAGGAGGAGGATGTTGATTTACAAGAAGAAAATACATTTTTTATTGTTTTCATTTATCAAAGTGGAATCAAACTAGCCATACGTCCTTTTGGAAAGTGAACTTTGTTAGAATCATAAGTAGGCATGATCAATTTTTTTTAATTAATTTTACCCAACTGTACAGCCAATCCTACGACTCACATGAAGGATTAAAAAAAATAAAATAATAACTATACGATGTCATATGAACTTGAAGGGAGGAAAGAAAATAAATTTAAGTGGGATGGGATTTAAATTTGTATTTTTTCATCATTATCTAAAACATGAAGCATCGTTCACCTCCAAAGAAGAGATTCGAAAAATAATTAAAAAGTCAATTTTTTTTACATTTCCTCACAATTGAAACTAAGCCTTATGGCTCACATGGGAGGGTGAAAGTGCCAGTTTTTGTCTAATTTTTGCTTCCTTTTCCTTTTTATTCTACATATGTTAGTAATATGACCTGCATTAAAGAGGAAAGAATGGCAATAAATTAGTTTTGATTATTTTTGAGCGATTGATGGATTGTACGATCTATGTACATGTTATAAAAAGGATCATATTTTTAAAAAATGCATTTTGAAGTTTCATTTACCCTACATTGAATCATATGGCCAAAGAACATTGAAGTCTTTTGTCTCTAGGGAAAAAAATCAAATTTGCTAAAATAAAAATGAGATTTTTATGGAGTTCTAATTTCTGGAAAATAAAAATCAGGGTTTAAATTGTTTTTATTTGGAAAATAAAAAAGTTACATTTTTTTTTGGTAAGGTTAAGGGGTTTGAATTTTTATGAAATAAATTGGTAATTGATTTTTGATGTTTTAGGTTGAATCAAGAATAGGTGATAAACTTTGAAAATTAGAAATGAAATTTGTAAAATTTATTTTCACTTCATTTTCAATTGCCATGAATGTTTATCAAATAGCATTACAAGGTGATTGAATAGGAATGATTGCATTCAATAGGGTTGGTCAGGAAAAATTTAAAATTTGTACATGTGGCATGGAAAGACACTGAAAGAATCTACACAAATTAACCTATGAGTACAACCTGATGGTGCAGTTAAATAACTTATTTTGGCTTTAAGTTATTTAAGTTTGTCATTTTTTTTAAATAATGATTTATCGTGCAAACTTCTCTCAATTTTTTACTTTCCTATAAAAGTTAATGTCTTCATCCTCTACTCCAAAAAAGGTAATTCTGAGTAAATATAGAGAAACTATGAAATATCAGTTTCAAGGTGTAACACCTCTCTCACCATTGAAATCCAATGTATAAAATATCATAGATACTAATCTAGGTCACATTAAATTATATGAGTTTTGGGAGAGGATGAACGCAATGCATAAACCCTAATTTGAAAAAAACATTTTTGTTAGTGGATTGGTACAAGTAAAAGCCTTCCCAATTTCATTACAATCACCTGAGTTATTCTTGGTCATGGAAAATAAATATAACTCAAAAATGATGGAAGTGAGAGTCATAGGGTGAATTGATGGCAAGTTTCATTAATGAACACATAAACAGTGTTTTTTCACCTTCTAGATCACGAATTTTTTGTGCATCTGACTCCCGAGTCCTCTCAAAGATTTTGGGATGACAATATTATTGCATGCCAAAAAAAAATCAATAATGGATGGTTGAATAACCTAAAATATTATTCCATATTCCTCCTAAAAAATATTATGAGGTCTGATTTCAAGAATGAATAAATGACATGATAACAATACTACACATAATAGTGGGAATCCAAATAATGAAGAATTTTTAGACATGGATTTATTAATTAATTTGGATCATTCTTAGGAACAAGTAATATATAAATTAGAGACAGTTGATTAGTGATAAAATTCACAAACAACTAATTGAAGTGAAAGTCACATCAATATTTCATATGACATCATATCTCATTTACATTGTGGTGAGCTAAAGATATTTTGATAGATTGTATATAGTATGTGATTTTGGGAAGATGATGGTATATGACTTCTCTCCCCAATTGGTATTGAAGTAAAACAATGATCAATTAAAAAGGGTGATGAATATTTTATTCATTTTTTCATTCATTTGTTTGAATTGGAGTTCTTTAATAAGAGGATATTAGTAGCAGCAACCATAGAGATAGCCATATGGGTAACTTAGTTCATACAGTTTCAAACTTTTAGTTATTTGAGAATCAATGGATACAAGGTTGCTCCTTATATGCTTTTGTGATATGTTAGTGGTAAGTGGGTATTGATGGAAATGGTGAGATAAACGTTTGAAACACATAAGTTTTTAACAGGTCAACATAAGACATGAGTCAAATTTCTAATCCCAATTGGTAGATATACTTCTCCATCACTGAAAAAGGCCATGTTGATTGAACAATATATGTCTTGTAATGATCTTAGGACTTTAAAAAGAAGTTTGCATTTGACATTAGTGGCTTGATTGAAAATAATCTTGGACCTTCATATGAACATCTCTCATATTTTGAATATTATTAGATAGATTTTGTCGATGAAAAAATATTAAGGATCAAAGACTATTCATGGTTTACCATGAAGCAAATAGTCAAATTTGGTATAATCAAAGTGTCAAAGTAATTGGTGGATGATGAGGTCACATTAGATCCTATCTTTAGAAAATAAAACATCTCAGAGAATCCACTATATGTAATCTATTAGGATAAGAGGAAATCTACTTCTCTTACAAGTGGAACAAGAGAAGTACTTGATAGAAATATCATGTGGTTGAGGATAAATGGAGTGGATGTTGGAAACATTGATTTCCTTAAACCCCTTAGGAAAATATGAATTTGGTACCTTCTACAAACAACATGATGGAACAAAGAAAGCAGATGAACCAGGTCCAAGTGGAGGACCCCCAATTCTAGATTAAACACAAGAACCAAAAATTACTCAACAAGATGTTCGACCATGGAATATTATCAAGATAAAAATAAATAGGTTAGGCTAATATATCTCATCTTCTCCTAGTCTTTTAATTCCTCAATAAATTCCTATTGATACTTTCTTGAACTCTCAAGAACTTGTAGAGAATACAACCCAACAATTTCTTTCTTTAAAGGATATGTTGTTTCATATGTCATATACTTTCCCATTATAAGAGACCAATCATATTTCTTCATCTTCTCTCTCAAATCTTGAATTTCCTATTATCTCCTCTCTAAGAACACAAATTGATACAGTTAGAAAACATGAACAAGTAAAACCATCTTATAGAGGTGCCACAACTAAGAAAAAAATATCTTCCACTTTAGCTATGTTTAGCTCACTAGTCTCAGATTCTATCCCACATCCATATTCAATCATAACAACTTTAGATTTGCTATCCATAGTGGAAAAAAAATAAGAAAATTTATTGAAACTAAGAAGATAGACTTTGAAACTTTGACAATCCCTTTTTTGAAAACATCAAATAAAGCGAGAACATTTTAATGAATGTTAATACAAAAAAAATAGAGAAGTATGTAGAAGTGACAATTCCTATAGTGAGAAAGGATAAATCTAAAATTAGATTTGAAGACTATCACGTATCTATGGTTCATTTGGGAAATTCTACTAGAGAAGGATTGAATGGAGACATAAATTTGTTAGGCATGGGATATATCTTTTACTTAATCAAATTCCTTTTGCTTTAACCATTTAATCATACATTCAAGATATGAAATAAAAATAAAACCAATAACATGCACCACGAGAGAGAGAGAGAGAGAGAGAGAGAGAGAGAGAGAGCATATTTTAATGTGGACACCTAAAGTGGGAAAAACCATGAAAAATAATCTCAAGTATATAAATGAGAACCAACTGAAGTTTAAAAAGTCTACAAGAACCAACTTGTAATAACACCAACCCTTTTTCTAAGCACCAACACAATAATGATTCGTGAGGACCGACCCATAGGAGCAACAATTGCTTTGTATATAAAACACCACTATCTCTCAATGTTACTTTCTCAACAAATGATAACACACTACCATATCTCTTCTCTTTTCTTTGCTCTCTTATGTTCTTCTTAGCTAGATAAAATCATTTGCTTCCATATATATAAATGGATTCCTAAGCCTCATTTTATAGCTTTCCAAATGACCTTTGGCATTCATCTTTTGAGACCTTTTAATTTACGTAGAAAATGGCACCAAACTTACATGACCACTTGAATCCTTTCTTTGTCTTTACTTGGTGACTCTTTAAATTCATCAAGGTGACTCTTCATGGGAAAATTCATCCTTTCCCTCTTTTGTCTTTAGTGATGACTCTTTGTATTCCTCAAGGTGACCATGGAGAAATGCATCATTTTCCTCTTTTGTCATTAGTGATGACTCTTTGACTTCCTCATAGGCCCTCTTTTGTCTTTATGCAACCAAAAATATATTCATTAATATTTAATTAATATTAACACACTTTAGCCAAGATACAAACATTAAAAACACCTTTAGATATTAAATTCTAATTTGACATCAATGACAATATTTCTAACAATCTCCCCCTTTGTCTTTGATGGCAACCTAAAACTATTAGTAATTTTTAAAAACCTGTATTGCACATGCCAACCTAAAATTGAGACCTATAAATTTAACCAACTGAAACTATAAATTAACTCCCCCTTACTATAACATCCTATTTATTGAACCTATTCCTATACTTCTCCCATTTGACATCAATGGAAAAGAGTATGTCCTAGAACTTATACTTAGATCCCCCTCAACTAATATACAAATTAATATATCAACTCATCTTCTTGTCATTCAACATAGCCAAGACCCATCAACATCCACCATGCTTCAATTTTTATTAAAAGTGTCTCTTCAAATCCTAGAAGAGACACCCCACACAAAGCATCATAGAACAAAATATCAAGAGATTCTCACATCTCCTCTGTTACTTCCTTGATTTGCTTGTGTCTTTATCTTAGAATCCATTTAAGCATGTCTAACTTATTTAACTTAATAACCTCAACATTCATGATGTTGTTCATCTTCTCAACTCTTGAAACTATCTTATCTTGACAAGACTCATACTCAAATGTAATGAGAAATTCTTCACAGTCCTTCCTATCTAATTCTTTATCCACTATAGCAAGTAATTTATTCTCACTCTTAAACTCAACCCAATCAACCTTTGTTGTCTTAGGTCTCCAAACCTAAATTTGGCTCTTCTCATACTTTCTAGGGGCTTTATATCCTTTGACATACCTTAAATATCTCTTTACTCTATTTGGACATAATTTGGTAATATGGCCAACCTTAGGATAACAAAAGCAAACAACATTTCTCATACCTTTTGCTTGAATGTAATTAAGATCTCCCTTTGATTGATTGCTTCTCCTCATACAATCTCTTGCCCTATGACCAACATGATGACAAACAAAATAGTGGCCATGAAAAGAATTTGAAAACCTAAAAGCATTTGGCTTCTTGATTGGCTTCTTCAATTTGCCTTTAGAACTTGCATCCTTCTTACATTGGACTGATATTTCCTAATCTTTTTCAACCTTGATTATGTTCCTCTCATGTTTATCCTTCAAAGAACCTAACTCAACCTTCACTTGATTACACTCTTCTTCTCTTGATTTCAAACTTGAATACACAACCTCTAACTAATTATTAAGATCCTGAATAAATACCTTATCTTCCTTCGCTTATTTAACCAACTTAGAATCCAAGATACACACCTATTCCTTAAGATCTTTGACCATAGATTTCAACTCTTGATTCTCCTTCTTTATCTACTTGGCCATCTTGTGATTTCCCCAATCTACCTTAAAGTTGTTAAACTCTTTCCAAAGGAATCTACTTTGATACCAATTTTTAAGCATGGGATATATCTTTTACTTAATCAAATTCCTTTTTCTTTAACCACTTAATCATATATTCAAGATATGAAATAAATGTGAAAGTAATAACATGCACCACATAATAAAGAGAAAGAAAGACACCAAATTATACGTGGAAACCCAAAGTGGGGAAAACCATGGAGAAAAATATCATGTATATAAATGAGCACCAACTTGTAGGATTACCAAACCCTTTGTTGATCACCAACACAACAATGATTCATGAGCACCCACCCACAGGAGTACCAACCCCTCTTGTGTATAAAACACCACTATCTCTCAATGTTTCTTTCTCAATAAATTATAGTACACTACTATATATCTTCTTTTTTCTCTACTTTCCTCTACTCTTCTTAAATAGATAAAATCATTTTCTTCCATCTATATAAATGGCTTCCCAATCCTCCTTTTATAGCTTTCCAAATGACATTTTGAATTCACCCTTTGAGACCTTTGAATTCACATAGAAAATGGCACCAAACTTATATGACCCTTTGAATCCTTTCTTTGTCTTTACCTGTTGACTCTTTTAATTCCTCAAGGTGACTCTTCATTGGAAAATGAATCCTTTCCCTTTATTGTCTTTAGTGATGACTCTTCAGATTCCTCAAGGTGACCCTTTATGGAGAAATGCATCATTTTCCTCTTCTGTCTTTAGTGATGACTCTTTGACTTCCTCATGGGCCCTCTTTTGTCTTCATATAATCAAAAACATATTCATAAATTTTTAATTAATATTAAAACACTCTAGCTAACATATAAACATTAAAAAAAAAAACTTTAGACATTAAATGCTAATTTGACATCAATGACAATATTTTTAACAAAATTTTGTGATTGGTACCATTTTTGAGAAAATGAATAAGGACAAGAAACAAAATATGAATTAATTAAAAAATTAGAATAGTTGAATTTAGTAATACAGAGATTGATTAGACCAATTCAATCATTAATTACTTCATCAAGTTGTAATGCTAAGATGTTGTAGATAGGAAGAGATGTAGGCCAAATGGGAAATGTAGTGAAATATTGTATTGAAAAGATTATTGATCAATGACCCTAAATAATTCTCATTATTGTAACAATGGTCTCTGAAATATAGTTACAATATGAAAAAGAATAAAATAAAGTGGGTATGCATAAGAAAAATAAAACTAGGAAGAATTCACTCCCATGTTAATTGAATTCTCAAAATTTTCCTTTATTGACCTTATTGAAAAAATAGTCATCAACAAAGAATAAGTTTTCTATCAAATTAAATTCCTATGGGCTACAAAATTCAATATCAAATCTCTTCAAGAATGCCTTCAAAATTCAACAACGTAAATTCACTTAGAAGTGACATGATGATGGAGATTGACACTAAGGTCAAAATATGGAAGTGTTCTTTAATCAATGATACAGACCAATATGGGAATCTGGTTTCAATTGAAACTATGATTGAAGAATTCAAAGAGAAAATTTAGGAAATCATCAACACCATATCTACATTTGGTCATCAATAACTTCACCAATTAGCCAAATACCAAGTAGATTTTGATAATACTTTTTATTTAGGTTAAACGGGGTAATTTTTTAAACTAGGGTCCCTAAACCATAAGAGAAATATAAATATGAAAGAGACCAAGGTTGGCCAAAGACAAAACAAGAATGAAGACAAAACAAGCTCAGAGACACCTAAATATATAGCCCAGAAACCAACTAAGAAAAATAGAAAAACCATAGTCTAGTCTAAGTCTAAACTACTAAAAACCTCCTCCCAATAATTTTTCATCTTTTTAAGGTTAACATCGATCGAAGACAATAATTTATCTTTATCCATGAAATTATTTGAACCACTGCACTGACCCTACTTACCTTCCCTTTTGTCAATTATCTTAGGCTCAAATATCTTAGTGAGGTGGTCTCACAATTTATTGACATTTTGAATACCCTCATGCATAGTAGCCTTATTCCAATTCACTAAAAAAATGATATTATTACAAATTTTCTCATTTTCCTATCTTATAATGTCCACCCTAATTAAGCAACTCTGAAGTTGTTGATCATTCTCTATGGTTGAAGAGATTTGGTTCATCCTAATGTTTTCCTACTGTAAGAAATTCACCTTACCTTTAAGCTCCAAAATCTCTCTCATAAACCAATGCATTATAATTTTTTATTTATTTAATTATTCAAAAATCTTATTTAAATTATATTTGCCCTTAATAGAAATCACCAATTTTCTAAAAGCCTCAATAGAGTCTTTCGGATGCTTGTCAATAGGGCTCTTTCCTTTATCTGTGGGGGCATATTTAATCAAACTTTTCAAAGCCTTAGGAACAAATTTTTGAATTGTATTATTACCCTACTCTTTATCCTTAAGACCCTCCCTTGGAAGATCTCTGACAACATATACATCAATATAATCCCCTAACAAATAACCCATTTTTCTTTGTGTTCCATGTTTCCCCTAACAAATACTTGTAGGCTTTGAATCACCCAAAAGTTATTTATTGATATTTTCTTATGGATTAGGATCCTTCCTTTCCACATCTATGGTCCTATTCTCCACATGATTATTGTTGATCTCAGTAGGCCTCCTTGATCTCCTAGGGTATTTTATCCAAAGTTTTTCTTATTTTTCTAATGTCAATAGGAACATCCTCTACATATTTATTTTGGGGTTGCGGAATGTCTTGGCTAATTTGGTTCATTCCATTAAAGTATTTATGTATGAGATAAATCACCCATTCTTGTCTTGGGGTCAAATAATTTCCGTGCTTGAACTTCATCATTGAAACCTCCATTAATTTCATAATGAAGAAAGGAAGGTTGTAGGGAATACCATGCCTAAAATAGTTCCACATTTAAAAAAAATACCATCTAACTACATTAAACATACCTTTCAGGGTTACATACTAAATCAGAATGAAGGCAATCTTTGCATATGGATTGGGCATGGATTCCAAATCATAACCATTATGAAGTAGTTATAATTATTCTCCCTCCTCCAAGAAGGTCTCTTTATCCCTTTTGAAGTCCCTCATCAAGTTATGAATCTTAGTTTCCTTAATAGCTAGCTTAGTAATGTGGGTAATAAGTTCCTCTATGGTATCAAGAATAACTCCATTGATAGTGATATTTCTATCCTCCCAAGATTTCACAAACAAGATCGAAATGTGTTTGTTATGTTCTTCTATCTTCTCCATTAAACCACCAAAAACCTCCCACTTGTAGATCTACCATAATAATTTCATTTTTCCTTACTTATGGTAGCATTTTTGGTCCTATTCTGTTAAGTAAGCCCATATTTCTTCCCTTATCGTAACCTCAAAGATAAAAAGGACTTTTTTAATTCTATAAAATACTCTTCACAAAATATAGATGAGATGAATGTTATTGTATTTTATATTTCGGTCATCTATTAGATGTTTTGATATTTTTATAAACTTCTTAGTAGACCCTAAAATAATTAAACAAAGTAATATAAAGCCCTAACTCACAAGAGTCCAACATTTATTTCCTATATGAATTAGAGGCTTCCCTAATATGACTAAGGTTATGTTCATTGATATTTCTTTCATCTTTGATATTAAGTAAAAGATCCCTATGGAGATATTCATAGTTAATCCATGTCATTTGACCCACAATGGTCATTCCTTTGTTAAAAAACCAATTTGTTATATATTTTCCTTCCCTATAAGTATGTTGAATGATAACTTGTTACAAAGAGTCCATAATATCTAGAACTTCATCTAAAACTTGTTTGATGGACTAGATGATGACATTTTTCCTTGAAAAAAAGTTCAAAATATTTAGAGAGTCCCCCTCAATAATTTGGTTTTTAAATCTCAATTGTTTTTCCAATTTGATCCCCTATAATCTTGCTAGAGATTTAGCCCAATGGTTAGACTTAACACACATGCCTTCAACATAGGTTGAAATCAAATTGCCCTTATGGTCCCTAATTATTCCACCTCCTCTAGCTAGTCTTGGGTATCATTTTGAATCTCCATAAAATCTTATCTTCATCTAGATCTAAAGAGGAGGTTTACATTTATTTATTTTCCTAATTTATTCTTTAGGATCTAGCTTGCTTAGCTCAGATGAATCAATTTGCCAATTATGAGCTAGAATTTATTCAAATTGAAGAAAGATTTCACCTTTCTTAACAGGAACATAATTGAATTTCTTAATGTGATAAAAAATTATCTTATAAATATATTTTTTGTTACATATTTTCCCCCTGAATATTATATTGTTACATTCTCCCCAGATAGCCCAAATGATATGTGGAAAAGATAATTTATAGATTTTTTATAGTAGGGAATTTTTGAATGGACACCCCCAAGACTACCACACTTCTATTAGATAAGACACTTACCTAAGAGATATTAAATTTGGCTTAAAAATAGATATAAATCCTCTAATAAAATGAACAACTAACAAGAAAATGAAAAAAACATTCATTATTCTCTTTACAAAGGACACATCTATGCATATATAGGCTATTTTTCTTAGATTTTTAATTGTAAGGATTCTATTCTGAACCACAATGCATAAAAATAATTTAACTTTTGGATTTATCCATTTATCCCACAAAACTCCCACCTACTATTAAGACCAAGTTCTTGTGCTAGTAGGTCATAACCCAATTTAACATTGTAATGCCCATTAAAGGAGTCCTTCCAAACCATTTGTTAATCTCTATTGATTCCTAGAATATGCACATTTCTTAGAATATTATTCAAATTAGAAAGATTCAATATGTCTTCTTGGTTTAAATTATCCAAACTCAACCTCTTCCAGCGTTTAACTCTTTCCATATCCTAAAAATAGTCCATCAATTTATAACCATGTTTATTCTTAATTATTTCTTGCAATTGTGGTCCTATGTCACTCCGAGAAAGAGGATTTTATGAGACCCAAATATCTCTCCAAAAATTTACCCTGCATCTATTACCAATCTACCATTTGGAACCTGATTTTATCAACTCCTTGTTTCAGATCAAAAAGTTACATATATGTGAACCCTAAACAAAATGGTCATCTAAAAGAATGCAGATTAGTTCTTTTCCTTTTAAATACTTAAAAGAAAGGAATTTACCCCAAACCATGTTTAACTTAATGAATCTTCATACAAACTTTGAAATAAAATATTTATTCAAGAAATACAAATTCTTCAAACCAAGTCTACCATATCTTTTTCTTGAAGTAGACCTTATTCCAAATGACAAAATGGAATTTGTTTATTTCTTTCACTTTAACCCAAAGAAAGTTGCATTGAATTTTATTTAATTTATCCTCTACTCTTTTGGGCAAACTAAAAATTGAAAGAATATAAATTGGGATGCTCTGAAGCACATTCTTAATCAATAAAACTTTGCCATCATGGGATAAGAGCTTACCTTTCCAACCTATGAGCTATTTTTTAAATATCTCAATCAACAGATTCCATGCAGTTACCTAGTTTTGGATGTTAAAGATAGGCATTCCCAAATATGAAGAGGGAAGTTCTTTAATTTGGTAGCCTAGAAGAGTAGTTATTATAGCTTGTCTAGCCATTAATGTATTGAAGAAATACACTGAAATTTTATCAAAATTAATTTTCTGATTCGAGGCCTATTCATACATCACCAATATACTTTTAATGTTTTTCTATTCCACCATAGATGCTTTAGCCAAGAGAATGGTGTCATCTACAAATTTTTGATGAGTCACCAGATCTATAGACCTTACTAGTTTAAAACATTTCAACTATTAAGAGACCAAATCATTATAAATGAATCTACTCAATGATTTTGTCATAATGATGAACATGAATTGGAAAAGGGGATCCCCCTATCTCACCCCTTTATCTCTTTTTAATCAACCATGTGTCATCCCATTCACCAAAATAGACAACATACAAGTGGTAATAAAATCTTTAATGATTTTCCTAAATTTGTCAGAAAAACTAAATTGAGACATGACTCTATCTAAAAAACTTCAATCTAGTCTATCATATGCCCTAGCCATATCCAATTTAATCACCATAGCTTACTTTTGACTATTTTCTATTGAATGAATGCATTTGTGAACCATAATCACTTCATCTTGAATTTGTTTGCCCTGAACAAATCCACCATGTTGATATTGAATGATTTTTTCCATGATAGTTTGCATCCTCAGTGTAATAAGCTTGGTGATAATATTATATAATTAAGTACACAAAATAATAGGCCAAAAATATGAGAAATTTATAGACCCTTTATTTTTAATAATAATAACTAATAAATTATTATTGAATTATTTTACTAACTGATTGGTGGAAAGGAATTCATTCACAACTGCAACCACATCATCTCCTATTATACCCCAAATTTTTTGGAAAAAAGCTATGAGGAAACCATCTGGCCCATGGGCCTTGTCTAGATTCTATTTGGGGATCACAAATTTAAGATATTCATTTGAGGTAACTGATATGATAATTTTTTTTATCTTCCTAATTAATCAACTCTGGTATCACATATAAAAATTCCTATTGAAATGTGATATTCTTCTTAAAATCATTCTTTTACAATTTTTTGAAAAATTTTACACTTTCTTGATTAATACATTTTGTATCTCAGGAAATCCAACCTTCACTATTGATAATTTATTTTATAGCATTGTGTTTTCTATGTTTCAAAGGATACATGTGAAATAAATGGCTATTTTTTTCCTCTTCCTTGAGCCATATGTTTCTATATTTTTGTCTCCATGATGATTCTTATCTAGTTACTATAGTGTGATTGTTACCTAAGAGTCATCTTTATCTACTTTATTTTTCTTAATCATATCCCTTCTCCTCAATTTCTTCATCACATTTAAAAATTTTAGTTTTAAGAGTATTATTTTGTAAATTCACATTCCCAAAGACATGTTTATTCTATTATTTAATATTGATTTTGACCTTTTTTAAATTTTCAACCAGATTAAATATAGCATATCCACTACCATTCTTAGTCCACAGTCTTGAGATCCTATCATGAATATCAAGGTGCATAAACCACACGTGTTGCATTCTAAATGGGTACATGTTTACCTTAGAAATCTAATTTGTAATGTTCAACTCCTATATAGTATGATCAGATCCAATCTTAGGAATAACTTTAAGAAATCGATCCTTAGATTCTAACCACTCTAGAGAAACAAAAACTCTATCTAATATATATTAGATGAGATTATCGTGAAGCCTCCTATTAGTTTTGTTAATTTTAGACCCTCTTAGGTTCGAATACAACATACCAATATCAAAATAAAAGAAGAAAAGTCCTCCATGTTGTTCTTACACACTTGATTTCCTAATTTTTTGTCTCCTAATTGTAAGGGAGAATTGAATTTCCCTACCAAGATCCAAGGAATATCCTTGTAATTATTTATAAAAAAATATCATATCTTTCTAAAGAATTATATGAGCTGAAATAGAATTATGAGCATAAACATTAGAAAAAAACCATGGCTTATTATTAATCACATCTGTAAAAAGGACAACCACATGATATTAGGAATTGAGTATAGGTTATCCTACTAGATATTTAAATTCCCAAAAAGTTATAATCCTACCTAATACTATAGATGCACTGATAGAAACCACTTTATCTTTCCTCCAAAACTTATTTTTATTATTTGTAAAGAAATTTTCTTCGATCTTTGATTCTTTTATTGCTAAAATAACAAGTTTATTAGTCCTTATTAAATATCTAAAAAGTTTATGCTTAGCTAAACTATGCATCCCTATGATGTTCTAAGAAAGAATCAAGATGATTAACTATTGGGGGAAGAGATACCTCCTTTAAAAGGAAGGATTTTTTGAAATACATCTACTATGTCTTCATGCATACATTTTATGAAAATCTCTTTCTTAGAGTATTTACCTAATTTAGGTAGAGTTCTGTAATCCGTGCCTTTAATCCTTATTTTGGTTACTATCATTAAAGATAGTTTTGCCTTGGCATTATTATTGGGACTAACTATGACTTTATGAGAATTCCCTATCTTCTCATTAACCATAATAGATGGTATATTATCCATCTCCTTATAAAATTTTCTGATGTCTTCTTTAACCACTTTCTCTTTCCTTTCCTCCTCTCATTCGAGCACTCCAAACATATTTGGGGATTGAGGAATTGAAACCTATGCCACTTATATCTCAATAATGTTGATCTAGGTAATGACTATGTCTACTTCTAGGTATATGCCATTCCACTTTACATGCTTTAGGATTGATTCCAATGAAAACTGTTCTGATGACTTTTGGGAGACTTCTTTTTTATGTTTTTCTTTTCACCTAGTTCTCAAATGGATTTGGTCTTAATTAATTCCTTTAAATTTTGATCTATAAATACCCTTTCCCCTCCATAACATCTATATTGGGTAAATTTGAGTCTATTTTTTAAGGAAATTTCAAAGCCAAATCACTGACATATGGCTTTTCATTTTTATTAAAAGTAACTCCTTTCATTTTCCATGTTAAATTATTAGGGATTGAGGAAAATACCTTTGATGAATGCCCAAGTTTATGACACTTATCACACAATAGGGGTGATCTCTCAAACTCAATTTTTTGATCTCTAATTTCAGAGGGGGTATGCAAAAAACCTAAGGTGGGTAGTTCTTGGTTCACAAAAGTGTTCACATAGAACCTAACATGCACAAGCCTGGATCTTGCTTTGGTAAAAAAATCAAAAGTAATTAGATATCCAAAAGGCTTAGCAATTTTAATAAATAAATATTTCTCTTAAAAATCAATAGGTAGACCTAGTAACCACACCCAAATGGACATAAGAGTTATATTCTCCTTCTTAGGATAAAACCTTGGATGCCACTTTTTTAGAAAAAGAATAGATTTTCCAAAAAACTAAGGACCCCCTAAAAGGATGTTAACATAGTCTTTAGGGTAACTAAATCTGATCATGAATAATCCATTAACCATTGCTAGAATATACATATGCGCTTTATCTCTCTATTTTTATTTTTCCCAAGATTTAAAAGAGTCAATGTTGGGTTTAACTCCCATAAACTTTCCATCTAGAGCTTGTTCCATTCTCGATGAGGCATAATTTATGAGAGAAAGAGTGATTTGAATCCAAATACTTTTTCCATCCTTGATAGTTTTGAGATTCTCTATAGGCCTAATTTCCTTCTTATCCATCAAGTCAATCAATTTATCACTCCAAGATGACTCACCTAGAATTTGTCTAGAAATTGCAAAGTTTGAACTATTGAAGCTTTCAGGAGAGATTCCATCTATCGGTCCTTGTTATGACATAACTTTGAGCTTTCTAGCCCTCATGGTCTCCACTCCTCCACCACCATCTCTTTGTTCTCTTCTCAAGTCCAGATTTGAATCTATAGTTTCCCTCTCTCCTCCATTACCATTTCCTTGTTGAATGTTACGCCTACTCACCATTTTGAAAGAGGAGGAATTAATGCTGATAATATTAACGTGAAGATAAATAGTCTCCAAATCAAGATTTAGTAAATGAGATAATTATACTGCTCTATGGATATTTCATATAGGTATATATATATGGACCAGATGAAGATTTGATAAGGATATTTCTCCTAATATTTGAGGATATTTTTAAAGGGAAAGAATTTTTAATGAAGTACTAATAAAATTGAAAATTGTTCTTGGTGTACTAGTATTCTCTTCTCATGTTTCTTTTAGACCTAATTTGTATTTTCGCACTCTATTTCCCCTTGAAAATGTATATTAACAACTTGATTTTTCAAGTTGTGTAAATTGATAATGTGCTTTTTAAAGTAGTGTAAAAACTCAAAATATTTTTATAAAGTGGTGTTAAATGCTCAAAACATTTTTTCACCATTTCAATTTTTTATTTCTTGTTGATGTTTTTGCAACACTTCAAAAAGGTAAAATAGGTGATTTTCAAGGATAACCACCCATTTTAGCCTATAAATACAAGTTGGGCTCTCATAATCAGGTTTGAAAATAGATAGATTTTGACAAAGCTTTGTAGGAGAAAACAAAATATTCTACTTCAATAAAATCAATACTAAGATGTGTTTTTGAGATTTGTATTACAAACTCCTTTAGATTAAGTCATTTTTTCTTAATTCAATATAATTGATCTTTTTTATTATTGGTATCACTTATAAACTATTAAATCAAAGACATTAGATTGAAAATTTCATTTAGAATTGTGATTTGTATTTCAGATATATTAAGGAATCATGGTGATAGGAATGATATTTTTTTTATTTCTATTAGAAGATATAAAGAATTTCTCATATTTGTTATATAGGCCAAGTTATTTTTCTAGTGTATCTTTCTTATTCTTAAGAATACAAATATGTCTTTTCTACCCATTAAATGAGAGAGATTTCCTCCTCAATATTAGTTTTCCCTCTGATGTATTAGTCAAGATTCAATGTTTAACTCAAAAATTTTGTCATCTAAAAGTCTTCCCATATTTGTTTTTTTAAAGATGAAACACAAATCCTTATTTCTTATTTATATCAATATTTTGAATTCTAGCCATTCTTAGTATTTCATGCATTACAACCATGAATTTCAAACTTTTATCATCCTCAATAATATCTTCCCTAAATGGTAATTGAAAACATATATGTTTAAATTGACTATATTTCTACATTTTAGATTCTTGTGCTTAATAGAATTTCTAAGATTTGTTAGTTAATTATATTTCTATGTCCATTTGGATGTGTTCTTCTAGTTAAAATGAGGTGTTTCCTTGCCAACAACCTAGGTTTAAATCCCTATTTATTTGGATCTAATGATGCTTAGGGATATAAAATTAAAATCTAAACTGATGTGTGTAGTTGGGTTTTTCAATTTAAAGCTTATTTTTTTATATTTATTGAAAAAAGGGTAGATAGGTTATTGAGGTAGGGCCCAAATTTAATGTCCATATCGTCATATTTATATTTTTTATTTTTAAAATAAAATCATTTTTGTTAGATATTGTGTTATATGTAAGGCAAAATTTTACATAGCCATCATGAATTTAACACACACACATTAATGTTTCCTCCTACTATGAATTATATTAGATTTTTAGGGTCAATGTTGAATATATAACTATCATTAAAAAAAATCATGAAAAATAGGGTTTACCACCAAATTTAGGCTATCAGATTTAGAGGCACCTAGCCATAAGGGGAATCACCCCAGCATTGTGATGAAGGATTTGGTATTCAAATTTCTCTTGCCTAATGGTAATAATAATTTAGGTTTTATTTTAAATAAAATCACATTACATATGCCTAGTAACATCATTAGATATTTGAAAGAAAAACAAAATCAACCCATAGATTTCAAGATTGGATTTTTAAAGTGGGTTTCATGTTCAGTCAAGTATATGAAATTAAGATCTTACTAAAGGGTTTTTTATTTATTTTTCATTTAAAGAGACATTCAAAGTTCAATCTATCTTATCCAAATCAAGATGCTTCTTTCACAAAAGCATCCTCCTGATTTTATCCCATTGGACCCAATATTTCAAATTCATTGACTAGGCCTCCCTTAGAGTGTTCATCTAGATTAAACTGCTTTGCTTTCCAATTCTATAATGGTCATTCATTGACCAAATTGTCTTGGCCATTAGGTGAGTATTATGCCATGAACAAACCAAGTTATATTTCTCAAGCCCTAACATATGAGTTTGTGTTGAGTTTAATTTATCCAAGTAATTAGAATAGTTTATAGATATCTATGTCTATAATGTCCATTGGGCATAGAAGATTGTTTATTTTAATCTTCCTAATAATGTTTTTCTAATATCAATTATCATTATCATATCAAATAATTTCCCCTTATGGGTCACTTGAAACCCTCCTAGAACCCTCCACAAATTGACAAGCCTAATGTAGTAGATAAAGGTGCCCACTGGACTATGTTTACCACCCAAAAATCATAGGCTAGGCTGAAAACTTCCCCCTATCACTTCCCCTATAGTAACCAAGACCACCTTATGGGTTCCAACCTCTCCTCCCCATCCTTTTAAATCACTATAGGTGCATTAGAGTATCATTTTTGAAAGTTCACATCCTCAAAAAGGTTCTTCATCCTTCAAGATATCTTCAAAAAGTGACTCCTCCTCTAGGTGGTTACGCATCCTGCCCCATGGTGGTGGTGAATCTCCTCAAAATGAAAATGGGGCTAAACCCTGATCCATTGTGCTTAAGGGATTCACTCATTCAAACCATAATAATAGTTTTTAATCCCTTTAATATAGAGAGGATGGCTAAGGATATCTCCAAATGGATGATATTTTCTATTGAATATTCTCTCCTAGAATGTTCAAGATCCCATAGAGTCCTCTCACAAGTTGTTTGTGCAATTTGCTTGCCAACATATTTGTTCATTAGATTTTTTATATTTACAAGATGTTAAAATTTATATATTTATTCTATAAATTACTTTTAAGTCTACTCTACCTAGTGCCACCCAATTCTCCACTCTACATGAGGAAGGAAGTGGTGGCACCAACATATCAATGTCACAATTTTTTTCAAATTTGATTATTTCCATGGTGGAAAACCCATCACACAGAGTGTTTGGATGATTTTTAATATTGATGGTCATTTATTAGGCAATCTCAACACTTATGATCCAAATTATGGCCCTAGCATATCTTTTTTATGGCCCTATTTGGCTACGAATTTACCCAATTCCATGTGTCTCGTGTGCATGGATTGTAATCTAGTTAAAAAAATAAAATGACAAAGTTTGTGGCTTTCCCATGAGATGGTGCATGGGATAACATGAATCATGGTATTATTTTGAAAATATGTTGGTTCTAGTCGACCCTCTCTTCTGACTAAAATCACTAAATAGTATGTCTTGGTTTACATGTTTTGAATATGGTAATGGCATTGATCACATCCTCAAAAGGCTCAATCATTACATGTTTTCAAAACAAAATATTTTCTCTTTCTCCAATATTAATGGCCAACCTATCAATGTTAATTCTAAATACATTCTCTCAGACTCTATCCCCATCTCTTATAGAGTGAACTAGATCATAGGTCAGTTCAAAGTTTCATGTAATAATTTCATTATCAACACCTCTCTCTTGAGCTATAAAGGTACACCATCTATCACATTTCTCAAGTTTGGAACCTAGCACCCCACATGCCTTATACATCCAAGTGGATTGAATGGTGGAATGAGGCTATTTTGTGCACTACCACATTTTGTTACCACTATGTGAAGTAAATTTCTCATGTCATAAAATGTGGAGATGAATTTGTGGTTAAGTAATTTCAAATATTTTCTTCCCTCCTCGAACAAAATCCCTTTGATAACCACTTATAAATCCCAATCACCTTTCTCAAACACCAAACTAAGGAGGTGGATGATCATGTTTCTAGAGGGGTACAACTTCGTGCTCACTTGCATTGGCTCAAAATTGAAGATAATACTTCAAAGTTATTTGTAAATCCCTTTAGGCTAAACAAGCCCAAGACTAGATCAAGATTATCAAGTAATCTCATACAAGGACTTATTATCTTCCTAACATCCACCTGCCTTTATGAACCATTATAAATTAGTATTTCAAGCTTAAAAGGAAATAGTGGAAAGAACCCAAGTTATGCAAGAATGCCTTTATGTGGTTCCCCATAAGCTAAATCCTATATTCCAACAACTTTGTGAGGAACCTCTAAGTATCGATGAACTCATAGAGACTCTTTACTATATGAGTAATGATAAAGCTCTTGACCTTGATGTCTTTGTGTGAAAAGTTTACAAAACCACATGGGAATTTATTGGGCATGATTTACTTTGAGTTTATAAATAAACTCTATAAAATAAATCTATGGGTGCCCTAATAAATAAAGGTAATATCAAATTTATACTAAAATTCGGTGATCTAGATCTCATTACCATCTGATGGCCTATCACTTTGTTAATGTGTCATAAAATATTCTTGTTAAATCTTTTGACAACTACCTATGTCTCCTTCTTAGTGTTATTGTTAAACTAGAGCAAACATGATTTATTAAAGGCATAAATATTCTTGATAACCCTATTTCTATTTGGGAAGGTATGGAATGGGCTAAGGCATCACATCAGAAATTCATTTTTCTCAAATTGACTTTTAAAAATTCCTATGATAGAATTGAATGGCCTTTTATCTTAGCTATACAAAAGGCTCTTAGTTTTGGGAAATTATTTATTGATAATACATATTTTATTGGTAGATTCTTCTACCTACCTAACTATTAATAGTCTCAAATATGATAATATTTGACTCCAATGCTCCATCTATCAAGGTTGACATCTTACTCTAGCTTTGTATGTCCATTTTACAAAAGCTTTAGGTTATCTTCTTGTTTCTAGAGTTGAGTGAGGTATTGTTTGGGGTATTGTTTTTCTTGACCAATATTCTTAACTCATTAACAACCAATTTTTTGATGATGCTTTCCTCACCCTCGAAGACTAGGTAAAAAACTTTCTTAGCAGTCATAGAGTGTCTTGAATTTTTTTAGCCTCTAGATCTAGTTTGTAATGGAGTAAAACTCAATGTTTTAGACAAAACATGATTAATATGCCTGAGTGAATTTTCCATTTCAAGTGGAAATGAATCAATAGAGGATAAAAATTCAAATTTATGGGCATCTCATTTACCTTTCATAGTTTTCTTGTAGAGCTTTCACAATGGATCCATAACAATGTTTAAAAAAGGTTGAATACTAGGTTACCAAACTACACTCTTAGCAAGGAAATTCCATGTCTGCACTAATATCTTAATAGATAATCATGTTTACTATTATTCCCATTGGGCTTCATCTATGGCCAATTATGATTAGATGGCTAAAATTATCAAAGATTTTCACTAGTTTAATGCCAAATAAATGAGGGGAGTCTATTAAGTTTTTTGGGATATCTGCTACCTCCTTCATGATAAAGGAGGTATATGAATTATTGATATATATAGGTAGAGCATAGCCTTATGTGCTAAAAGGGTTTTTAGAGACATTCAAACCAATGAATCCTAGAAGATATTGCTAAGACAATGTAAATCCTCTTGACCCCCTTATGGAAAACCTATCTAGAAAAATATTAGCTTCTATACCCTTCTCATCACATCTTCTCCATTCAAAATTGAGGGATCATTTGTGGCGAAAGTCATATGCAGGGATTTCAAGGCTGTCAATCCCCATCTGAGATGAATTCATGATGGTTTTCACACTGGTTTATCTTTTAATGATCATAATATATGGAGGTCTCCCATTATGGCTAATACTAATGTTATGTTGTTAAAGTTTCTTTGGATAAAATCGTTAAGGCTCTTTAGAAAAGGAATTCATACCATTTGATATTTGGTATCTGTAAGTGATTGGACTTCTTGGCCAAATTTGAAAAAAAACTCATTTGAATACTACAGACTTACCTTCTATTATTCATATTGAAGAGTTAATGCTAGATGTATTGTCACAGAAGTTGAGCTTATAACTATCGCTCTCATGGTGGAAGGACTAGAGGTGGAATTTTGATATCTATTTAAAAAGTTATTCCCTGTGCCACCTCTATCAAATTATGAGTCCATTATTTTATGCCCTCAATAAGCTCAATAGATGATGGGGTCTTAATTCCTCCTTTAAGATGTGGTTTGTCAGGATCGACCAAATTTGGATAGCTCATCTAAAGCCCGAGTTGGCCCACTTCCTATGGTGCTTGGTCTACCAAGGTCTTCCTCTCAGGTAGTGGCTCTCTCCATATTGTAATTTCTCAACCCATGTGCCTTGCCTAAAAGCACCCAGAGTCTTTCAAACATATCTTCTATTTTTTACCTAGAGTTTATTCTTCCTAGAAATGGATTCATATCCTTTTTGAACCTTATTACGTCAAGCCTTTCTCTTGGCATCTTGTCTTACTTGGGGATTTGGCAAATTGGCACATTGCTTTTACTTTTTATATATTTTTTAGATATGTAAAACTTTTCCAATTATGGAAGGCCATAAATACTGTTTTATATAACAATGTTGAATCTTCTTGTCTCTTTTATATTAATATCATGTTATACTCTTCTACTTACATATAGATTCAAGTCTAAATTGAGAAAGTTTCCTTGGAGGTCTATCATCTATAGCAGTTGTTAGATCACTGGGGGAGTGATCCATACAATATGAGCAACATCTCAATTGTTGCTCTTCCCCAAGATCCATCATTACCACCTCCTAGGAGGCATATAAGTCATTATTGCCATTGGAGTCACTTCTCCCCTAACTTCTAACATGGGGATGGAGGTTGATACTACCACGTGGAAAATATGATACAACTCCCTCCTAGAGGTATTCTCCTATTAACATGGCTACTCAAACTCAAACCATTGATCGATGGGTGAGAAATATGACTTTGGACCCTGTGGATGGATCGACAATGTCAGATCCTCCTTGCCTAGAGCCTTCCACTTAGATTACTCTACCACCCATGGATGATCCTCTACCTCATCCCTTATGTGTTTCACCTTGTGCTTAGTTCTCTTCTAATTTGTAATGTATTTTTGAGCGTCCTGTCTTATTTCACTTTGTTGTTTGTTTCCTATTTTTTTGTCATGTGTTTTGAACTAATGTTTTACCCTCCAAAGTAGCATCCAAACCATTTATTCCCACCAACACTATTGATATATAACCTTCTTTACTATTATTACTTGTATAATAAAATTATATTGAAACATTTCAATAATAAATTTAACCCATCACCAAAATTTCTATTGGAAAGAAAAAGTACTCATCAAATTTCAACCACTCATGTCAATAATAGCTATATCAAATTTGTTTTAATAAATAATAATTTAATAATATCAAACTTATAATATACATTTTATTTATATTAAATTTTAATATAATAATAAATATCTTTAATTTTATAATAAAATAATTGGTAAAAACAAAAAAAATAATTATAATAACCATAAATGAAATTTGACATCTTCACCAAATTTCTCATTATTTAATACAAATTCTTATCAAATCTCAACCATATATTACCATTAAATTAATGATTACATCAAACTTTTTTACACAATATTTTTTTAATAATGACAAATCACAATTATATATATTACAATAAAATTTAACTTTTAATAATAAAAAATCATAATCATATATATTACAATTAAATTTAATACCAAAAATTATTACATCAAACTTATTTACACTTAATAAAATTTTAATAATGTCAATTTTATAATATACCTTGTTTATATTTAATTTTAATATAATAATAAACACTTTTATTTTTATAATAAAATAATTATTGAAAATTTAAAATTTTACTATAATAATTATAGATCAAATTTAACCCATCATCAAATTTCCTATTCCCAAGTAAAAGTTCTCATCAAATCTCAATGTTACGTTTGATCCCAATAATAATTAGGTCACATTTATTAAAAATTAATATTTTGACAGTGTCAAATTCATAATATATATATTTTCAATTCAAATTTAATATAATAAATCATTTTAAAATCAAATTTAGCTTATCAATAAATTTTCTCTTGGTACGGAAAGGTACTGGTCAAGAATCAAACATGCATGCCATCATCAAATTTGACTCTGGTAATATGATTACGTGATATTTGTTGAACTCCATTTTGCATGGCATTGGATGCATAGTACCGAGTGCATGTCATACCAAATCGTCCTCCATTCCATGTCCAATCACATAGTTACGTTGATAGTGACCTTTAGTGTTGCATAATGAACAATTGAAGAACTTATATAAAAATATTGTAAGGACGCCAAATTTTCTAAATGTATTATTTAGAGCAAATAATTTGTTTGCTCGGTCAATAATTTATTTTTGATGACCTATATTAATTTAGAAATTTCTAAAGTTTACCACCAAAAATATTAAAACATATTTCTCTTTAGATTATTATGAAATATTTTATTTATATTAATATTATACTTCAAAATTTATTTTAAATGGATAAAAATATGATAATGGGCACAATAATTATTTTTTAATATTTCATGTTATTAGTTTCAAGGGTTTATCCCTCCCAAGGATTATATACATCATTTTTCTTTAAATTGAATTAGTCTATTTTTCGCTGGTCAAGTAGGTGACATTGATTTTTGTACAAGTAAATATGTTGTGCTTATGTAAAATTGATTTGCACTATATTTAACGGATAGTATAAAATATTATTATTTCATGTAAATTGATTGATCAGAACATTTACATCTTATTTTAATGTTTACGTGGTTCAAGGCAATGGATATAGAGTAAAAATACAGGGATAATAGTTTTTTAATGTTGTACTAATGACAATATTTTGTTTTAGTAAAAATCTCCATATTCTATGTTTGTCGATACATTTAATTATTGTGTTTATGAAAGATCTTATCACTTATCTTAGTTTTGCAGTATGTCTAGAGTATTTTGAATGGATAAAAATAAAAATTTCATTTTATCAAGTCTATATTAGAAACTTAGCAATGAAGCTCCGCTAAATAATAATATAAAAGTTTGTAATGGTTTGTGTATGAATTTTTTGAAGAAATGTAGCTATGTGTGTTGGAAAAAAAATTGATTCAAAATCTACTTTTTTGTGTTTGCTCTTGTATTTACATTTAAACGGTGTATATGGTTTTGTCTTCGTCTATATGCATACAATTTTCTTTCACACTAGATTTGCTTTCTCTAAGTAGCATATATACATATAATGCATCCATGTTTGTATTGGCAATTATTAAAATGGGTTTCAGTTTAAAATATTTAATCAGCGTGTTTGTTGAAGCAACAAGTTATAGACACACCTAGAAGGTCTTAATATTTGTTTCTATAGTCTAGTTTTGAGTTTAACTCCCTTCATGCTATATTGTTTCTATGAAAACTAGAGCCAATGCTTAATAGGAATGATAATTTGACTTGTTTAGAATTAGATCTTACTGATACTCTCTTCTCACTTCAAATATTATGGTTGGGAAGTGTCTTGAATTGCTTGGTATGTGTTAAATCTTCATAAGCATTGGAGTCTTCATTGAAGGTTGTTATTTTCATTGAAATATGCATTCATGGAGTGTGTGGAGCTGAAAAGTACCTAAAACCAAGTGATTTCAGCATTTAAACTAATTTCCACATGGTCCGAAAGACCGAATAAAGCACAATAGCCTCAGAGAAGTTTATTTTTGGTTAAAATTTTATGCCTTCCTTTCATTAAATTAGAGCTTACTCTATGTTAGAATCATCTCCTAATGAGACATCCAAGATCAAATACTAGAATATCGAACACATAACTTTATTTCAATAAATGAAATCACATAAGAGTATAACAGAGATAGATTATATTTAGTGAATGGAGGTGTACAAAGCATGGGGTTCACACAACTCACATATCTATCAATCAAAATTGTCACAATAATCTATGCTAATCTAGTACACTAACATAATGGCTTTATCACTAGAATGCTTACTACACACATGGCATACGAGCCAAGTAGCTCCACAATCCTCACTATAATCCTTAATCCACAATGCATAATTGGCTCATAAGTGATTCAGAGGATAGGTCTTTATATAGGTAGAGGAGAGACATTAATCCACATCCATTTGACAATGATAACACAACTTAGTTGCCAAGTGAATAGTAGATCCATGTGCAACATGCCAAGCCCCACATGTCAACATTGCTTGCCAAATGAATAGTGAAACCATGTTGACTAGAAATAAGCATGTGAATATGTAATTAATGACCTCATTATTTCCCCTAGATAACTAATTTATTTCAACTAAACAAGCTTAATATATATGTTTAGGAAAACCATAGAATGGATAAAAAACCTACACCAACACTCTAGACCAATCTTGAAATACACATTTTATATTTAATCAGTTGTTAATTACTATTCTTACCCTACTCTATTTACCCTTACTACATGTGTATTAATATAGGTTCAAATTTTTATCCAATAATTTTTATCTATTTGGCAAAATTAACATGCAAATCAGATTAGTGGCTAATAACTCTGTAAGTACAAAAACTACTTACCATGTAATTTATTAAAAATATTTAGTCATCAAATTAAAAGTAGTAATAGTGAAATACCGATGAAACATTTGGTGATTTACATGTGCATATTTTGCTTGAAGGAGATAAGAACGTCAAAATAGACTTTGAGTTCTTGCAAAACATGTTTGTAGATTCATATACTATGAATAATAATGTCTTCTCTCAAGGGCTAAGAAATTTTGAATGCACTTATACCTCTAGTTTGATCACATCACAAACTTCCCTACTTAGTCTGTGATCTATAATTCCCAAAAAATTATATAACTAGTTTTATTATTCTTCTTTTAGTTTAACAACTAAATTGCCACTCACGATCCATGTCTTAAAATGATAATAATCATGACTATACTATATATTATGATGGTGGCATTGTGTATAAGTTTTATGGATTAAACCTCGTTGAGAAAGTTTAAGAATAGAGAAAATTTGGCGTTTGTTAGTTGTACTTATATGTAAACTCTATCTTGGATCAAAGGTTACCATCTATTATATATCATTTAAATGAGTCATATGATGTCTCACATTATGTAATAGTGCTATTTAATTCAGTTGTATTCAATTGATATTTGTTGGAATGTTGTCAATCTTTGTTTGATACTACTTGTACTACCCTAACATACTTAATAGGAGATGAATATTTTAACAGATAAGATGTGTTATCATTTCAATATTTTAGGAAAGGTTAAATATGCTAGAAATGAAATTTATTAATCAAGGTATTTAATTTTGATGTAAATAGTATGGTTTATCATTGAGCATAAAAGTTATGCTATGATTTATTTATAACTTTGTTCCTCATGAGAAAATTGTAGTGTTTATGCTTTCCTTCACAAACTTGAGCTTGTGCTATGTTGGATGACATGTCTATCCTATTGGCATCTAGATGTAATCTAGAATACCATTGATGACATGTCTCAGATAGTGCTCATCTCATCTACTTTGCATTAATGTATCCCAATTATTGATAGCTTCACGATGTATGCAATATTATTCTAAAATTATCCAACATTCTTTGTTTCTCGATACATTTCATTGATACATTTATGAAATATCTATCACTTCTGTCTTAGTTTTTCAACATGTCTAGATTATTCTGAATGGAGAAAAACAAAAAGTTCATTGTCTGATGTTTGTATTAGAAATTTACCAATGAAGCTCTGATGAACTAATGATATACAAGTTTTTAATTGTCTATGTATGGGTTTTTAAAGTGGCGTAGCTATGTGTTTGCAATAATTTTAATACAAAATCCATTTTTCTATGTTTGATCTTGTATGTGCATTTAAACATTGTATATGTTTTTGTCTTCATTTATATGCATACAATATTATTTCACTCTATGTTTTCTTTCTCTTTATTGTGTATAAAAATCTGATGCATCCCTATTTTCACAAAAAATCATTTAAAGAGGTTTTATTTTAAATTATTCAATAAGCTTGTTTGATGAAACAACAAGTTGTAAAAACTCCTAGAGGGGTTTCAAAATTTGTTTCTATAGTCTAGTTGATAGTTTCATTCCATTCTCACTACGTTGTTACTATGTAAACTAGATTAATTGCTTAACATGACTGACAATTTGACTTGTTTAGCATTAGATTTTACTGACACCCTTTTCTCACTTCATATGTTGTTGGGCAGTGCCATGAGTTGCTTATTATTCTATTGTAGTTGACATCCATTTGTCTGATCAAAGAAATAATAGATTGATACGATATCATTGTATGAGTGAATTCTAGTTGAAGAATGCTTTCATCTTTAAACTATGATAGATAACATAGGAAGATTCAAAGCAAGTGGCTTAGAATGTCGTGAGTGTTAAACTAGTTTATAGTAGTTGTTATTTCACTAAATCTTAAAGACTTATTTTACTGTTGTACTCCTTTATAATGGATTTATAATATAACTTTCTCTTTATTGATAAACTCATGTTTCATGCATTTTATAGTAATATTTTATTATCAATGAGCTTTGACTAAGCTAAGTGATTCATTCTAACACTACTTTAAAAACTATTATAGTGAGAGGTATTTAGTCTTGATTAAGATGTTATCATTTTTATTTCCTTTGTGCACCATTGAGTTACATAGAATGGATAAACCTCATGTATTTTATTATTATCCTGCTAAATAAAAAATAATTGAGGTTTATGAACAATGCATCTCTCAGATTTTATGTTAGCCCAAGTGTTAGGTTTCATGATGTCATTGTACTTCTCCTCACATTAGATGATATGTATGTTGATAGTGGTATTCCCTCCTAAATGATTAGAATAATATTTTATGGTGACTAATTTAATACATTAAACCTAATGTAGCATTGAAGTAGTTTCATATTTTCACAAGATCAATGACCAAAAAATTGTTTAAAGTATAGTGTGTAAGGGCCATCACTAGCAAACCTAGCTTAGGTTAATGACAAAGAGAATATGAAATCTAGAGTAAAACTTACCAAGTTGTGTCTTAATAATGAGTTTAATGCTTCTATTAAGCTTGAAGCTTGGTTTCGGCTTATAATTATGTCCACTATTGTATGGAATTTAGATTATTGTTTTACATATTAATTAGATTGAAAGATTTTCAACAAATAGTTTTCAAAATTAATACAACTTAAGATGGTTTCAAAAATGTTATGTATTCCTTTGTATCTTTATTGGCAACTTATGGTCAAATATTTTAATATCTTCTTACCTATAATTATTAATTCATATTTTATGGAATTTTTGCTAAAAAATATAATAAGTAAATGTGCCTGATTTTACAAGATATTACTACAATTAATACTTGTATTGAAAATATCAAAGCCTATAACTTTGTTGGTGATGTTATTTGAAGATCTTTAGCATTTATTTTGACTGTGATCCCTTGATTATACGTAGTTAGTTGACATATTTATGTTCTAAAGGTTTCTAAATTTTAAATCACTTAAATGTTTTAACTATGAATTAGTTCTTATAAAAAACAAAGTCAATTAGTTGTTATAATAAGCAAAGTCAATGGCTTCTTGAATACCCCAGGTTTATACTTTGGTTATGTTTCATTTATTTTTCCTATTTCCATCCATTTCTAAATTCAATTACTTTTATAACTACCAGACATTTTGAATGACTTGGCACTTAGTGCCCTTATTTAATACAATCATTAAAACTACCAATATCAATACACACAAAATTCATATCTTGTCACTGAAGTAGGACAATGGGGTGGTATATAATGAAATGAAAAAGTTGTCAATGTGAAGTACAATAACTAGTTGTACCATTTTATATAATGTTAGACACATTTTCATGCCACATCATTTTTTTGATTTCAAAAGTTATAGATTTAAAAAGTTTAAATCAGAGGCAATATTCTATGTTAAGTATGTAAAATGGCACTTGTTTTGCGTGTAAATGGATTCACATTATTATTTAGAGATGTTTTTGTTACTCTTTTATTGCATTGGATTTGTGTCATATGTTCTTCAGTTTTATAGGTCATCCTTGGCCTCATGTAGAAATTAATATGTAAATTAAATTAAAAAAACTGATTAGACCTTGGTTTCGTTTAAGAAGGAAAGATGCATTATCATATTTTGGATTATTATTTTTAAATGTTAATTTACAATTATAAAATCAATCAATTCAATATACAAAAATTATTATTTATATAAGATTGATTCATATATAATTAATTATTTGAATATGATTCATAATACAAAGATACTTACATAACACCAATAAAAATTTATTTTATATGTTAGATTAAAATACTATTAGGATAAAATCAATGCACATTGTAAAACAGATATTGGAACTAGTTAAATATTTTATGTAAATTTTAGTCCTTTTTGCATAAAAAAATACTTTTCAATAATTATGGTAGGTAGTAGTCACTACTTGGGCATGTTTTATACTAAGAAACATCCTCAATGTTTGGCCATTGTTATGAATTTAAAATATTTTTCTCATAAATATTAATATTAGATATTGAACAAGTCAAAATGAGAAACAAAATAAATATTTGAATTTAATACTAACAAAAGTACAAAATTTATTTATAGGAATCAATTCAAATGGTAAGTGTTATTGGTGGACAAGGATGGTTTGTTGGAAAATCCTTCCATTTTATGGTTTTGATCATGCTAACATGAATTTCACCAATTAATTACCTCCCTACTTAGAGATGATTATGACATGATTTAGAGACACTTTATTCTATTTAATGACAACTATTTAATATTTAATTCAATGGTACAAGCTTACAATGTATTTGATTCAATAGTATAAGATTAAATAATATTTAGTTTCTCATTAAGGAATAATCATTCTTGAAAGAAGAATTGGTAGATCTCACTCATGACCATGAAAGCTTATGTCTAACTTTATAATTTTGATTTTAAATATTTGAAATTAAATATTACTCAGATTATTATTTTTTAAATATATTTTTCTTTAATCATATAATTTATTAGGAATTCAAGTCAATTTATATTATAAAATTTATTTACAACTAATACAAAGTTAATTTACAGTAATTATATGTGGAGTCCTACATATCTGTCACCCAATAATTGAGCAATACCATTGAATGTGGTTTCCTTATATTTCAGTGATTGTCATTATCACTTTCAAATATACTTATTATCACCACATTTATTCCAATACATATATAATCTCATCTACATTATTTCAATTTGTCATTATCTTATAGTTTTATCTTTAAACTAGATGTAGGTTACATTCAAATTTAGTTTTTAACAAGTAGATAAACTATAAAATCTTAAAAACCTTTTGATATTCCTTGAAAAATCATGGATAGTATAATTAGCACTCAAATCAATAATATTATGGCTCTAAATAATCATAATTAATTCCTACATATCATTCAATACTATATTGAACTCATATTATATATATATATATATATATATATATATATATATATATATATATATATATATATATATATATATATATATTCAATCATAAAAAAATTTCAATACAAAGATAGGGTTAACCATTATATAACATTTATTTTTATTAATACAAGTTACACATCACACTTCATATTAAATGGATGTGGACTATTTTTTATTTTAAAATTAATGTATTATATTCCTATAGTATTTCAAGTACTTATGTAAAAATACTAAAGTTCTATTTAACATCGGAAAAAAAACATAGCATCATAATTTATTTGTAAAAAGCCTTTAAAGTTGTTGGAAACTCCCTTCCCCAATATGTCACTCCATTTGAATTTGATATTTACTAAGTAAGTAATATTAATATTTTAATCATTCCACAATTTTGAAAGTATATTTACTTAACATTGCATCATACTGGTAGTAGTATTTTAATGCTCACATATTCTTAAGGAATACTCATATTGTAACCCACTCACACATACAGAACAATGATTATGATCGGATGACAACTTAGAGGTAGTCTAAGGGAGTCTAGCAAACAAAATAAATGAAGCTAAATTTTGAGAAACCCGTGAAGTTATATGGAAGTGTAGTGTCAATAAAAATATATGACATTCGCTATATTGAAAAAATATATCATTTCAATAATCTAATTAAAATAATGCATGTTGTAATTGCACTTCATTCCTATATAAGGAAATGTTTTGAGGAGAGGACTTAAAAGAGGAGATAAGATGGTTACAAGACAATTTTTGGAAACATAAAGGGGTTAAATGAATAAATTTAGGTATCAATATTAGAAATTCAGTTATTTTTATTTATAAAAAAAGAAATGTAATTTTTATTATTTATTATAGATATTTAATTTTTGTATAATATTTTTTTTCATTATGTTTTTTTTTTAATGTTTTATTACACTTAGTTCATGTTCATATATTTGGTTATTTTGGTATACTTTCTCATTGTGTTGAGCCATGCATCATCATATTTTAATTCCTTTGTAATTTTTTTTAATTCATTTTTTGCCAATTTTAATACAACCATTCAATCCAAAATGATCAATCCATAGTTTCAAAAATATATACATCAGCTTCCTTTTACACAGAGCTTTAGCTAGATGAACTTCTAGTTTCTAAGCTAAAATTTTAGAAAAAGTTATTATTATCCAGTATCAAAGCATTTTTAGAATAGTTATGTACATTTTGGGTTTTGGCATAGAGTTTAATTGGCTGAACCTACATGGAAAACACCCTAGTCAACATACCTTGTTCATCAATTCAATTAGTTTTCAAATCCCAAGCTATAGAGTGATAACAAAGATATCTACAAGTTGATTGACACATAAACGTTATCTCCTATTACATTCATTTTATTTATTATCTCACCAAAAGCTAGCACAATTAAGAAAAGAAATATTGTACACATGTACAATTCCATGCAAAATTTGTAGCTTATGTAGTCTTGTGCAATAATTTATTTTAAATTATTGTAATTTTTGCAAATATACACAAGGGACTCACAACACTCTTAGCTCTTAGATTCTTGTGCCAATTCAAAATTTAGAAATAATAACTCTTGAAAACTTACATAAACTTAGTGCATAACATTCACATCTTCTATAATGTTTTGAATCATCTCTTATAGTTTATATTTCCTACAACATTGCATACCACTTTATAGACTCACAATAGTTATCCTGAATTTCACCTTGATTTATGTCATGTTATTTTTATTTGTGGATTTACCTATAGCCTATACAATCCACATCTGATTATCAAAATTATTTTTTCATGTGATATGCTGGATACCACTCTCCACACTTATGCCATGTTAGATCACATTTCAGTGTAATGCACACTAAAATTTCAACCATAATATATATATGAATTCCAACACTCACTTAGGTATTAGATGAGGTTATGTTGTAATCATCATTAGTTATAACTAATATATTGTAGTGAAATATATTATAAAGCATCTGATCAAAAAGGAGGCCATTATACCCATTCCTAATTAACTATCATTCACAACATCATAAATACAAACATGCCCTAAGTTTAAGGAATTTATATATTTTATTTGTTGTAATTTTAAAGACATAATAAATTAAGGAGGGATATTAGAATATTAATATTACATTGAGTATTTTTTATTCAATTAGATTTATTTAATCTAATTATATTTTTTTATGATATATTTTGAATACCATAGGATTTTGTGGTTGTAAGTTTATTTACAACTCACATGTAAGATAATGTAGGAGAATTTTTTCTATGGTAAGATCTTAAAATATAGAAACATTATTGTACATCCCCATTGTATAAATTTCCATACCCACTTAATAAATTCAATTAGTGGTAAAATAACCTTATAATGACATGATCTATGAGAAATTGATTTATGAAAAAATCCATCAAACTAGAGGTTCCATGCTAAGCAAAATTAGAACCTTTGCTAGAGATGGTAAAAAATTGTAAGCATTATCTTTTTGTTGTAAATGATCCATTATCAATCCTAGATTAATATGTTCAAGTGAAAATTCATCTATATTCATATTTAAACTATCCCTTATCTTATTTATGTAATTTGATTGATATTCACAAATGACACATTGTATAGAGAATGTTTATCACATTTAAAATTTTAATTTGAGAAAGCATCCAAAAGCTCAGAAAACACATCACTTTGATATTTTGTTCTATTTTAGTAATTATAATTAAAAGGAATTGTGTTATATATTACAAAGGACATATTTTATATTGTTAACTTTTTATGAGTATTTATATTCACAATTAAAAAATTTATCTTCAAATTATACAATTTTAGTTATACATTTAAAATTAAAATAAAATGATTTATTTTCATATCCTTAAATAGTGTATTATATGTCAAAGAAGCTAACAAATTCTATTTGAACTTATAAACTCTATTTGAGAGACACTACAATAAATTTCAATAAAAAATTAAATATTTTTTTTCATTTTTAAATTTTCTTGGGGAGAGGAAGGGCGTGGTAGTATGCCTTCATTAGTATCAATTCCATCAATTTTTCAAATATTCAACTAATACATTTTATAGGTAGAATACGAAAAAGTCATACATTAACAAAATGCTCAATAAATATAAATCCATCTTCATGATTAAAAAACACCTTCAAAAACGTAAAAATTTTGAGAATATAGAGAATATATTAATGGTTTATGCACAGAACCCTGAACTTCAACCAAATACCACCTTGACCATTTTTTTAAAAAGAAAAAAAACTAAAAAGTGAAAATACATACATCAATGGAATTGCATTCAAATGTGAAAATGTTTAAATAATATATAATTTTATTAAATGGTAAACACATTACAAACCTCAATACTCTATTCTTCTATAAAATTTTGAGAAAAAAAAAGAAAAAAATTACTTGACATATTTAACTAGTAAGCTCGAAAACAAAAAAATCATTAGGACCAAATAATTTATTAAGATTTTTTTCTTCAAAATTTAAGTCAATTAGGATTTCATGTATTGAGTCATTGCATTCAATTCTAAAATTTTAATATAAATTCATAGGAATATTTATGTTTTCATAATCCATAAGAATGAGAGTTGATTTGTGGGTGAAAATTGTGTGTTTTATTCTTGATCTAATGTATTTCAAATCGTCATCTTTGATCCATCACAAATAAAATTAATGGTATAAATGTACTCTCAAATAATATATATTATTATTTTCACAATAAAACTTCTAAAATAAATAACCACAAAGAATAAGTAAATGAACAATTTTTTCACGATATCCCACATATAAAATCCTGTTAAATGTAACAAAAAAAAACTTAAAAAAAAATAATAAAAAGACATATATTAAAATCTTCCACATAACTAGAACAACACAATCTTGCTTCAGAACAAGTTTCAATAGAAGCACAAAGACATTCAAAATAATGCAAATAAAATATTTGAAATGTTCAAAGCCAAACATGATAGGATAGTATTTATTCATTCTAAAGTCTCATTAATATTAATTTTGCTAAAAAGGAAACATGATTTTTACAATTACACTTTTAACATGTGTTAATCAACACTACACGAATGAAACTCCACATCAATAGGAAAATGTTTTCATAATCGATTATTTGAAAAATGACAAAGACAGTGTAAACCACAAAATATAATGTTTTAAAAATAAATATATATTTCAAGAAAGGAGAAAGATAACATAAATGACAACATATTTAAGAGTAAACGTATTTCCGTGTTCCATGTCAAATAGTGGTGAGTTCTTCTAGATACAATTGTGAAGAGTATTTTTAGATCAACAATTCGGATCACATTCAATGGTCCATCATTTGGAAGAGAATAAAATCCTAAGGATTCTATTCTCTACCTAATTATGGATCATTGAGTGTGATCTAAAATGTAAATCCAAAAACAATATACATAGTTATATCTAGAAACACTTACCACTACACTGCACAACATATTACTTTACAAAAAAAACTTTTACAAAAGAACAAACAACAAAAAATCATTCTTCATAAACAAAAAATGACTCAAAATCCAAAACATCAACTAAAATTAGGAAGGAAAAATAGTCAACTATATCAAATAATCAAAACCCCAAAATATTTCTTTGGCAAAATCTGAAAAAAAGATGCAAGCACTCAAAACAATGCAAATAAACTCTTATGAAATATTCAACATTTTAGTTAATGACCCTCAAACATTCCCAAGCTCAATATGACATTCCAATCTTAATCTGTGACATAAATTTAATAATAACAATTATGTCTTTTATATAAATATTGAATCAATAAACTTTATGAAATGCATAAAATAAAATAGATATTTTATTAATTTGTATTTCTTAAAGGAAAAAAATCCAAAATATATAATTATAATAACTAAAACCCTTTACTAATTGAACATCATCTATATACTAAAACCTTCAATAAAAATTTATTGACATAATAAAAATAATACAAATAAATTTTTATAAAACTTTAAATTATATATTAATAATTCCCAATCTTCTTCAAACCTAATGTAACAACCCAACATTAATTTGTGATATACCTTCATTAAAATCATTTCGACTAACTTTACAACCATTCAACCGATACACTTTATAAAAATTGACTTTTATGTAAATTTGTGAACGCTTCATTTTCATTGCGTTTTATAAAATTTGTTATTTTTTAATAACAAAAAATATCCGACGCCGTTAAGAGATTGTTGTCAGCCGACAGGGGAAAAAAAAGAGAGAATAATAATAATAATAATAATTATTAATAATTAAAGAACTAAAGTCCATATTTCAAAGACAACACATATTGGAGGAAAAAATTATTAGATCTAACCTGACCATATACCCTGCATTCGTCAGTGCATCCACAACGATAATAAATAAGAAACACAAAGATACTTCTGTTGGAGATAATATATTGGATATCCATATAATATACGGATACGCTTTTATGAGGATCGTGTTATATTGTTAAATCTTTCCAAATATATTTACCAATTTTGGTTGGATCTTGCTGTGGTTGAACTTCTATTTATTCACTGCTTGACCCTGTCAATGAATGCAGCGAGAGCCCGTCACTAGTACCTCTAACCACATCTTTTGATCTTCTGCTTGACCCTAACCCTTTCAATGGATGTAGAGAGAACCTCACACTAGCACCTGTAACCACATCTTCGTCTTCTTTGCTCTGTGTAGAGAGTGGTTTTATATTTAATCTCATGCTCGGAAACTCCATACCCTCTTCCTCTTTGTCATTACCAGGTTTCACTTGATAGCTACTACTTCCCACTACTAAATTTCTCTGTGAAAGCCCTATACTCAACTCTTTCATGACGTTACCTCCTGGATATGACCTGCTCGCCATTAATCTAATCTCTTTTGGCTGAATCAACAAGAAAATAACTATTATTTACAACTCTTTTATTTTATACAGGTACACTGCCACCCTATTCATATTGGTAAGAAGGTTTTAAAAAAAAGGAAAAACCCTACATTTGTTCCAACAGCTACCTTGTGAACTTTGAGCTCAACGCGACCTCTTGTTGTAATTTCTCCTAGAATTTCAGCGTCGTCCACTTTCATACGAAGGCTCTCGGCTCTTCCCAGCCCCTGCTCCTCGGCTTCCTGCAATACCCAAAAAAGGCTCAGCCTTCTTTGAAAACGCGCACTAAATTACAAACAGGTAAAGCGGAATATTTATCATACTATCGTGTAGAAATGTGAAGATCTTACAGTAAGAGCTTGTTCATGAGGTATGGGTGGAGATTCGTCGTATTCGCTGGCGTCAAGTTGTTGCAGCTCTTCTGGGTCAAACAACATGGGAAGAATGTACTGCCGAATGGGTAGGATTAGTATTAACAACACGATAAACACACATCCCACTACTGGTATCCACGTGACCCCAAAGCATATCATCAAATATGCCAATTGGAATACTGTAAACATGGTGATTTTGCGGAAAGAGACTTTCTCCACATATGAAGCATGAGCGTCTTCCAACACTCTGGAAAACAATACCAAAATTCAAACCATTATCATCAGTAGTGCAGATCGTCGAGATAAAATAAAATTACTTTAATACGCTAACGTTATAGTGGTTTTCAGGCAAATTACCTGTATCTTCTACTGGGAGAAATAAAGATGAGAAGTATCCTTTCCCAAAATTGATTGCCAGGCAAACTTTCTATCGCCAAATATGCAAAATACCCCCATAGAACTGAAAGTGGTATTTTTCTTAGGATTGGCATTAACGCCACACAACTACCCATTAAAAGCGATTGCAGGAGGTTTGTGAGTCGTTGTTCTTTAACGCGGACAGGGAGTAAGAGACCGATGTGCTTCTTTGGGTTAAAGATGTAACCATTTATATCTGGGAAATTTTGCGTCCAGGCTTCTCCGTTAGTATTGTTATTTACTGGGGAAATTTGTAGGTCTTTGAATTCTTTTAAATTCAATAGTTCTCTAATATCATTTAACGCCTGCAATAAGAAGGGAACGTATCATTAGAAAAGGATAATTAAGGTTATCCGCTTCCATTTCAAAGGATGAGTTTTGAAGAGGATTTTTACAGTGTCTGAGCTCAAGGTGGTGTTTGGCGAAATAGTAAGATCTATGTTTACAAAAACTTCTTGCATCTTATCGTATATCTCTTTCACGGTATCATTCTCTGTAATGCTTGAGTTTGCAGTTTCCAACATTTTTTTCCGCAATATCTACATAACAAGAAGAAGTATATTAGTACTCTACTATCATGGAGCACATAAAACTTGTACAAATCTAACAGAAATTGAAGTATATATGTACATACCAAGTGGTTCAATGTTGCAAGACTTCTGGTATGCATGGGAGATTGTGGCAAGACTCCGTATGATGGAGGAAGCCCAAGGAGACCACATATAAGAACTTGATTCCAATAACATTCAACAAGTAAATTTGTCATATTGGCTTAAATGCATGTTTTTACTCAAGAAATCATCAAGGGTTATCAATTACAGTTGCACGGCGAGAGTACGATGAATCCTAAAACCATAAAATCGTAATGATAGGAAGGTGGGTTCTTCAAATTGTACTGCCTTTGCTGCGCCATCTTTGCAGCAACGTTGTGCTCGAAGAAGAATAAGCAAGCAAACAAAACCGCTGGTATAATTGCACTGACAATGTGTATACGAGGCACTTGGGACATATCCTGTTTAACATAGGAGATTGAGTATAACGCTACTGAAGCTTTACTAGTGAGGTATGTATGTGTGTAGTGTGTACCCTGATGACTGTCCAGTTTCGTGAAACCCTATCATCCCAGGCAACGGGGCTGAAGAGACGCCTTGGAACACCTTCAGGATATTCTTTTGTGGGTATGTAAGAAATTCCAGTCCAGAAAAGCAACATTGCAGGAACTCCATAATCTGCAACTATTCCTCGCATCCATCCTATCAAAGATATTAGACATTTTGAGTTTTGAAAGCGGTTTAATTTTAAGAATATTTCAATTTCACAATGAAATTCCATTTACAAACCTGTGGCATAGCGCCAAGATCTGGCCTTTCCAGTTTTAAGAGCCGTGACGAGAAGCCCTGCTGCCAATATCACTCCAAACATCCCGTTTGTTGATTGCCATGAAAACGGTAGCTTTTCAATATCAATGTCCATACGCTTTTGCTGCTTAGGTATGCGAAATTCCCCAACAATTCCCTGTACCAAACAACCGGCCGCAAATTAGAAATCGAGTCAGTTATTACTTTGTATAGATTTGAAAGAAGCTTCTTCACCTTGATTGCTTTCTTCATGAACATCAAAGCCAGAAGAACTCCTGACAACTCCTCTGCCACTCGTGTCAATTTCTTAGTTAGAGAACAGAGTCCGAATATCGCCATACTAACCAGAAGAATAGACGTCCACGTACAGATCCTGTAAATAAAAACAGACACAGATTTTATTCATTACGTCAAAGTTCTGTTTAACTACATCGTAGGAGATCTTATCTTCACTGTTAGATTCTCACCAGGCTGTCCATGCTAAGAAATGAGTGAAACCCAAATCATCTTTATCCTTGGTAAAATCGTACAAATAAGTATACATAAGGACTGTTGGCTCGGCTACTCCCTGGATGACCAGCGGCTGACCCCCAATTAATGAGTGAATGATTCCACATATTGCAGTAGACGCAAGCGTGTGCGTAGCACTCAACAGCCCATCTGCAGTTGCAGGATTCACCTATTATGTTCTGAGGCTGAACAGGAAATTAATTCAAGTTTAATCCTAGACATGATTTCGTTTACCAGTTTCTGTATCAAGTTGTTCCCCAAATGCAATTACAGGAACCACCAATGCAAAAAACACATATGCCGTGGGGTTCAATATCCTGCTCACAAGATTGCATAGCATAGCATAGCGTGAGGAGACACCTTAGCGAAATTATTAGACGATAAAATAAAAAAAACCAATCAAACTCATCACAATTACCTAAACCCAGCAGTGAATCCGTTGAGCCAGTCTTTCTTGTAACACTGCAAGCGACCTGCAGCATCATTCATAACTGCTCCCATGGGAGCATAGTTCACTGAATCCATTGCTATTTCGGCAGAAACGTAACTAGACTAGTAACAAAGTGAAGAAAGGTAGAGTGCGATATAACTAGAACACATAAAGGAAGGAGGACCATAAAAGCCTCGATTGACATGGTCTGATAATTAAATTTAAAAAAAAAGAAAATAGCAATGTCAATTATCAATGTCAAGGAGGACTTGATTTTTTCTTTTGGTTTCAGACTCTATTCGATGGGTAAAAATTCCTCTTTTCTAATACATAGTCATTTAAGTATATAAAAGTGCGTAATATTTTAATTTTTATAAAACGATATATATATATATATATATATATATATATATATATATATTTATTTATTTTATATGGATAAATGAGGGCTAAAAGGTCTCTCTTTCAAAATAGAGATTCGTTCGAAATATTTTTTTGTCTCAATGAAAATTTATGAGGAAATATAAATGCTAAAACCTAGATAAAGTAATTCTAAATTTTCATACTGAGACTAACAGCCTCAAGGCAAACCCAAAATAGTCCAAAAAAATAATATAACAAAACTATCAAGTGAAATTAATCCTTCCCTTGCCCTCTCTATCATCAGAGAGAAGAATTATGGAGGACGAAGCAGGTATGTAGCATCCCTTTTTCGTACACTGCACTACATTCTAACCATCTAGATTACACGAATTTCATGAATCCACACCAGAAGGTGTACACAATTCCATTAGTGGACCTTTGGCGGCCACGATCCCACTAGTTAAAACCACATTAAAAGACCACATTCTCCTATCAGCTTCAAAAAATTGATTCTTAGAAGTCAAGGACAAAGTCATAGCTTGAGTAGCATAAGCTTTAGTCTCCAATGCCTGATTAATTTGTGTAACTTCTCTTACTAGCTTAGTAGAAAAGCTTTTCATAAAAATAGTAAGATGATCAACACTTGCATCCTTCCACTAAGAAGAATCCAATTTACTCTTGGTGCTAGGGAAAGATGTGTCTAAATGTAGAATATTGAAGCATCTACAACACCGGAAGTACAACACTCATAATCTAGGGTTGGAGATTAACACCGTTCTTTGACCCTCAATTTAATGACTACTGCGAGTTCTTCAGATATATTGAAACAAACAAGAATCTGAAAAAAGTGGTGCAGAAAAAAATTAGAATTAGAAGCATCAATGTCCAACAAGTTTCCCAAGGATTCACCAATGGTCGAAAGGCATAATTCAACCCAAAAATGAAAGGTAAGATAAGGCAGATGAACCCAATTAGTCCTGAATGAAAGGTTTTTGAGAAGATGATTGAAAGCAAGGAACCAAGACTTTAAGAAGAGGAGTTTTGATCAAATCTCCTAAACTTGGCCTTGAAAACCTTGTTATAGTTTGTAATATTGTAAATAACCACAATAAAAAACCTCTAGCATAAGGGTATAGTTCCAAGCTATCCTCCATTAATGGCTACCATAAATTCGAGACCCATTGATGAAGATCAGAAAGGTTAGGCCAAAACTAGTTAAATCTATACATTAAACCCCTAACTGCGGACAAAACTTCATTTTGAAATACCTCCTCAAGAGACTCATTCTCAAAGGACACTATTAAAGTGTCCTTTGATGTGTTAAAAGGCTTGATTATGGTTTTCCCAGTCTTCTCTACTTGAGAGAACACTTTGACAAAACATTTATCCTTTGAAATCCCATTGGCATCACATGCCAGACCCGCCACACCAGAACCACCCCAAATAGGAGTTGTGAGTGAAGTTGGAGCATCAATACAACTGTCGATGGGTCTAGACACAAAAAGAGATGCATAGGTTTGCACATTTGGAAGCCCTAGAGTAACATTTTAGAACTATAGTTCGCAATGTTCGCACCCTTCCTATAGCCAGAATCATAAAAATATGATTCAGGATCGTACCTTTGACAAATTTAGTGAAACGAATACGCCTCAATCCTTAATATTAAGTTAAAGAAACATTCAATATACCTAATTCATGTAAAAGTAAAAATTTAATAAAAAATAAAAAATAATATGAATTTGAAATTGATTAAAAAAATTAATACTGAAATTTTAAATCTATTAACATCTTTAAAGTCAATTTTAATTGCTTAAAAATATGTCATTAAATTTGATTCCATTCCATATATCTAAGAGTTTTCACACGCAAATATGATTCAACATCTCCAAAAATCAATTTTAATTGTTTAAAAAAATGTCATTAGATTTGATTCCATTCCATGTAAAGTGTGCAAATATGATTCAACATCTCTAAAGTCAATCTTAATCGCTTAAAAAGATGTCATTAGATTTGATTCCATTCCATACATCTAAAACTTTCCACGTGCAAATATGATTCAGCATGATGAGAAGCAAAATAGCAGTTTAGTGCAATTTTTCCCCGACTACATTTGCCACGACTTCGGATGCGGAGGCATTGCGTCTCCCATTAAAACTATTAAATAAATAAAAAAACTACATTTAAATAACTATTTTAGAAAAACATTATATTAAATAAATTTTTATTTGGAACCAGTCCACTAAATTGTGGATGATGGAAACGGCAAAAGAAAAGTCGGTTGCTGAGCGGAGAAATGGAACACTAGAAAGAGTCAATGGAGAACGTAAAAATAGGAGAACATAACTAGGTTAATGGCGGGCGGACAAATGGGACAATGGAACATGTCAACATTGCCTTGAGAAAAATCAATGACTCTAGATCTAAAATAAGTTTTCTTGGTCTATATTATCTTTAAAGGATTTTTTTGGTTTCTTATAGATACGTTAGAATGTAGACATCAAAATTTGCTGCGAACGAGATATTTATTAATTGTAAAATCGTATTATTTACGATATCTTTGTGTTATTCTACGTTTTTATTGGTATGTTTTTTCTTCTCTTGTGTTTATAAAATTTTGAACGTTTTCTTAAAAATATATAATGTATGGTTTTAAAGCTTTTAAAACATATAATGTAACTTTTGTAGATGGGCAATTCTAACCATTATTTTGGGTTTTTTCATGGATTAAGAGTTCTCATTTGTTAGTGTTTTTGTTAGTTGTGTGTTGATTTATGCATCAATAATGTAATAATTTAAATTTGAGAAGTCCATAAATACACAATTACATTAGTGTATTTAAAAAAACAATGAATGTATTAAAGAAATCAATTAAAGCATTTAGAAAAAAGATTCAAGGGTCATAATTATTACTATATTTTACAAGAAATCAAGTATTTAATGTAGTCTTGACATGTAAATAGAGTAGACACTACATTATCATTGAGATTTCTTAATTGACATGCATTATACTTGGTTTGTTGTTCACAATATCTTGAACTATCAAGAGGAGTAATAACTAGTCCTTAAAAACCTTGATAATTCATCATACCTACCCCCAATATATATTTTCCTTATCTATTTGCTTGAGTTACGCTATGCTATCAAAGTTTCATGTTTTTGGGGAAGAAGATTGAACTCTTCGAGATTTACATAGAATTTAATTAATATAGATGGGTTTTCAATCCATGGATTTGACGAACAGTCTTGTTAAACTATTATTATTCGTATATGTTGTTTTACAAGAATAACCACATGATTCCAACAAAGACCCTACTCTTCCAAATGTGTCCATACATTTTTGGGATAATTCTACGTTTGCCTTGATACTTTTGGGTTCTATTCATCTTGATGTCTAAACTTATGTTGCATTGTCTTCATGTGACAATTGTTCCATATTTAGAGTGAAATAAAATATTCTTTTGAAACCCATGGCTTTGGCCCATTATTACTATGGAATTAAATTAGAAATTAAATATTATTTCATTGTTTGTATTTGATTAGTTTTAATTCTATGTTATATGGGTAGTTGTGTGTTTTATCTAAATTCAGAATTAATTGGTGTATTAACTCTAATTAAGATAAAACAAATTGAAGGGAAGCAAGTGTTGTAAATGTTTTTTAATTAGTATAATAAAAATAGTGAACTGAAATAGACAAAGGAAGAATGAATGAAATAAGCTAATTATGAAAAACACAAAAAAAGCTTAATTTATTTTTTATTATTAGGTTGATTATTTTTTATTGTAACTGAAAGATGACTAGATATGACCAACTCATATTGATTATGTGTGTGACACTGAAACAATAGTTGTCACAATTTTGGGTCAGAATTGATTAGAAATAGATAATGAAATGCGGTTACTGTCATATGTGGTTCAATCTTGACATATGCAGAAAAATAGGAATATGATGGTATATTCAATTGAACCTACTGTAAATACGCATGTATGCTTAATTTTTACCTTCAGTTGTGTGAAGATGACATGCAAATGACCTCTTCAAGGTTAAACCCTCTTATAGTTTATAATAGCTGAGAATTTATAAAAATAAAATATGGAACAGAATGGGTTGAACTAACCCTAATAACCTTCACGGTGATTGAATACTACCTACATATGTAATACTCCAAGGAAGAAATTCACGCTCATACATTTTTCCCACCTAGACTATTTTAGGAAACAATGCTTATTTTCTACATGTATGCATCTAGAAATGGCCTAAATACTTAATAATTATTTTGTTTGACTTCTATATAATAGACTTGTGACTTGAAAAAATGACTATTCAAGTGAATACAATTGAACTTGGAAGGAACATGGAAGCTTTGATTAGTGTGCAATAATGTGTGTCTTAATAGTGAAATTACTTAGTAATCGCCAAGTGGTAATCTAAGTGCTTAGATGTGCCTTTATAACAATCTAAAACGATGACACCTAAATCTACCTATCCTTAAAAAAAAAAACAAGCTTGTAAGTGAGGGTTTAAATTTGAAAAATATCTATTGCTAGGTAAAGACAAATGTTGACCCATAATCTAATAATCGACTCTAAATCTTGAACTACATAGGTTGATTTTGAGTTGTAAAGGTGATGCTTGATATCGAGAATATGGAATCTTAGTATTGATGTTTGAATTTTTTTTTTAAAATTAATTTTTTTTTTTTTAAGCTATAAAATAAAAATTTACAAAGGATGGACCCATACAAGTACTTAGGATAGAGTGAGATGGTGAAATAGAGCCAACTTTGTGGTCAAGTCAACTAAAATGAATGTCGGCCAAAACCAACATTATTAAATATTCATGATCAAATTTGAGTGTCTATAATTTCTCACCTCCCCCTTCCCCCTTTTATATAGAAATGAGATTACTAAAATAAAAGGAAAGATATACTTGAGTGTGTAGAACACACTTTGCCTTTGGGAAGAAGCTCCAATCATGCAAGGTATTTTATAGTGAATCTTGAAATGATGTAGAAGTAGTTAATGTACATCTTTGAAATTGAAAATATAATTATAACTTAAATTTGAAAATATTTTAACTAACAAGGAAGAAGTACACATATATGTGTGAAATTGATGTTTCTCTTGTAAATATTTTTGACATGAATATCAAATAATAACGAAAGTATGACATGAATAAATATCATGCCCTTTGAATTTGAAAATAGTATAGTGTGTGTATGAATTTGTATCATGCCCCCATCTGATAAATGTGAAATATTATAATTGTATGTACATGGATATTTTTTAATTTTTATTTGAATTTTGTGTGCATATACACCTAAAATGTGTAATTTTTTAATTTGTTCCTATAATTTAAATGCATATCCATGACATATTTCACTTTAATCTTTATCAATAATTGAAATTATATAGCATTATAGATTATATATAACTTTACTTTATACCTAAAATTGAGTTCTACTCATGCAAGTTCATCTCTATGTGAAAATCCCACTAAAAATTCCCCTTTTTTGATGTGAAGGATATATCTCAAAAGTCACACATCTCAAAATAAAAGTTAATTGTATCATTTATATCAAGATGTAAGCATTAAATATCATAGCATATGTAAAAAGGTATGTCATCATATTAATATATGTATCATTCAAAGCATTTGTGTAACATATAAGATAATATATATATAAATGGAATAAAAAATCTCATAGTAATAATTGTAATAGATGTAACATATGCAATAGTTTGTGCATGATATTGATCATAACACCCATCAAACTTAACAAGATCAAAACACACACACACACACACACACACACACACACACACACACACACAGTCATGCAATGTCAAACAATAAAGCCAAGGGATGCATACAAGGGACATGTTCAAATGTTGCACAAACAAATATTTCATGCACAATAACAAGTGACATAAGTAATGTAAATATTCAAGTATTTTACATACCAAAAAATGATCTCATATAGATTCTTCAAAAAAATTACACACAAGGGCCAAAAGCCACACAAAATAGACAAATAAGGTCTAATATAATATGCACAACTAATAGCATCCAAAGAAACATATAAATATAAATGTTTTCTACACCATGTATATGTAATGTGGTCATATCTTATAAAATAAAATATACATGTTGTTGTCATAGTTTTTTAAAAATTTAAAACTTACGAAAAAACATGTTTTAAATTACTAGTTTTAAAGTTTATAGTTAAAAAATTGTGAATGTTGAAAAATATGAAAATTAATCAATTATAGGTATTAATTGATTAATTGAAAAAAAAAAAAAAAAAAGAATTTGAAACCAATTTTTTTTTTCTTGAACAAGGCAATAACGATTTTGAGTTCCCTTGTAAAAAGACTTTAGCTTTTTCATGCAAATTCCAAAAACAAATCATTATTTTTAAGCAAATAGTTGTTGGTTTTCCCTAATTTTTTCTAAAATCTCCCAATTTTTTTTATGTCATGTAATTTGAATTTTTTTTTCTATTTTATTTAATTTGTAAGTTCATTTTTCCACTAGTTGTAATTTGCATTTTCAATTTTACGTTTCATGTAATTTGCATATATGTTTTTCAGTTTCGTGTAATTTACAAATTAATTTTGTATTTCTCCATCCCATAAAATTTCAAATTTTATTTATTTGAACCATAGAAATTGAAATTGCACTTCTAAATATCATACAAATGAAAATTATATTTCTCTAAGTCCTGTGAATGCAAACTTCCACATTGCAATTGCCTTTTTTATTTTGCACAAATTACCATTGTAAATTCAAGAATCCTTCAACTTGTATGTAATGACCTTTACTTTTTTCTTGAATTGTGCAAATTATGTTATTTTCTTGAGTTATGTTAAATCAAAAACTTCTTCCCTCCTAAAAATCTTCATCAAATTCTATACTAAAGCTTTGGAAAATACTTAGCAAAGTGAAATTAAAGAAACACCAATTGAATTTTTAGTTGTGATGTTTACTGTTCAAACCAAAAATGGTATAATTAAGAGGTGAAGAGGAGGATGTTCATTTAAGAGTGGAAAACGAAAAAATTATTGTTTTCATTTGTCAAAGTGGAAACAAACCAACCATATGCCCCTTTGCAGAGACAAAAATCTATGAGAAGCTCAAGTAGGCAAGATCATTTTTTTGTTGTATTCATCCAACCTAGCTATATGGCTAGCCATATGACTCACATGAAGGATTAAAAAGGAAAATGAAGAATTATACGATGTCATATGAACATGGAGGGGGAAAGAAAATAAATTTAAGTAGAAAGGTATTTAAATTTGCATTTTTCCATCTTTCTCTACAACATGAAGCATCTTATAGCTCCAAATAAGTGTTTTGCATAATAATAAAAAAAACATAGATATTTTACATTTTCTCATAGATGAAACTAAATTGTACGACCATGTGGGAGGGTGGAATTTTAGGTTTTTGTCTAAATTTACTTCTTTTTCTTGATTCTTCTACATATTCCAACTGTACGACTTGGATTAAAGAGGAAAGAGTGACAATAAAATTGTTTTTTTAAGGATATATTTTATGGTCATCATAAATGTCATAAAGCAAAATAAATTTAAAAAAATGTCTTTTTGAAGTTTTAGTTACCCCGAATAAAATCTTATGGTCAAACAACTATTAATAACTAGTAGTAAAATACAAAAGGATGATTTTTGAATGTTTTAAGATGAGAATACAAACTATTAAACCACACTAGAGTGGAAGAGAGAATTTTTAAAATAAAATTTGCTGATCAGATTTCCTTTTATTCTTGGTTGCATGGTAAAATTTGAAGTCATTTGCCTTCTATGAAGAAAACTAGAGTTTTTAAAAGCAAATAAAATATTTTTACAGGGTTTTGATTTCCATAAAATAAAAATCAGGGTTTAAATTATTTTCACCTAGAAAATAAAAAAACTATATTTTTTTTTGAGCTCAAGGGGTTTTATTTTTTACAAAATCAAATGGTAATTGATTTTTTATGTTGTGGGTCAAATCAAGAACATATGATAAAATTTTTAAATTGAAAATGAAGTTTGCAAAATTTATTTTAAATTCATTTCTATTTGTTGAGAATGTTTATCAAATATCATTATAAGGTGATTGAACAGGAATGGTTCCATCCAAGAGGGTTGGTCAAGAAAAAATTGAAATTCATATGGCTAGCATTGAAAAATACTGAAGCAATTTGCATGGATTAACATATGAGTATAGCCTTCTGGTGCATTTAAATAATTTATTTTAGTTTTAAGCTATTTAATTTTGTCAAGTTTTTTAAATAAGGAGTTATTGTGTAAACATCTCTTAATTATAAATTTTCCTATAAAAGTTGATGTCTTCATCCTCTACTCCAGAAAAGCTGGTTTTGAGTAAAGATAAGTAAACCATGAAATATCAATTTTAAGGCATGACACCTCTCTCAACATTAGATTATAATGTTGAAAATATTATAGATATTGGTCTAAGTCTCATTAACATATATGAGTTTTGGGAGAAGATAAATGAAATGCATGAAACAAACTTTGGATTATCCAATATTGGAATGTGGATTATCTTAAAAATAAATTGCTTATGCTTCATTTGTTAATTTTTTTTGGTACTAGGTTTTGATTGGAGATACAACCAGTTCTAGGGCACAAATCGGGGGCCCAGTCCTTGAGAGAACTATCAAACTATTATGAATGGTTAACAATTGATCACGTTTGAAACCATCGAGGAAACAACCACAACCAACCTATAAATGCCCTATGATTTTCAAACTTGGATGGGGATGAGCATAACCAAACCATTTAACCAATCCTTTTACATCTAATTGGTTTTTACTTTCACTTTATTAACTGAAATAAAAATTTAATATAATCCAATTTTTATTGGAAAACTTTTATATTTCATTTAAAAATATTAAAATTGAATTTTTGTTTACAAATATTTGATTTCTCTTAACTGTAAAATAATGTTTGAGTTCGAAGATTATTTGTAAAAAATAATACAATTTTGTGTTTTTATTTATAATTATTTGGTTAATCAATATTGTAAAATTACACTAGCATTTGAAGGGCTCTTATGGCTGAAAAGTTAGGAAATGATTGAAGCACTAAATTAGGAAAATTTTTCCAATCATTAAATTCAATGGAAACCTTTTATAGTGTGTCTTATAAATAAATAACATTAGTGAAAGACATTTAAATACATTTCTTAATTTATTTATTCTTGTGAAATCAAATACTAGTAGTGCATATATTTGAAATAAGTCAAGAGATTTCAAAATGAATGTTTTTATGTTGGATTATATATATATATATATATAATTAAATTAATTAATAATATAATTATTATAATTTGGTTAATTTTTTATTGAGTGGTGAAATTTTATATTAATTTATTTATATCATTGTGTTGGATTTAAAATATTTCTTTTGGAGAAAAATAATTGGGCTCTAAACTCCATCTTATCGTGAAGATATATGATTTTTGAGTAAAAAATAAAAACTTATAAGTGCTGGTTAAATGAATATAAAATTTAATATTATATTTTTTTATGACAACCAAATGGACGTCAAATTTAAGGTCCTACATAAATGTGAGAAACTGACTCATTTAATCTCCCTTTCTACCCTTGTAGAATGCCTACCAATGTAATTAATGTTTATAACGATAAAATGTTTGTTAATTAGATTGATAAGTACATAATTTATTGTGATTAGGAGAATGTGGGTTGAGAATTTTGTGGTTTAAACCTTCTTGCCATTGTTTAATATTCTGTGTTAAACTATTTTTCCATTAAAATACTAGGATTTCTTAATTCATTTGTATTTAATACTGTTTTTTCACACTTTAGTAGTTTAATTGTTGAAATTGTGATTATTGGTAGTGAAGTATTTGGAGATGGCAGCTTGGGCCAGAAAACCTAAAAAATTATTTCAAATGTATTCCATGAGATAAGAATTATGAGCATCTACTTGATGTTATTTTTTTAATTCCGAAATTTGATAATACTTGTAAATGCCTACAACATTAAAATTTGATTTGTGAATTTTGTTAGGAGAAATGCGTTTAAAAGTATGTCTAAAATATGGGTACATTTTACATGGTCTCCTCATAATTTAAAGTTGGTGCAATCCAAAATATGACCAAGGGCTTCTTTTTATTTTATTTAAAATGTTGATTCTTAGCACGTTTATGTTATTTTTAAAAATATTTCCTAGTTTTTAATTAAATATCTAATTATATTTTCCTTATTGAACCATAGTTTTATTTTTGTATAAAATTATTTTCTTAACGTATTTTTTTTAGTTGGCTTCCTTGTTCTTGTTTTACCTTGTCCTCTTTCCTAATGGCCTAGCCTCTTACTGGATTATCTATTGTGAACTAAATATTTTATTCACTCCATCTTTAGAAACACACCTAATTAGAATTTTTCTTCTCACACCACCTTAAAGAGACTATGTACATTCAAATATAGGACACACACACACACACACACACACACACACACACACACACACACACACACACACACACACACACACACACACACACAAATATTATGAACTTTTTGGATACATTAATATTAATAAATCTATGTTATAAATTTTTACTTTGATTATCTCAATAAAAAAGTTTTAGAAATAATCCTAATTATATTACAAATTTTCAAATCAATGAAAAAGTTAAATAACCATGTAGCAAAAACCTAGATAAAGATAAAAAAAGTAAAATAAAATAGTAAATAAATAGAGAACAACCTCACACTTATACAAAAACAAAAACCCTAATGAAAAATGTTGACATAGCTAACATTAATGAAAATACACCATGAATATTACAATTCATTGCTAACATGCAATTATATCAGATTACTTATGTTCCTTGGCATTTTAGATTGACATAGTGGGTTGAATAAGGTCAACAATGAACACAACCAATTTTTGTAAAAATATTTTGATTTTAGGGTTTTTCAAAAGATATTAATTCTTAAATAGAGACAATTTGCATTATTAGTCCCAAAGGGCTATCTATTGCATTCACTTAGATTTAAACAGTGACTATTCCATGTCTATTTAGCTAATTTAAGGTAAGTGTTTTATGTGATGGAAAATGTTTAAACCTTTTTCAAAGAAAATAACATGTTTTTTAACATTGTAAATAAAAAACATTATTTATCATTTTTTTATTCATGTAAAAACTAACATGTTATGGCATGTTTAATATCTCTCAAAACTTTAAAATCATCTACTCTTCCATAAGGGATTTTGTGGAAGTCATGTAGTAGGTTTTTATGGATGGGAAGAGTGGTGGAAAGGTAGGAATAATGAATTTTTCAGTCCCCATGTGGCTAATGATAGTACCTTTGAGTAGCAAAAGATAGGTGCCATTATGCATGAGAGCACCTCGTTCATTCGCTTAACAAGGGATTTTCAACAAACATATATTATACATATTCTCTGATATGTCTAAGATATTTGTTAGAAATATTGTAATAATTATAGATGTTGTGCATCTTTTTTTATTATTTTTAAATTATTGACCAAAAATTGTCTAGTACATGGCAAGGTAGGGCAAGGTGGACCAGGGTACGCTAGGATGGGCATTCATGATATGGGAGTGGGAATCATTGATTGAAAAAATTATTTTGTTAAATATTTTTATTTTTAAAATATTTTATCTAGACTTTTTCAATTTTATGGAATTTTGGGTGAATTTTCACTTTTTATTTTGTAATTCAGTTGGACTTGCAGTTGACGGTGCTCTTGGGCTAATGGAGCTTTATTATAGAAATTTATTTTTAAAAAAAATATTTTTTTTGTTTGTACAAATGGTGGCCTACTTAAATAACATGATATTCAAATTTATTCCAACATTGATTATGCCTTCCACATAGTTGATCTACTTGTGTAGTGAGTTTTCTACTTTGTACGAGGGCATTAGGTCATGTACTTACTAAGGTCTTATCATGGTTTCTTTTTTTGAAATGGTCTTGATCCATTTTATAAACCTCTTCCAAGCCTTAAAAATTTCATGCACTATAGAATAATCCTTTTAGAAGAAAAAATATTCAAAACCAAGGCCTAAACATTTATTTTTCATCAACAGTTTAGGAGAAGAGTGCAAGCCTTTAAAATGAAAAAACATGAAGGGTTTTGGGGAAAACTTGCATGGTTTCTAGGAATAATTTTTTTTTTCTAATTTCTTTTTTAAATGGTGTATGTATCCCTAAACCTTTACTCATACCTAAGTTCCCTTGATACTATGCTTTTTATTTTACCTATATCCTACATACCTCGAGAATATTGAATTTCCAACATGCAAATGTTTTTGTACTATCAGGATTTGATTACGCTGCTACATATCAATATAACTTATCATGGAAGGTTAATTTTCATTTTTCGACTTAATTAACCTATGTTATAGGCTATATAAATGATGTGTTTAGAATTTTATAGAGCACATTTGCAGTGGTTGCATCATTAATATTGACTGGTTGGAAATTGGGCAATAATAAATTCCTATTTATTAGAGCTGAAGAGGTAAGGCAAAGACACACTTATAATTTTTCCTCATGATAAGTCCTCTATAAATTGTATATCATGATAAAATTAACTCACTAACCTATGACACATGATATTATATTTCTATGGTTTATCCATTAGCTTATGGTCCTGCATGCTTTTAGGTTTATCGATATAGATTATTTATACTTTGTATTTTTTTTTAGTTTTTATGTTTTTATATTTTAATATTTTTTTATATATTATCCTAGTTTACTCATTATCTCATGGTTCTATAACTCGTATGTGCATCTCTCTAGGCTATTAGTACTTTGAAGTTATCTTGGGTTATTATGTTTTGGGATTTTACACATTTTTCTTTCATTTTCCCTGAGTTACCCATTAGCTCATGGTCATGCATACTCGTACATTCAACCCTCTTCCTATTTTCAATTTTTATATTTGTTTACATTTTTTTCATTATATTTATTTTTTCTATTCTTTCACAAACATCTTCATATATAAGGTAATAAATGTATAGTGCTTTCTGCTTCCATTGCATTCTTGCTTGAACTAATATATTTTTGATTTTTTGATGTTATTTAAATGTATTTTGAAATTCATGCACAAATATTTAATATCCAATATAATATTTTCCTTAAATCTATTAGGAAAGGTAAATAATCTAGAAAGTGTATATTAGGTGTTATGCTTATAGGCAATGTTATCTTCCATCTCTTAGTTTTTTTCTTCGCTATTGTCAATCATTTCTTGTTTTGTTTTTCATTTCATATTTTGTATAAACTATAAAAACTTGGGACATTTTAGGGTATGTGACCTCTATTTTTGATACTATTCTTTCGTTTTTCCCATTTATGGTAATATGGATTATAGGTATGTCCTTCAATGATCTAGGATATGTGCATTAAATTTTATATTTTAGTGATTTATTAACTTTGTAAATCATGGATCTCGTTGTGCATTCATGTTAGGTTTTATGGCTGGATTCAAACTCAGATTTTTGGATTCTTGTTAGATATCAATAAAGTGGACATGTTTCAAAGACTGAATTTTAGTTAGCTTCATAAAGATTTATAGCTTTTATGGTAAATTTCTTATCCACTTTAAGATGTATTAAATAAGGCTAATGACCCAACAAGTATTTGTTGGTCTACTTTGAGTGGAGATAATGTATTAATTCAAAACTATATTAAAATATTTCAATGAGAGTTAAAATATTAGTTAGGTTACGTTTTGGCAAGCCTATAGCTTTTTTCTATATACCGAGTTAATACAAATCTCTGTAAAAGAAAAGTGCCATTCTAAAGAAGGATACTTGTTTAAGATTACAAATAAAATTTGATAATATCAATTATTTAAAATTTAGCTATATTCCTAAAACTTGAACATAGGAAACAGGAGTTATAAGTTCCATTTTACATATTTTTAGAGAAATACCAAGTGAAAGGACTTATTATTGAAGATACTACATCATAAATGAATTTTTGTATTTACATTTTTAAAAATTGACAAGTTCATGTTTTGGTAACCTTCTCTTAATGTAGGAAACCCAATAATACTTCAAAAGAAAATTATATCCTTTTTACTAGACACATTAATAAAAATTGTGTTTTTAAATAACCCAATACAAAATTCATATGAAACATTATTGCGGTAAAAGAAAAGTTACGCATATAAAATATGACACGTGTTTCTCTTTTCTCATTTACATCCTTAAAGAGTGTAATATAATTTTATTAGTTTTAGGATTATATATTTATAAGTTTATATTTATTATATTTTCTTATGGACGTAAACCAAATGAACCCAAATTCTAGATAAAAATTGTATGTGATGTTATTTAATCAATTGGATATTTGACATATGAATTGTCATTTCTACCTTTTTTTACAGTTTACTTCAAGACCAAAATAACATGAATCATCTTTTGTGCAATGTGTGTCACTTTTAAACTATTCATAAACATTTTATTGAGATAGATTTGAAATCCTTACTTCATCATACACTTAAGTTTTATTTCCTCACTTGATTATGTAGATAGGATTCATGTAAGATAGAACAAGATAGAATAAAAGTGGTTCTGTTCATGTTGAAGAATCTCAAATTTTAAGAGTTATCACTAGTAAACCTCATGGAAAATATGTGACATCATTGTAAAATTTCAAAATTATAGTAAAAAAGAGTCGATTAGCAAATAGCATGGTTGGGTCTTTAGAGTAATTTAATGAGTCTATTTTTCCATTGGTTGATGAGAAACATGCTTATCCTACATGTTTATAAGGTAAAATTCATCCTCCTTTATGCCTTTTTATATTTCCTAGTTCCAAAATTCCAAAATTTTCCTCACGGTAGAGAAAAAACTAGTTGTGATAAAATTTATCATTAAGTTTAACAATAAAAATAGGCATTTTTCTAATTATAACTTTGTATGTCCTACAAAAACTTATATGGATTTATAAAATAGGTTATGGTGCACCTAATTTGAAGTTATATAGATTATAGATCACCTAATAATGTCATATAAATCATGAAAGCTAAATTACTTTTTAATATTATAAAAACATTCAGATTAACACTTGTGTTTTGTTTGGCATTACTGTATCAGTGCACATTAACTGAAGCATAGACCTACTAGATTATTATTTATGTTTATAACATAACTAAATATTTAATTATAAATATAGTAAAATAATGCAACTAAGGTAAGTATGTTTTTGTCAATATATACATAAACTTAACAATATTTAGTAAATATTGATTTATTGGTTATTGTGCATGCTCTATTGTTGTTCACATTTATTAAGAATTTGGATTAGAATCCTCTAATGTTTACTTGTTTACCTTATTTCTCTCCATTCTCTTTGTGATGTGCATCTATTGATAAATTCAAGATGCTAACAGACTTACATTTCATGTAACTACTATTCATGTTCTATGTTTTAACTCATTAGTCTACATTAGATTTGATTTTAAACATGAAAATAGATGGTCCAATTTCCCAGTGATATTATATGGATATAATTCAAAAATGTAGGGTTAAATTACAATTTAAAAGTCCACTTGTTAGATTTTGGCATATAAAAATATTACACTCTTATCTTCTCTTAACACTTTAGCATTAAAAAGGTTATATACCATGTGTTGCTACAAAGCATGTCACTTGTAGGATTGGCCAAAAATGCAATTATGGAAGAGTTGGTTTTACGGACATCATATATTTTGTCAAATTTATAGGATGCATGCTCCAAAATTATGATGCTTATTTTTGTAAAATAGCTTATGTGCCGAACATTATCAGATAATTAATGCTATGATTTGAATTATATTTGACCATTTCCATAATGTTTGAGAAATTTATCAAAGCTTTTTTTGGATGCATTTTGGTCTCAGAGCACCATTAAATTCATTTTTGGGGTTAGAATAGGTAGTATGAATCCTAAGTTTAGATTCATAGAACTCATGTAATTATTTGCATAATTTTAGCATTTGACATTCCAATTGTACCTAGTGTAGTATCCTTTATATTTTATTTCACAATTACTTATTTGAAAGCCATTTATTTCATTTTTATACTCTAGTAATGATTACCATTATTTGTTTCAAGGAAATCAACACATCTAGTATTAGTCCATTGTTTAGGGAAGTTTATTTTACTCCTATATTATATTTTGGCACCATCAGCGCACTATTACCATCATGTTTGTTGCTAGAATGTGGCATGTGAAAACTAGTTTTAGCTGCAAGGATATTTTGTAATTGTTTCCATACTTTTCCCATATCATGTTAAACTTGTATTAAGCATAATATGTTGTATACTTTTCATGTAATTGTTTTTTATTATATTTTTCATTCTTTTGCTTTGGTAATGATTAGTTTATTATTACCACAAGGGAATCAACACATGCAAAATTAAATCATCAAACAATGCAGTTTATTTAGAAACAATAGACTCTTAACGTAATTATATATTTAAAATTTTATTTATTTATTTAACAAAATGCAATGAGGATAATACAAAAACAATTGCCAAATGTGAGCACCATTATCATCTTGCATGTATTATTGAACAGATGGAAAGATGTGATAGATGTTCCACATGTAATTAGGTATGTTACCCTAGAGCTTCCTTAATTGCAATTACATTAGATGTTCTTGATGGATTATGTGCATTTTAATTCAATAATTAAGCTCCATTGTATCAATGGTAAAGTATTTGGATTCTATAGTACTTAAGATGTTTATTTATATTTCTCTTTCCTTGATTCTTAGAGTTGGGTTGGCTAAAAATAAATTTTCAACTTTTTTGTGGTAATTAAAGAGGAATCTATTTCAAACACCCTTGATAAATAAAACTTAGTTCATCATAAATTTAGTATTTGCATTTATTGATGAAATTCAAACTATTTTAGACATAGAAATTAGCAATTGGAGTTTAATTTATGACTGTTGAATTCAACCTTACCTAAAATTCATAGAGATCAAAAGAGATAGGGACCTTCAAAGATATATAGTGGAAAAATACCAAATCCAATTAAACATAAACATATTATATATAGTGTAGCATAAGATAACATAGATGAAATTAAGTAGGAATAGAAACTATAAACTATATAAGAGATAGGAACTAGAAGAAATGTTTATACCAAAAGAACGCCTCATGGTAAGGTTAAATCTGAAACAAAATTAGTTATTGATCTTTTCCATTATAATTTGAAAAATTGTAAGCTAAGGAGGGGACAAACTGATGCCCAAGAACATGACAAATATGCATCGGAGTAATCTTCAAAGTCCAATCATTATAGCAAGATCCTTAACACAATGTGTAAGACCATCTAAAAATTCCTTATCAAGAGTATTTACAATGCATTAGAGCCTAAAATAAATATGTAGAGAAGATAGAAGGTCCAATAATTCAATTAATCAAAGGTACATAATAAATTCTACAAATATTAATTTCCTTCTTAATGTTGTCATTATAAATTGGGAGATTCTAAATGGTAGAGTGATGAAGTAGTGTTTTCACCCATTTCCCATATACAATCCTTTGCCAAAATTAATGGCTATGATCAGAGTCTTGGGAAGCCTCAAATTAATAGACTAATTACTTAATATTGGGAGAGAAGAAACAAGCCCTGAAATGGGGAAGACTAAATCTAAAAATGAGAATAAATCAAGGATAGCACTATCAAGGAAAGCTATGTAGATAAAGACCATGGGCAATGAAATGCTGACTACCTCACGTCTCTTAGTGGTAGTATGAGTTAAAATAAAAGTCTGAAATCTAGTACTTAATTTTAGTTTGCTTTATGGAATAAGGTCTAAATATGTTGATTAAATCTGAGAGCGAGCTTCCCTTTCCCATCATAGTCTGTAGCTTGTGAAAGTTGTGAATTAAATATATACTAGGTGAAGTAATACTATAATAAATTTATAAACTTTGAAATGTTTTTCATATATTTCCCATTCCAAGGATGAAATTATGAGTACCAAGTGAAAGCCATTTATTATCTAAGATTATTGCGACAACATTAGATTCTGTGTAACTTGGAGGAATAATATTTATTTTTTTATTTTTGAATAACATGTTACTCTTGGCAAGAATTTAAGGACTTTTGGATTCTATTAATGATGACCAATTGTATTGAGTCTCCTTCAACCTTAGTTTTTATTATCTTTAAATATAAAAACCTAACCTTATGTGTTTTATTGCATCAAACAATTAGCATAATAAATTTTGTATATTGTTACTTTTGGTAAATGATGATTTACCTAGTCTACGTTAAATTGATTAAACATTGTATGTTATTATTATTTGCATAGGAAATGATATTTAGTGAAACATCATAATGTATCATTTGATGAGAGATGTTTAAGGGTTGGAAAATCAACTTTTTATTATTATTTATGGAATTTGAGATTTTGTCTACATTGAAGTAGTAAATAGGGGATAGAGGGTTTGTCTTCATTTTCATTTCACTTGTAACATGTAATCATAACCTTATATTGAATTTTAGTATTATATTAAACCCCTAATTTAATGCAAACATGTTTGTTATTGAAATTGGATTCAACATCCTTATTGTTTGCATTAAAATTTTTACTTTACTTCAACCCTTGCTTTATACTTATATGATTTGTAATTTATACCCAATTTTTTTAGGTGGTCAATAATATATGAAGATAATGCAGATGGATTTGATTTTTTTTTAAATAAAAATATGGAATTTATTCAATTGCTACCAATGCAACATATCCACTAGAGTCAGTTTGTGGCCCATCATGACTAGATATTAGCATTGAAATTTTTTTAACTACTCGTGTATACTAAAATTCTTATTGGAGTGATGTGTGATAAGGTCTAATAATTTCAAATATAATTACCTATCATGTTCAGTGTCAAGCCTTTCACAAGGAATATTAGCTACTTGGAACACTGTGAACAAAAACTATTATGAGTTGTATGGTGGAGATAAATGGAATTTTGTCTTACAAACTAAAGTTATGATGGACACTTATAATATAATCTTGGAAATTATCTTTGGTCAGATGTAAAATAAGTTTAGAGGAAATTACATCATTTATTAGCTTAATATAATTTATCTCTCATTATTTTTTTATTTGTTTCTATCTATTTTTCTTTCTATGTTGGAACTTTACAATAGAGTAGTATGTGTAGGAAAATTAAATAGGCTAGGATTCAAACACCTAACCATATCCTGCCCAAGGAACTACTTTATCACTCATCTTATTTGTCGTAGTTCATCAATTTAGTTTTTAATGAGTGTGGATTGGTCCCTTCAACACAAGCCCTAAGCCATTGTTTTGTTGAGGTCAGACTACCCATTAGCCATTTAGATACTTATCTAAGTTATTTGCGTTACTTAATAGGGTTCCATTTAAAAGTGTGGATTGATATCTCCAAGACTCTTCCTCAAATAAGTACCTGAGTAATGTCATAAATAGATGGCAAAATATTTAAGCATTTATGGATATTATTGAAGAATCTACAACATATTGCCATATGATGGGGCCCTAAAGGGTTGATAGTCCATAAAATTTTGAAAATAAACATATGGTGAAATTGTTAATCAAATGTCATATTGTAATATGGATGCTATCATATAATACTTGTCATAGAGTCCAGGCTAAACACTTAGGTATGCCTTATTTGCAAAGTTTCATTATTAAAGTCCATTTGCTTTACTAATTGATGCTCCATGGTTTCATATGTTTTTGGATTCCATTTTTTCACAACCCTGGTGAATGAAAATAACTTTTTAAATCCATTAAAGACCATGCTAATACATCATAGTCAAAAAAACCAATGTGTAGGGAAATTTTGGTTCCAAAGAATTGTTAATATGAGTGTGGTTTAGGGAGTATAGTGACTATACATTGTGTTAAGATTTAAGTTTATATCATTTTGATTAATAATAAAATGTATGATGAAGTTATATTCTCTCTTAATAACAGTTGAATGGATTTAGTCCTCTCTATCAAAACTTAACATTTATTTACATTACATATAAATGTCATTTTATTGTTTAGAATTAAAGAATCTATTTGGAGCCTAGCATTTTTTAAAATTTTGAACTAAATTAAAATCTTATCTTTACCTTTTCGGAATACAAAAATGCATAGGTAGGGACAAGTATTATGGATCTTATTACACTAGAAATAGACAAATAGGTATTGTAGGATGGCTACCCTTATGGATTTTATTGTTATGTAATTTCATTGTCACATTGGAGATAGAATAACCATGCTTTTCTATTGGATTAACAAGTTTTAGACATAAGTGGATTTCAAGGCAAAATCCCATTGAATGAAGCTCACAAGAGGATATGGTTGGTGGAATCTAAGGTCCCTCTCTTACTCTCCCCTTAATTTACCCCTCTCATTTTCTTATACACATGCATACACAAAATATTGAATTACAATCTGAATTAATTTACCATAAAATTTGTTTACACATAATATCAAGCTATCAGGTTAAAATATTTGATTAGTTTGTGTTTGTTCGTATTGAAATTCTTAAATGGTCAACTTCCATATATGAAATATCAGAGAGTGAAACCCCATTTTTGCATTAATTTATTTTTGGCATCATAGGGGCTCATTGTAAATAAATAATTATGTTTAATGATGATTGAATTAAAAGATCAATCTATTACATGGGTCCCTAGTCCTGCAACATATTCTATTTTAGAAGCAATATTGGATGTCTCTTAAAAAAAAATCAATATGATGCCTATCAAAATTTCATTTTCTTTATACAGGTATCCAATCTCGCTTCTTAATATGATTAAATTTTGCCAAACAATGTACACAATTCTCAAAATTTATGCACAAAAATGTGATAGATGTAATTATAAACGATCTACTTATTCTTGAAGGGTAATCTATTGCCTTCACTTAGCTTTAAACAGTGATTACTCCATGTCTATTTTTATAATCACAAGTAAGCATTTTGCATGATGGAAAATGTTTAAATTTTTTACAGTAATAATAACAATTTTTTTAGCATTTTAAATAAAATATATCATTTCCTATAGTTTGATTCATGCAAAAGATAACATGTTATGGGATACTTCATGTCTCTCAAAACTTTAAAATCATTTACTTTGCTAGAAGAAAATTTGTGGTAGTCATGCAACATGTTTCTATGGATGAGAACGACAGTGATACTTAAGTGCATTCTAAATTGTAGTCACTCAAAATAGAGATTTATGCTTCTTATGGTATAGCATGAAATCTATTAAAATTGTTGGTAAGATAATGTACACGTATAAATAATTTTTTTTTTTCCATGTGGGAATTTATTCATGGTCCTCACTTATGTGAATTCTAAATTGCATTCACTCTTATGGCATAACATGAAATCTATTAAAATTACTTGTCATACAATGTCCCTTAACATAGGTCCCTAGTCTTCCAACATATTCAGTTTGAGAAGTGAGATTGGATGTCTCTTATAAAAATAAATAAATTTGATGCCTATCATAAGTTCATTGTCTTTCAGTAGACATCCAATCTTGCTTCTTAAAATGAGTAAATGTTGCCAAACAATAAAATATGCACTTAGTCTTGATGGTGATCATTCCATGACTATTTGGCCAATCACAGGTAATTGTTTTACATGATGGAAAATGTTTAAATTTTTTACAAATATATTAACCAATTTTTTAACATTGTAAATTAAATACATTATCTAGATTGCTATGTAAATCTACCATTGTAAGATATCTAATATTTTTCTTGCTTACAGTGACATTGAAAAGGGTGGGTTTACTCAAATTATTTTACAATGTCTCTAGTAAGATTTCATCAATCATACCAAGCTGCATTTCACACTTTCTAAGTTACCTATATCTTATAAACAATGTTACTTTATACTACATCTTTCTTTAGAATTCTCTCTTATCTATTATTGATGAGTATTCCAATGTCACTTGTGAAATAAGTTTCTTCGGTGGCCATGACATACTATGCAATAAGATTTACTCTTGACATGACCATGTAGGCCTATTTGGAAACTTTATGACATTTTTTTCTTTATTTTAGATCTATATTTCAATATAGAGTACAAATGATATGCTTGAGAAGCACAACATTGACCCCAAAGGATACTATTCTATTAGATAGGAACTTTAGCTTTAGTGTTGTTTTTTTTGGCAAAATTTTGTATTACATTATTTAATTTGTAATTATGTAACAACTATTACATCCATTTGTTAGGAGATTAGGTGCCATAGTAGTTAGCGATCAGTTGGTAGTTATATGTTTGCTAACTATCTGAACCTTTTCTATTACGTATAAAAATACCTATTGTTATTGAATAAATTTATCAAACTATTATGATCCATCATAACTTTATGCATTTTATTTTTCCTTCATTGGTATTAGAGCAGCTATGGGTTAGTTTTGTAATGCCATTCTAATCTACAGTTACATTATCTCAAGTATTCACGTAGTGAACAAAAAAAATTATTTGATGCTTTGCAAATGCCAATGAGATTTACTCTTCATGGTTAATGCTTTCACTAGAAGCATCTAACCTTAATTATTTCATATTTTTTTAAGATATGGGTAACACACCAATCAACTCTGTAGGACTAATGTATTAATGAGGGTAAAAAAACCTTGTATGACATCTCAAGGATGAATCTATCCAGTGATGGACTATGGTGAATTTCATGCCTCCACTTGATTCATGCATATGGTAGAAGAATTAATAAGATTCTCCTTATGGTTTTACTTTATACATTTAATCATTCGTGCAGTTATACATTATATAGCTTCTACCTAGATCTATGTTTTATCTACATTGATATAGAAAACATGCTAGCAATCATTGTCACTCCTATCATTGTGCTCAATTTGTTTCACTCCTTCAATGCATGATTTAGCTTACATTAATGCTGAGATTGATGCCTGCTATATTTCTACCAGGTATCCCACCATTCATGTATATCAAGCTTTTGTTTGTGATGTGCATGCAGCAATCGACAATGAATGTTATTATTTACATAATCTTTAGTTTTACTTCACATCAAAAAGTTTTTATTTTCATGTTATATGGTTAGTAGTCATTAATAAGTTTTGTGTATTGTTTTATAATCATGTTAAATGTTTTTTTAATAGGTTGTGTCAAGCATTTTTAAATGTCAAATTTTTTAAAAGTTGTCAAGTCATTATTATCAAAAGTTAGTAGTTTGGTATATATAATAAGTCAATTATTTGTTTTTCTCAAATATAGAGTCAAAGGTGTGTTTATAAATGTCAACAAAAATGTCAAAATTTAATAATGAGTTAAAGTGTCAATTCTATGTTAAAATTGTCAAAATCAAAGTTCATTTTTTATACAAGGATGCACTATCACTTATACATGACATCCTGAGTCAAATGTCATCAAATGTCAAATGGGTCCAAACTATGGGGGGATTTTTGATCAATAAAATCATGCAACTGAGCTTCATGACTTCTTTGACTGAATGAAACAACTTCATCAACTAGAGGCTGGAGGATAAATAGAGGCTGGAGGATAATTAGAATCTACTTGTGAGTCACCTATGATGAGGTTGCACCATTGTTATGGTGACAAACTATGGTGTGTTTATTTTATGTTTTGTAGTTTATTTTTCAATAAATTACTGAGCATTATTTTCTAGTTTGGTACCTCCAAAAAAATAATGTTTTGGGGAGAAAAATAACTAAAGTAGTGCTTGGCTCTTGGAAAAGGGTTTATGGTAATACTAATAATCCAAGAAACCATCGAAGGTGTTAGTAGAGAGAAGTGTTCCTATCACTTCCAGGTTTTTAGTAATCCTACAAGGAAAAACCAAGGTGACACCATGACCTTGAAGCCATAAGGATGGCATGCCACCTCAAAAAGTGAGCAGGCTACGTGAAGAGTGTAAATATCTTTACAATGTTTGTAATAAAGAGGGGACCACTATTATGAAATATGATGTTTGTAGAAATAATATAATAAATGGGGAATGTTGGTGAAATTTGGTAATACATTGTTTAGTTTGTAAATATGCAGCATCAATTACATGTGTTTGTTAGGTGATTAGGTGGCATAACAGTTAGCAATCAGTTGGTAGTTACAGGTTTGGTAACTATGTGAACTAATTCTATTATGCATATAAATACCTATTGTTATTGAATAAATTAATCAAACTATTCCGCTCCATCATAGCATTCTGCATTCTATTTTTCCTTTAGTTTTCAGTGCTTTTCAAATTTTTATTTAAAATGTAACTTCCATATCTAAAACATGAAATAAATCCAACATTCACACTTATTTTACACTTTTTAATGCTAAGAATGATCTTCATCCTGAAAATATATTGGGAAACATTAGGCTATAATATTATAATAAAATCTAATAGAATAAGGAGGGACCTAGTTTGATGACATTATAAAGGATCAATAACCCCAATAGTTTCTATCAAGATCTAAAGATGATCCTTAAAACATTTTTTTCTCTAAAGATAGAAAAAAAAAATGTTTATTTTTTCATTACAAACTTCAAGAGAAAAATATCAAACATATGTAGTTCTAGTGCTCATACTCTTAAGTTGATAAATATGACTCTTTTTTTGGTAGGAGAGATCTATTACCCATGTTAATGAATATGGTAATTATGTTTTTGGTTGTCTTGGTTTTCTCTATAATTATTTCCATATATGAGTGACATGATAAAACCATTTCCAAATTCAACATTGTATAAATGTCTAAAGCTATTACCCCATAGGGACATTACATTTTTAACCCCTTATTTTAAATGTCTTTGAAGTTTGATTAAAGATTATATATTTAGTTATATCAAATCCACATTGGAAATAATAATATTTAATATAGTATACATTTAGATTAGTGGAAAGTACAACATGAAAATGAAAAATCCCTTAATTATTTTTAAAAAAAATCCAAGGTAAATAAATATTTAAACTATATCATCAAATGGTATACTAGTAAATGAAATTCAAGATAAAGCATTAAGTTTGTTTAAAATATTGAAAACAAAATATTAAATTAGTATAACTTATTTATGTTACAATTCACTCCCCCTTTACGCTACCCCTGTGCCTTGCTGAAAACAAAATGGCAAACCTAATCGATCAAAATAATAATAGAATATGTTATCCCTCTATTTTATAACTATATGAAAAAGGAAGAGGAAAGAATAAAACATTTTGAAAATGTTAGGATATAATTATTACATGAGGTAATTTTTATTTAAATAGATTAATTTATCCTAACTATTTTATTGGGGAGATATTTTAAATTATATAATTTTGTGGTTATGAGTTGTTTAAACAAATCACATGAAATAAAATGTATGAGAATTTTTGGTATGATAAAATACTTAAATATGGGGATTATTATTTTATGTCTCTCTTTTATAAATTTTTATAGTATCTTTATAAAATAAATAATGTTTTTGAATTGTTGGCCAAATTTGGTATCTGATTATAAAAATTTAGGGAGGAAAGTTTAGATCAGAAGAGAATATCTAATCTACCAAGTAATAAAGGAAATACTATAAGGTTGGAATATACTTACTTTGGAGTGGACACATAGACTATCAATTTCCCCTGGTTATAATGGAATTTTTCAAGATAATGTTATAGTTGTGAAGACTTTAAAGGGTGGATAAAAGAATCTAGACCAACAAGTTTCCTCCTAGTGGATCCCTAATATTTCCACAAGATAATATTCTTCAACACAAGGTTATAAACCACTAACTACTTGAAATATGACTTTGTGTAGAAATGTAAGTGAAAGTAGAGTGAATAGATGGTATGTATTATCTACGAACACACCTTAAAGGAGGTCTTATGTGGATGCATTTTCATTGAAAAGAAATAAACCTCAGCTTGTATGTAGTATTTGATATATCTACACTCAAAATTTGAAGATGCTATAAGAACTTGAATTGTAGCAATTCAAGTCTAATTTCAATTCTTTTTTTTTTTTAATTAAAATGGTCAAGTATAGCTGGGTCAAACATTAAAAATTTGAAAATGTACTAACTTTTATTAGAAAAATCATAATAGATATCCTCTCATGTAACCCATCATTTGTTGAACATCGTTTACTTTTTTTTTAGTCCCTCTGGTGGAAAGTTAGATAGGAACACCCAGTTTGTAACCTATATTTTTTTAAAAAATAATTAATAATATTTATGTTTATCCTGGTTCCATAAATTAGTAGAACATAAAATCTGATCAACAATGTATAGCTAGTAATGTGCCACCTTCCCCCTCCTCCATATAGCTACATCAAAAAATATCAAAAATGTTTTAACCTTTTATGAATTAGATGAATGCAAATCCTTATTGTTAAAACATTTGGTGGTCACAACTTACTTAGAATACTAATCAAACACTAATCTTAGATGCTAATCGTGTTTTATCATTCTTATTCCTCTTTTCATTTGATATGTTAAGATCTTTAGATTTCATACATTCTATTTTAGTGGGCATATTTCATTTTGTTTACTACATGATTCATCAAAGTAGTAAATCATTCATCACTTTATCAAAGTAGTAAATCATTCTTGATGATTCAGATTTATATGCACTATTTATATGATCCTAAATAGATCATTATCCTATTCAAAGTGTTATGGTTGACAATGCGTAAAGTATTAATATGTGTACTATCACACTTCTACAACATTTGGGGTGTTTAGAGTAGGATATATCTCCTACAGACATAATTATTCATGGTTTTAGTGGCCATATCTAGAGCTCCATTTAGGAGATTGTACTTCCACTATATGTTGGACTAGTACATGTGGCCACTGTATTCTTTATAGTACCTTGTGAAGGCACATTTAACAAGTTATTGGGTAGGATATTGATATAATATCCCTGATACATCACATCCACCATGAACATATGACATAAATATATACATTAATATTAGGTGATCATATTTGAAGGTCTTTCATATGAGCATCCTCTACCTTTTGCACAGGTAGTTACACCATAGTTACTAATCAAAACATCGGTACTAGTTACAACCTCAAGTATAGTTCCTATCAGTACACCATAGAGTTTAATTGAGCCACCATTTTAGGTGACACCTACTCCTATACTGTTACCATGTATACTTACTCTCCCACATAGATTATTATTAGAGACACCCCTATTTCAAAGATATTTTACAGATTCTAAAGGAATTGCCTCTACCCATTTTCTTCCAAGATTAGTCTTATTGATTTTTCAGGGTTATTATCACACAAAACCTATGATAGAGACAACATCTTCTTCTAGATGGGTCCCTAAGACCCCTATAGTTAATAGGCCACCATTGTTAGCTCCATAGATTCATAATAGCACTTCACAGGCAATACCAACTTTAAATCACTCAATATAATAGGTTTTGGGACCACATTTACCCTTTTATATAACACACATGATCATTTTTCCTTTATTTAACATATGCCACATTGATAGTGAGATTCTTATGAGACTCATCAGTTAGTATTGTTCCTTCCTTCTTGTACATGTTCTCCTTAATTGACACTCCTTGTATATAGTTTCATTTTCATCTTGCTTGTACATACCTTATATCCTTAAAATATAAAAATATATAATATGTCAAAACATTAAAACATTAAAATATTTACTCACAAAATATTAAATTATAAATTGGATGCATTTTTATGTTTACATTTCTTATATTTTCCAAACCCTATATAGGTTAGTTATCTTAGTATACTCAATTTTATCGTACATACATGCTTCAATTGTGTTTTTTGAGTGCTTGAGTATTACTTACAAAACTCAAGTACACTACACCGATCCATATTTATTAGTATCTACTAATTAGGGGCATATCCAAAGCTACAAGTGTTCTTCATTTGACACATTCGCTCATTTGGTGGCACCATATACATAGTTTTGATTACAATGTTACATCCTTATAAACTCTACACCATATATTTAACATTATTATATCTAGATATTTATCATGCTACACCTACTCAACATTTTTGTTGTCTGCTACTAATTTAGACTAAACATATGTATATCTTATCAATTACATAGATTTTTATTACATGTTCATGCATATTTCCATGTATAGCTTTCATAGTTTAGACTTGATTGTGTCTCTACACTTCTACTCAAGGGAATTTGAATATTCCATTGATTTATGATTCTAAGCCACTTCATTTCAAGATGTGTATGCTTTTTACATGTGGTAATGTCATTGTGTTGACTTCCTGATTGTGTATGTAGACATTTGAACATGTCATTACATTTGGATCTAAGCCAACTTGCTTTTTATTTATGTATGTTTAAATTTGAGCATGTCTTTGTATTTCTTGCTTTCTCATTATTAGTGACATGTGTGCATGTCCCTTGTATTGTATCCCCTTGGCCTACTTTACATGCCTCATGTGGGTTGTATGTATGCTTTATTGTATGCATCATGTCCATTACACTTGTCTCTTGTTCATTAGATAATCTAGTTTCATATGCCATAAGTCACCTCATGCATCTCCCATTCCTACTTTGGTCCTATGATGGACATCATGCCCCATCCCATAGGTAGTTACTTATTACCCATATTTGTTGTTCATATACATTGTTCCATCTATCTTGACATCCTTTTGAATTCTAGACATAACATAAATTGTAGAATACATACTCATGGTCAAATTCTCTTACATTTCAATATTATTTATACACATTTTATTGGTTTATTACACACATATCATATATGATTTGGCTAACACACATTTTACAGATCTTTTTATTTTGAGGGCATTTCTTGCATAGGTTCAACAACTCCCCTTAAAAGAGGGGGCATGCGTAGGTGTTTATCATAGAGATTAGGCTATTAGAATGCATTGAAAGTATAATTTTTAGCACACAGGCTCAAAATATATAAACAAGACTTAGATAAACATAGTGAGAAATTATTAAACATAGACTAATCATAGTTTCACATAAATTAGAAGAGTTAGACACTATCGCCTAAATTTAGACAATAGTACCACATGACACTACTATCTAACATATGTCTCTACTATCTAGTATCTTCAATTTGAGAAAATTTTAGATTGGCTATAAAAGTACAATAGGTATAGTATAGTCTAGGTGTGCATAGGTATAGTTATAGATTTACCAATTTTTAATTAGTTTTTCTTAGATTCATACCAGTTTGCTTAGATTAGGGGAATCATACATGACATGACCATTCCTATTTTTAGTTCACATACTCAAATACAGATTACTAAAATTGATTTCAAAATCCATGTGATTAGATATTATATTTGGAGGTATGTGTATGGTGCATTGGTTCTATATGCTCACTTACACATAGGTTTATTAGATGGAATGACAAACTACATGTCTTTCTTTATGATGTACATATCAAATAACATATTATATGTTACACACTAGATTCATTCCTTATTCCATTCATAGTGTTTGGAATTCTTAAGTGGCCAACAACCACCTAATATACCTTAGTGGTTGAAAATATGACGTATCTAGTTAGATATCTCTAGTTAGACATTTATAGTTACATTATCTAGTTTCAGTTTTAGATGCATCTACTACATGTGGGTAGGAAATGGAGTCATAGTCTACTTTTTTTCTTGATCCACCTACATGAGAGGGTTAGACACACCAAATATCCAATCCAATCTATTCACATGTCATGATCCAGCAAATAAGCATTGAAAATAATGGAATTAAAACTAGATGGAGTTATTCAACCACCCACACATGAGGATTTAGGAAGTCATCAGATCACTCCAATATATTCACCACTTGTTAACTATAAACATGCACACACATGGGACACATAATGGAACATGCTTCGCATACTCAAATCTAGATTCATGGGCTTAACCTCTTATGTAAGTACAGGTATGGTTTTCTTTTCCTTTATCCTAGTCATTTCACTTGGTTGCATTTATACAATAAATGGGGGTAAATTTAATCACTTAAGAATGGTACTTGACTTCTAATAATGGTACTCTAGACAACCCAAACCTAGCTTAACCCTATACCTATATTAAGGCCTATCTTCACACTTATCCAACTTTCATGTAGGCCGCATGCATATTTAGACATCCCTAAAGTAGTCTCAGACCCTCATTCTAACATCTTGGCCCTTTGTGTTTTAGTTTTTCCACTTGAACACTAGCGCCATAATAGGGACAGTAGCGCCACATTGCACTAGTGTCACAATTTTGGCACTATTGTCATTTCACTATTTTTTCTACAAATGTATATATTTTCAAATATAGGACCACCTAAGGTTAGCCTAGACCTCTTTTAACACCCGCACAAGTATGGAAAAAATACACGCACATACATGATTTTTATCCGGCTAACCACTAGATAGAAATAAAATGCAAATTACACATACAAACTTTGAAAAGGTTGTCCACAATCAAGGCTATCAATCCCTATTTACCTTACTTTATACAACCATCTACAACCTTTATAAGCTCATATTACATAGATTTATATTCTCAATCACATTCAAAGAACTTAAGTCAATAATAATACCATATTCACTTGTACTTTCACTAGAACTTAAGTAGCGAAAACTACATCGAGCTTGATCCATCTTTAGAGTATTGGTATGTAGGCATTTGTCATCATAGTATGGTGTTAAGAATACCCAACATACCCCACTAAAAATAAACTTGACTAGTTATATCAACCAGCTGCCTTAGTAACATGGGAGGTTAGTGTGTGCACATAAAATCAGTCAAAACAAGTCACTAACAGAGATCCAAAACTTGTGCATGCAAGAACAAGATTAATAGACCTAGACACAAGTCCACCTAGAATCTCAAAATAACTCCATACAGAGGACACTACCACCAAGCAAATGACACTAATGCCACATGGTGCTATAATCCAATTGGGGTGCTATTATCTAAGAGGGGTTTGAACACCTAGATCCCATTTATGACACTCATACTATCACGTCCCTCAATTTTAGCCTTTAAATCATTCACCTCAATTGTTTTCTAGATAAATTCTGATTTACATTATTTATTGATATTTTTATAAAGGTTAAATTAAATCAATTATATAAGAAATCTGTGGATGTATATAAGCATATTTCTATCCTAATTTACTTCACTCATCCCTTAAATAATATAATATTTATATTAATCTAATCCTAAAAGGTTAAAATAATTTTTTTTTTTTTGAATGTGTATAGAATTAGGTCTACTTTTTTACCGTATATTGTTTTCTCATATTTGAATCAATGAAATGAAAGATACATAAAAAATGAGTTACATGTATAGTTGAAACATGTAACACTATAAAAATTCATAGAAATAAATATAGATTAAAACATTAAAGTAATAAAAAAAAATATATGGTAGAAATATGAGCGTGTTGATGTTTGTAGTCATATTTTCAAGATTTTTTTTTATAAAATTGACTGTGTTTAGTATGGTAGAAGTTACATTTCTTTTGGTTTTTAGTCAAAAACATACATTTGTTTCTATGTTTTTGGGTCCATACCTTAGGCTTGGGATTCCAAGAAATTCCCAAGCCTTGAGTCATGTATTTGAAATGTGAAACATTATAATCATGTATGTGAAAAAAATAATGTATGTAGATTTACCATGTACATTTAATATTATATTATTATATTTCTATGTATTTGGATATCGTATTGATTTTATTATAGTTTTTTAAATTTTCAAAGACCATGCATGGCCTTAGTCAATGTTATTTGTTAACATTGAAGTTTTGTACATTAAAAATGAAAACATAATTTTGATTGTAATATTGATGTCATTTACTTAGTTAAATAGATTTATGACTATAAAATGTGATTTCAAGATTAATTATCCCTAAAACCATCATTGACTAAGCCAATTATTGAATTGGGTTAATGAGTGATGTGATCTAGGCCAAATCGAACCATATGAGCATAGTTATTACTCAAAAAGGTGTTAATCAAGAATAAATAAATTATTTTAGGTTTAAGGTTTAGGATTTTGGATTCAAGACTTAAGGTTTAGGGTATAGGGTTTGAGCTCTAATTATGAAGGTAATTGGGGATAATTTTAAATTGTTGATACTATTTATGACTAAATAATGTGATTTTGTGTTCAATTAGCCTTAATGTCACCACAAATTTAGCTAATTAGTCGATTAAGGTAATTAATGATGTGATTTGGCCCAAATTGACCCATGTAAGCCTAATAATTATTATAGAGGATGTTAATTAAGGATAAATCAATTGGTTTAGGGTTTAAATTTTATAATATAGGGTTTAGGTTTCAAGGTTTAGGTCTTAGGGTTTACAATTTAAGATATAATGTTTAGGGTTTAAGGTAGAGTATCCAATTACAAAGGCAATTAGGAAAAAAATGAGCTCTTTGAACCTATTTATGACTACAAAATGTGATTTTTAGCTCAATCAACTCCAATGCCATCATGGATTGAGCCAATTACTTATTTGGAGAAACTAATGATGTAATTTAAGCCAAATTAAGTACTGTGAACCTAATTATTACTCTAAAAGATGCTAATTATGGCCAAATCAATTTGTTTATGGTTTAAGTTTTAGGATATTTGGTATTGGGTATTTGGTTTAATCATGGAGGTAATTGGGGATATTTTGATCTTATTTAACCTATTTATGAGTAAAATGTGATTTTATGCTTAATTTGGCCCAATGTCATTACAAATTGAGTTAATTAGGGAAATTGGTGATGTGATTTGGGCCAAACTAAGCCCCGTGAACCTAAATATTACTCTAAAAGATGTTAATTTGAGGTAAATCCATTGGTTTAGGGTTTAACTTTTATGATTTTAGGCCTAATTTGGCCTAATGTCATTATAAATTGAGCCAATTAGGGAAATTGGTGATGTGATTTGGGCCAAAATAAGCCCCATGAACCTAGTTATTACTATAAAATATGTTAATTAGAGGCAAATCCATTGCTTTAGGGTTTAACTTGTATGATCTAGGGTTTAGGGATTAGGGTTTAGGGCTCAGGGCTTAGGGTATAGGGATTAGGGTTTAAGGTAAGGGTCTAATCATAAAGGTAATTAGGGCCTAATTAAACTCATTAGACTTATTTTTTAGTATATAATATGACTTTGGGCTCATTTTCCCCCAATTTCATCATAGATTGAGCCAATTAGTTAATTAGGGCAATCAGTGATGTGATTTAGGCTAAATTGAGCTCTATAAATCTAATTGTTACTCTAAAAGATATTAATTTGGGTTTAATCCATTGGTTTGGGGTTTATAATTTAGGGTATGAGCCTTAGGTATTATGGTATAAAATCTAATCATGAAGGTAATTAGGGCCAATTTGAGCTCTTTGAACCTATTTTTGACTACATAAAAAGATTTTAGGATCAATTAGCCTCACTGTGATCACATATTGGGCTAATTAGTTAATTGGGAAAATTAATGATGGGATTTAGGCCAAATTGGGCCATATAAACCTAGTCTTTACTCTAAATGATGTTAATTGGGGCTAAATTAAAGTGTTTAGGGTTTAGAGTTTACAACTTACGATTTAGTGTTTAGGTTTTATGGCTTAATGCTTAATATTATTATGGTTGAGGGGTTAAGGTCTAAACGTGAAGTAAATCAGGGATACTTTAAGTTTTTTGAACCTATTTATCATTAGAACTATGAGTTGGTCTCAATTTGCATTAATGGCATTATATATTGAGCTAATTAGTCAATTGGGGAAATTAGTGATGCAATTTGGGACAAATAAAGCCATGTAAACATAAAAATTTACTCAAAATAATGTCAATTTGGGATAAATCAATTGATTTAGGTTTTAGAGTTTAGTATTTACAGTTTGGTGTTTAGGGTTAAGGTCTTAAGGTTAGGGATTAGGGTTTAAGGTTTAATTGTGAAGGAAATTGGGGTATATTTTGAGCTCCTTGAACCTATTTTTCATTATATGATGTGTTTTTGGGCTCAGTTGTCCCCAATTTCATCACAAATTCATCCAATTAGTTAATTTTGGTTATCAGTGATGCGATCTAGGCTAAATTGAACCATGTGTAAACCTAATTTATACTCTAAAAGCTGCTAATTAGGGATAAATTATTTTTTTAACGTTTAGGGTTTATAATTTAGGGTTTATAGATTAGGTATTAGGGTTTAGGGTTTAGGGTTGAGGGTATATGATCTAATAGTGAATGTAATTAGGGCTAATTTGATCTTATTGAATCTATTTTTGAGTATCGAATGTGATTTTGGGCTTAATTTTCCTAATGTCAACATACATTGAGACAAATATCCAAATTTTTAAATCAATGATGTAAATTGAGACAAATTAAGAAATGTGAAGATGATTCATTTAGCATTTAGAGTTTAGAGTTCAAGATTTTAGCATGTAGGGTTTAGGTTCAAGGTTAATTATGCAATCAATGTATATATAAAATAATATGTATGTGGTTTTAGAAAGTATGTGATTGTAACACACACATTTTTAATGCGTACATAGTCATATGGATAGTGAAATAGTTAAAAATTACATGGACCAATGATTTTTTACACATCGACAGTTTATCCCCTACGTACTCTACTTTATTTTGTTCTACATAGTGTAGGTATGTTTTTTAATGATTTGATCACTTTCCCCACCCTCAAAAGTAGATAAATTTTTCTAATCATGGTCGAATACATTATATAAGTTTTTTTTAATATTTTTATCATTATCTCCATTTTTTATTACACATTATTGGTCTATTTTTTTAATATTTTATCATTGTCCCCATTATTAAAAATTTATAACATTGTCTAGTCATCGGTGATGAAAATCATACTAATGGGAAGAGGAAGTTAAAACATAAAACAATAAAGGATTTAGAAGTGATGGGATAAAACCAAAGGCAACACATGTGAAAAATTCATTCAAATAAGTATATTGTCCCTAATTAATTAAATGTCAAAAATAATTTGATGAAATGAATAATGATAATATACTAAGTTATGAAAGTCCAACATTCAATTCTAATTATATACCAAATTATAATGCAAGTAAAAAATTAAATATTATGGTTTATAATTTTGGTGACGATGATAATATGCATGATGATTTTCCCTTTAAAAATGAATAAAATTGTATAGAAACACCGATTGGATAAAGTAACAATGAATAAAACAATATGGAAACACTATTCAATGAGGAAATTACTAATGAAGATAACAATATGGAAATACCAAATCAACAAATGTTACCACTAATAACACCTCCTAGGAATTTAAAAAGAATACCCATGTATTTAATTTAAATTGATGATAATATTTTGAGACCAATGCATAGCAAAATGTCCAACTGCCATATTAGAAGAAAATTTGAAAGAATTTGGGACTATGCTCTAAAAAATAAAATGAATATCAAATATGTTAGTTATTTATTACATTAATGAAAGTGATTACAATGATACCTATAATGAACATCCTAAGACTAATAACATCTAATATTGATGGTTGAAATAAGGTAATTATTTAAAATCTACATAATGCATACTATGGAGTAGGTGGTAATTGTTGAACATTCTTTTTGAAAGGACCCAATTCCTATACCCACCTCAGTTACTCTTTAGGGGGAGTTAGTTTATAATTTTCCCTACTCTGTGGTTTGACCTACATAGTCTAATTATCTTGCTTAGGTTAATAATAAGTCATTGTGGGAAAAATAATTTAAGGAATTTTATAATTATGATTTGAGTTAATTTCTTTTTTGGGTGACCTAATTCCTCACTATATAATGTAAATTTATATGTAATTGTTATCTAATGATGTTAATACTAATTTTTGATTGTGAAGATAAGATTCTTACATTGTTGAGTTATTATTCATTTTTCACTACTTCGTAAAGTTTCAACATTGTAGATCTATATAGATAGATCTTCAATTATGGTGTAATTCAACAAATGTATATTATAATCCACCCCCACATAGTTATATAATACATGAATTAGACCTATAAGCATTTTATACATTTGTAATGGTAGTGAGAATAAGGAAGACATGATGATAATCAACTAAGTCTTTTATTTCCATTACCCACTATTAAATGTATGTCCAATTAGTGTAATATCACTATACAAGATGAAAAGTTAGAGCGAGTCCCAAATAATTCTTATATAGAACTAAGAACTCATGGTATGGATTGTGCATAGGTGAATTTTTCCCTTATAAGCATAGTTATAAAATTAATTTAGACCTCAATGATAAATGAAACCCAAGAGTCAAATCCTTGGAGATAGGTCATGGATGAAAAATATTAGTCACTAACGACGAAAAAATAGTAGAAGATTAATGATATTCTACTAGAGAAAAAGTCTATCAGTTTCTAGTGGATATTTAAGACCAAGTACATAGTATAAGGAAACATTGATAAGCGCAAGGAAAGACTTGTAGCAGAGGGCCACACACAAAAAAGGAATTAACTATAATGAGACATTTAATTACATAGCTAAGACGAATAAATATCAAAATGGTCTATATGTTATGGCTATATCTTTTGAATGGAAATTTCATCAAATGGATGTTAAAACCATCTTCTTGAATGGGAATCTATAAGAGGAAGTCTACATGACCCAACTAGAGGATTTTGTCACACCCAAAAAAGAACAAAAGGTATTTTTAAATTCATAAAGTATCTAAATGATCTTAAACAATATCTTAGAGCATGGTATATAAAGATTGACAATAATATTGTATAATATGGATTCTAGAGGAGTCCTTATGATTCAAAACTATACCTAAAAGATCAAGAGTGGTTATCATTATAATTATGTATGTTGACGATCTAGTTATAATTGGAATCTTAATGGAGATGATTAAGTTTAGAAAATAATGATTTTAAGTGATCATTTGAAATGATAGATCCTAGGCTACTAAACTTCTATCTTAGTTTGGAAGTATGAAAAAATGGACACCATATCTTTGTATCTCAAATGATGTATGCCAAAACCATGATCTAGAGATTAAGGATGATGGAATACAAACATATTACAGCATTTATAGATACAAGACTTCAATTATCTTATTTAGGTCCATCACCACTAGTAAATTGCACTCTTTATCATAAGTTGATTGGAAGTCTGATTTACTTGACCTAAACTATGCTACATACTAAGTAGGTTGTCATCTGTATTACATGGTCAATGTAACCAAATATGAGTTAATGTAAAGTATGAAATTTAATGTTGGGATACATTTGTGAAAATATGGAGTCTTTCCTAAAATACAAGAAGAATGATGAATTCTTCTTAATATGATACACAAATGGAAATCATGTAAGTGATATTGATGAAAAAAATCCACATATGTATTTGTTATATTTTTGGGATATGGTCTTATCTCATGGGAGAGCAATAAATTTAAATTAGTTTCTTGATCTTACATTAAGGTAGAATATCGTTCAGTAGGAGGAGTTATCTTTCAAGCAATATGACTATGTCACGTACTTTCAAGACTGGGAGTACTACAAATGTAATCTACTTTATTCTACTAAGATAAATAGGGTATTATAAATCTTGTTCACAATCTAATGCTTCATGAGCACATGAACCACATCGATGTTTAAGCCCATTTCATATGCAATCATGTTGAAAAACACAATATATGGCTCCAAGATTGTATGATCCAAGATTAGTGCACATATATCTTCACCAAGTCACTTACACATGATAATTTAAGAAATTTATAAATTATATTTGTTATAATTTTAAGACCATGACAAATTGAGGGAATACTAATTTATTATTATTACATTGGGTATTTTTTATTTAAATATATTAATTTACCCTATTTATATTATTTTGCACAAATATTTTAAATACGATAATATTTTGTGGTTGTAAGTTTATTTAACAACTCACATGTAATATAATGTAAGTGGGTTTTTGGTATGGTAAGATCTTAAAATATATAAACTATTATTGTGCATCCGCATTGTATAAATTTACATATAAACTTAATAAATAAAAATAGTGGTAAAATAGCCTTCTATGGGAAATTGATCCATGAACAAATCGCTCAAATCAGAGGTTTCATGCTAAGCAAACTTAAAACCTTTGCTAGAGATAGTGAAAAATATAAAGTTTGATCTTTTTACTATAAATGATTCATTATCAATCCTATATTAATGTGTTCAAGTAAAAATTTATCTATATTCATATTTAAACTACCCCTTATCTTATTTCTTTAATTTTATTGATATTCAGAAATGGCATGTTGTATAGAAAATGTTTATCATATTTAAAATTTGAATTTGATAAAGCTTGCAAAACCTTAGAAACCATACCATTTTAATTTTTTGTTCTATTTTAATCCTTACAGTTAAAATGAACTGTGTTCTATATTGCAAATGACATGATTTATATTGTTTTTTTCTATAAGCATTTATATTTGCAACTAAATTTCTTATCTTCAAATTGTATAATTCCAGTTTTACAATTAAAATGAAAATAAAATGATTTTTTTATAAATCCATAAATAGTGTATTATATGTCATGGAAGCTTAGAAATTCTATTTAAGAGACATTACAATCTATTCTAAGAAAAAAAAATTAACCTTATTTATGTTTATTTTTATTTTTATTTTTATTTTTAAAAAATAATATGCCTTTATCAATATTAATTACATCAATTTTTAAATTATTTAATTAACATATTTTATGGAGAAAATTTATGGAAAACTCATATATTAACCAAAGACTCAATGAATATAAATCCATTTTCGTGATTAAAAACACCTTCCAGAATGTACAACTTCAAAGTGTATATTAGTGATTTATACACAGAAGCCTGAACTTCAAACAAATACCACCTTCACCTTTTTTTAAAAATAAAATAATAACAAAAAGTGAAAATGCATACATTAATGGAAATGCATTTGAATGTGATAATGTTTCCTTAATATACAATTTAAGTAAATGGTAAACACAATAGAAACCTCGATAATTTATTCTTCCAAAAATTTTGAAAAAAAACTAAAAAAAATTACTTGATATATTTAATCTCAAAATCGAAACAATCATTAGAACCACAATTTGTTAAGCATTTAAAAAAAAATAAAAAATCAATTGAACTAATATTTTATGTATTGAGTCATTACAGTCAATTAAAAAAAATGAACATAAATTTATATGAATGTCTATATTTTCACAATTCATAAAAATAAAAGTTGATTTGTGGATGAAAATTGTATATTTGTTTTTGATCCAATTTTTTTCATATCAATATTTATAATTTATTATCAATAAAATTAATGCTGGCAATATACTCTGAAAGAATATATATTATTTTTTTTAAGGAAAAAGAAATTCTGAAACAGATAACCTTAAAGAATAAATAAACGATCAATTCATGCACAATATTCCAAATTTAAAATCTAATTAAATGTAAAACAAAAAATATTTAAAAAAATAATAATAAAATATATATTAAACTAGATTCCAAATAACTCTAACTGCACAATCTTGCTTTAGAACAAGTTTCAATAAAGGCACAAAGGCATTCAAAATAATGCAAATAAAATATTTGAAATCTTCAAAGCCAAACGTGATAGGATAATATTTATTCATTGTAAAGTCCCATTAATATTAATTGTGTTAGAAAGGAAACATGATTTTTAAAATTACACTTTTAACATGTGTTAATCGTTACTGCATGAACGGAACTCCAAATCGATTGGAAATGTTTTCATAATTGACTATTTAAAAAATGACAAAGACAATGTAAATCAAAAATACAATTTTTTAAAAATAAATATATATTTTAAGAGAAGATAAAGACAACATAAATCATATCATTTTTAAAAGTAAAAGTATTTCCAAATTTTATGTTGAATAATAGGGAATGTTTTAAACACAACTATGTAGAGTTTTTTTAGATCAATAATTTGGATCACATTTAGTGATCCATCATTTAGAAGAGAATAGAATTCTAATGATTTTATTCTCTCCCTAATTATGGATCATTGAATGTAATCTGAAATGTAAATCCAAAAATAATATATATAGTTATATCTGAAAACACTCACCAACACATTTAACAATATATTACTTTACAAAAAGGACTAACATATGAAAAAAAAGAAAAGAAAATTAATTCTTCACAAAAAAAAAAAAAAAAAAAAATCTAAATCCAAAACATCAAGTGAAATTGGGAGGAAAAAATGTTATATATCAATACAAATCCATCTTAAACAAAAAATGTTTTCATAATTAATGACTTTAGAATAAAATGATTCTACCAAAAACCTCAAAAAAACATAAACAAATAAAAACAATTTACATAACCAATAAATAAATACAAAATGAAAACAACCATTAAAACTACATTTGATTAATTTGTATTTCTCATATATATATATATATATATATATTCAAAATGTATAATCACAACTACTAAAACCATTTACTAATTAAACTACATTTATATAATAAAATCTTCATTAAAAATTTATTAATATAATAAAAACAATACAAAGAAATTCATATGAAATCTTTCAACTATGTAATAATGATTTCCGATCTTCTTCCAACTCTATACGATAACCCAAACATTAATTTATGGCATACTTTCATTAAAATCAGTTCTACTAACTTTACAACTATTTAACCGATACACTTTATTAAAATTGGCTTTTATGAACATTTGTCAACATTTCATTTTTATTGGCTTTTATAAAAATTGTTATTTTTGATTAATAAAAAATAACCGATACTATTAAAAAATTGTTATAATAATGATAATGATAATGATAATGATAATAATAATGATAATGATAATGATAATGACAACACATACCACATGAATGACAACACATAACACATGACTATTGGAGGTAAAACTTATTAGATCTTAACCATGACTATATAGCCTGCATTCGGCAGGATAATAAATAAGAAATACAAAGGTAGATCTGTTGCAGATAATATATTTGTTTTCCGTATAACATTATATAATAGATGGATACGCTTCTATGAGGATCGTGTTATAGGGTTACATCTTCGCAAATAATTTTACCAATTTTAGTTGGATCTTGGTGCGGTTGAACTTCTATTTTATCTACTGCTTGACCCTGTCAATGAATGCAGCGAGATCCTGGCGCTAGCACATCTAAACGCATCTTTTGATTTTCTGCTTAATCCTAACCCTTTCAATGAATGTATGGACAACCTGGCACTAGCACCTGTAACCACATCTTCGTCTTCTTCGCTGTGTGTAGAGTGGTTTTTTATTTAATCTCATGCTCGGAAGCTCCATACCATCTTCGTCTTCCTCATCACCAGGTTTCACTTGATAGCTACTACTTTCCTTTCCTAATTTTCTTTGTGAAAGCCCTATATTCAACTCTTTCATGACGTTTCCTCCTGGATATGAGCTGCTCGCTATTAATCCAATCTCTCTTGGCTGAATCAACAACAAAATAACGTTTATTTATAACTCTTTTATTTTATACCTACCCTTTTACAATGCCACCCTATTCGTATTGGTAAGAAGGTTTCAGAAAAAATAAAACCCTATATTTGTTCCAACAGTAGAGCTACCTTGTGAACTTTGAGCTCAACGCGACATCTTGCAGTAACTTCACTTAGAATTTCAGCGTCGTCCACTTTCATACGAAGGCTCTCGGCTCTTCCCAGCCCCTGCTCCTCGGCTTCCTGCAATACCCAAAAAAGCCTCAGCCTTCTTTGAAAACGCGCAATAAATTTCAAACAGGCAGAGCAGAATATTTATCATACTATCGTGCAGAAATGTGAAGATCTTACAGTCACAGCTTGTTCATGAGGTATGGGTGGAGATTCGTCGTATTCGCAGTTGTTGCAGCTCTTCTGCGTGAAACAAAATGGGAACAATGTACTGCCGAAAGGGTAGGATTAGTATTAACAACACGATAAACACACATCCCGATACTGGTATCCAAGTGACCCCAAAGCATATCATCAAATATGCCAATTGGAATACTTTAAACATGGTTATTTTGGGGAGAGCGACTTTCTCCACATATGAAGCATGAGCGTCTTCAAGCACTCTGGAAAACAATACCAAAATTTAAACCATTATCATTAGTAGTACAGATCGTCGAGATAAAATAAAATAACTTTAATACACTAACGTTATAGTGGTTTTCAGGGAAATTACCTGCATCTTCTACTTGTTAGAAAATATTAAACTAAAAACAAATGCAGTACACAGAAAATAAATCAGAAGGAAAAATATATAACTTAAAACAAGAGAGACAGAGAAGCAATTTGATATGCTTGCTGCAAAATTGTCTTCATGCAACTTTATGGAAAAGAAATTGAAATATATACATAAAACAACAACTACGAAAAAATAGACTAAAAAACTAAGGGAAACTTTCCCTAAAAGCTAATATGGGAAACTTTCCCAAACAGAAAAAAGAAATAAAGAAAATGTTGGGAAACATTCCTAACAAACAAAGACAAATCTGATGTTTATCTTATTTTAACATCCTCCCTAAAATCTGAGTTGTGGGATAGCTTCTCATCCCTAAAAGATTCTTTAGTCCATTGAAATATTCTTCTTTCAAAGGTTTTGTCAAAATGTTAGCACCCTGATCTTTGGACCTGCAATAAAAAAGTTTGATTTTATTATTTTTAACCAACTCTCTAATGAAACACAATTTGATGTCTATGTGCTTGCTTCTTCCATGAAAGACTGGATTTTTAGAAAGTGCAATTGCTGATTGATTATCACAAAATACAATTGTTTCTTCCATTTGCAGCTGCATCGATGCTTCAAGCATCCTTCATAACCAAACTACTTGACACCAGCTGAAGTGGCTGCCATATATTCTGCTTCTGCTTAGGACAATGCAACAATGGGTTGTTTCTTTGAAGACCATGAAATTACACCTGACCCAAGATTAGAAGCATACCCAAAAGTACTTTTTCTATCATCTTGATTTCCAGCGCAATCACTATCTGTATAACCAATTAACCTCAAAACACCATTCTTTTCATAAAAAATTCCATGATTTGCAGTCCCTTTTACATACCTTAGTATTCTTTTTCCTCCTTGTAGATGAGTATCATGTGGATCCTCCATGAACCTACTTTTCAAGCTTACTGCATACATGATATCTGGTCTTGTTGCAGTTAAGTACATTAAACTTCCAACCAAACTTTTATACAAAGTAGAATCTACCTTTTTGCTTTCATCATTTTTGCTCAACTTCAAACCCATGGCAATAGGTGTAATTGTTGGTTTGCTATTTTCCATCTTGAACGTTTTCAAAATATCATTTGCATATTTTTCTTGTGAAATGAAAATTCCATCACTATTCTGTGTTACTTCAAGACCGAGATAATAGTGCAACAAACCAAGATCAGTCATTTCAAATTCACTCTTCATTGCCATTGAAAATTCTCTAAGCATGTTTTCATTATTCCTAGTATAAATCAAATCATCAACATAAATACAAACTATCATAACATCTCCTTGCTGATTTTGTTTTATGAATAAGGTGGGCTCATAAGGGCATTTTTCAAAAACATTTAAAAAAAAATATGATTCAATCCTTTCATACCAAACTCTAGGTGCTTGCTTTAAAACATACAAAGCTTTCTTTAGTTTGAGCACCTTATCTCTCTGACCTTTAATCTCAAAACCAGGTGGTTGCTCAATATAAATTTCTTCCTCCAATACACCATTTAAGAATGCTGATTTTACATCCATATGAAAGACTTTCCAACCCTTTTGTGTTGAAAGAGCTAAAATCATGCGAATAGTGTCCATTCTAGCAACAGGTGCAAAAACTTCATTATAATCAATACATGATTTTTGTTTGTAGCCCTTTACTACCAATATGGCCTTGTATTGATTCACTTTACCTTGCTCACTGTACTTTGTTTTATACACCCATTTTACTCCAATTGGCTTCTTATGCTCATGGAGATCTGCAATTTCCCATGTTTGATTATTTTCTATGGCTGCAATTTCTTCATTCATAGCTTTAATCCATTTATCATCATTTATAGCTTCTTCAAATGTAGCAAGATCACTATTAGCAAAAAATGCAAAATGACAAATATCTTCATTTACCTCTGTTGTTTCTTGATATATGTCAGACAAGCTCCTTGTTTTTTGCCACCTTTTTGGAGATTCTGAGGTGGATAATTGATCTGTAAACTGAAAATGCAAGTGTGGCAAATTCAAACAACTCACTTTTGCATTTAAAGGATCTTTCTATTTTCTAACGTTTTCTTTAAATTTTGAATAAAGAAATTATAACCAAAATTAAAAATGAAGATCAGAATTATAAAATAGCAGATAAAATTCAGAATAAATCACTAGCAAATTGATAACAGAGTTCTGCTTCAATAGCCTAATTCTCTGGGTCCATTCGAAGTGAGGACCATTCTCATTAATTTGGTGCAACAAATGGCTTCCAAAATCAATAAAAGTCTTCAATTCACCTTCTCTGATCTCTACTTGCCTGTAAATATATATCTCAAACTTGAAAATAATAGCCCAAGGCCATATAAAGCAAAAATAAGACTCTAATCTTCTTAAAACTCCTTACACAGTTGGCTTTCTGTCTCTATTCAAGTAGAATTTAGTCCCTTTTATAACACTTTGACCTCCGTGGCTGAAGTGGTCAAGCCATTAACCTTTTGGGTGGTAGGTCAAATGTTCAAAATTGCCCGCCACCTTTCTAGGTGCTTGGGATGAGAGAAAATGTAGGCTTCCTCCTTATTTTTGCCGCGTTTTGACTTGTTTTGTCCCACATTTGCTAGGAATTTAGTTTTTAATGCTTAAAATAGACAAGTTTGTTTCCCTTTCAAATGCCTAAGACTTAGGTGCCAACTTAGGCTGTGCTTTGATTTGGTCTTAACATGATGACGTGGCAGGTGACATGGTAGTTTGGCCTTTGGCACCTTGTTGAAACGTTTGAAAATTTCAAATATCATATGGATAAAAACACCAAACCAAATTTTTTTTGCATCTAATTGTTTTTTCATGTGTCAAATGGTTGTTGTCCACTTGGCATATTTCAACAGTGCCATGTCACTTTTGACACCCCTTTTTTTACTTATCGCAAGATTTCTTCAGCTGGCTATATCTTGAGCATCCAGACTTCATTTTTTGAACTATGAAAAGTTCTAGAAAGCTCTCGACGAATTCTATGATGTGCAAATGATTTGAACAGAATTTTAAAACTTTGAAAAATGAAATGGTACATGGATCCACTTGGATCATTCCTCCCCACTGGGAAATTTTGGACCTCCAAAAGTTGAAATTAATTGGTAATGAGGTGAGGGTATTTTTCCTTTACCTTTCCATCTTCCATCCATTTGGCCTTGCTTGGGTGCATCCCTTTGAGACCAACATAAAGATATTCCATATTACCTGTTTGGGAAGTCCGCATATTCCTGTCAAGTATAGTATCTTCCTGCAATTCTGTTAGATATTCAGGAGAAGAATCATCAATGGAAGGAATGGATATACTTTCATCATGATCAATTAACATTGGAGGCTCATACAATTTCAGATTTTCAATATTTACAATTGAATAAAATTTGCATGTAAGATGGTAAATCTAATCGGAAAGCATTTGTGCCAATTTTTTTTGTTATCTAAAAAGGACCATACTAGATTGGTTTCAACTTTTTACCTTCACCCATTAGTCTTTCCTTACTAATATGAAACCATACCATATCACATACAACAAATTGGTGATCAATACGATGTTTGTCATGTGTGGCTTTGTACTTGGCTTGACTTTTCTCCAATTGTGTATGAATAGTCTGATGAATGAGCTTTATTTGTTCAATGATCTTCTTGGCTCGAATGGCTTCTTTTGGTTCACCAATAGCTATATCATGTCCATAACAAACATGTAGAGCAGATTTAGGCAAGTATCCTTAACAAACTTCAAATGGAGATTTCATAGTAGAAGAATGAAGTGCCCAGTTATATGCATGATGTATGTAACACAATTTTTCATCCCATAACTTTGGATTTTTATTGCTATAACCCCTAAGCAAATGTTCTACAGTGTGGTTCACATCCTCTATTTATCCGTCAGTTTGTGGATGAAATGAAGTGCCCTTTTTTAATTTAGTGTCCATTAGTCCCCACAAAGTTGACCGAAACTCCCTAATAAATTGAGAATCCCAATCAGAAATAATTGAAGTAGGCAAACTAAAATGATCCCATACATGTTTAAAGAACAAAGGTGCAGTGCCTTTGCCAGTAATTTGCTTGGTGTAAGGAATCAAAACACACATTTTGCTAAATCTATCCACAACCACATATAAATAGTCATGTTTTCTTTGTGTCATAGGCAACCCCCCCCCAAAAAAAAATAAAAAATAAAAAATCCATGGATATACATTCCCAAGGGTGAGTAGGAACAGGTAGAGGAGTATAAAGTCCCAGTTTCCTGTTACTAGGTTTACTTATGGCACAAAGGTTACATCCCTTTATATATTTAGAAACATTTTACTGCATATGAGGCCAATAACAATACATCTTCAAATGTGCAACTATTTTAAAAACTCAAAAATGACCAAAAATAAAAGAAGTATGTGCTTCTCTAATCATGTGCACCCTCTCATTTTGAGGAATACATAGTTTACCCAAATGATAAAAAAGATCATTGTGTACATGATAGTCCAATTCTTCTACTTGTCTACTACTCATCTAGTCTTTATAAACATCCTGAAAATCAAGATCATTCACATATTGTTCTTTGTAAATTTCATGAGACAAAGAACCATGTTGTAAAAGAATAAATCCAACAACCATAGGAGGCCAAGATAGCATATCTGCAACCTTATTCTGAATACATTTTTTATACTTGATCACAAGATGAAATTGTTGTAAGAAACCCATCCAATGAAAATATCTAGATTGTTGTAGTTTAGTTTGTGATTGGAGATACTGTAAGGGCTGATGATCTGTATGTATTATTGTTTCTTTGCCCATTAAGTAATGTTTCCATTTTTTAACACTTTGAACCAATGCATACAATTCCTTATCGTAAGTTGGATATTTTCTTACTGCACTTGTAAAGGTTTCAGAATGATAACAAATTGGTTTCTTACCTTGCATTAAAATAGCTCTCATAGCATACTCACTTGCATCCGTCTCGATCTGAAATGGTTGTTGTATATCAGGAAGTGCCAAGACTGGAGCCATACTTATCTTTTATTTTAAAGTGTCGAAAGCTTTTTGATGTTTACCTCCCCTTGAAAGACCTATTTCACACTTGTCAAAGAATGCAAAGGTGATGCAATATATGAAAATTGAGAAATAAACTTTTGCCAAAACTGTACTGCACCAAAAAAACTTCTAACCTTAGTTGTGTTAGTGGGTGTAGGCCAATTAACAACGACTGCCACTTTTGCAGGATCAATTTTCAATTTACCATGTCCTACAATGTAACCCAAGTATATCAAAGAGGTCTTGTCAAATTCACATTTTGACATTTTTAGATAAATTTTTTCCCTTCATAATGCATCCATGGCTTTCTTAATGTGGATCACATGCTATTCCCAAGACTTACTAAAAATCAATATATCATCTAATTAAACTATAAAAAAATCATCAAGGAACTATATAAAAACATCATTCATCAATCTCATGAATGTAGCTAGGGCATTACACAACCCGAAAGCCATAACAAGCCATTCAAACAATCCCTATTTTGTTTTGAATGTGGTTTTCCACACATCACTTTAATTTATTCTTACTTGATGATATCCACTTCTCAAATCTAGCTTAGTCAAATAAATAACATGTTTTAATTGATCCAACAAATCATCAATACGAGGAAGAGGTAACGATTCTTAATAGTAATTTTGTTTAAAGCACGAAAATCAACACACATTTGCCAAGTGCCATCTTTCTTTGGCACCAAAATAATTGGCTAACCAATAGGAGATGAACTTGGATGAATAAGACCTATATCTAATAGATCCATTACCTATTTTTTGATTTCCTCATTTTCCACCACTGATAACCTGTACATGTCAATGTTAGGGAGAGGAGAATCCTGCAATAGCTGAATTTCATGTTGAACTCTCCTTTTAAGGGGTAAACCCTTAGGATCCTAAAATACATCATCATAAGTAGAAATGATTTCAACCAATTCATTCTTGTGTCTCAGATCACACTTTTCCAAAGATTGAGATTTTTTTTTCCTTAGACTTAATCAACATGAGACAAAAAATCTTGCTTGAATTAACTAGTCTTTTCATTTGCCCTACTGTAACCAAGGAAAGACTTGTTATAATGTGATGTGCTCTAACTATATACTCAATTCCATCCTTAACAAGCAAGTACTTATTCTCCTCTCTATATAAGATTGATTTTATATCATAAAGATATGGGCTTCCCAAACCAATTCCACATATGTCCAATGGAACAACATCCAACTCAACCTCATCTATGAACTTGGATGTGATGGCAAACCTTAGTCTACAAGTTTGTGAGACTTGCAGCTTCGCATTGTCAGACACCCAACCTAGTGGATAAGGCTTTGGATGGGGATTGATTTGTAAGCCTAGCTTCTTAAATACATCTTCAGAAATTAAATTTGGTTGTGAACCACTATCAAATAGAGTGTCAATCTTACTATGCTTTGAAACAACTCTAATGTAGAACAATTCATTTCTTTTCTTATCAACATGCATAGAATTATGTTTAGAAGAAGATGCGGCATTAGTGCTAGAAACTGAAAGAGAAAAATCATTATGTAATCCCATAGTTGTAATCTTAGTTTCATCACCTGAATTTGAATCTAAGTCCTGAACCATAGAATTATCCTTATTTTCTTTTTTTTGATACCTCTTAGGCCTTAACTCAGGATGTAGTTTCCAACACTTAGACTCATCATGATTTTTCTTGCAATGATTACAAAATAGTTTTTCTTTTTCTTCTTTTTTAACAGTATAAGTGGATTTCTATTTACCCTTTCATGATGAACTTTCTCCTTTGGATTGCTTAACATTAGATTGCTTACTTTTTTACTTTAGGAAAATATTCTTTTGATTGTTTTCTTCTAACCTCTAAATGAGTGGCTTGAACACATAATTCATCTAAATTAGTCAGATTGAACATAAGAATCATATGTTTTAAGTCACTATGCAACCCACCTATATATTTTAGCAGTGTTTCTTGTGTGTATAGAGGAACATTCAAAAGTAAAGCCTTTTTCCTAAATTCTTGTGTATAATTTTAAACATTTTGGCCTTTTCCTTGTCTGAAACTTTGTCAATCCATCATGGCTTGTTGCATATAGCCTAAAGAATAGAATTGCTTTCTGAGTTCTTCAATAAATTCATTCCAAGTAGAAATTGAGTTACCTTTTTGAAGCTCGGCTTCCTTCAACTTACTCTCCAACCAGATGAGAATTGTGCCTCCCGTACGAAGAGTAGCCAAATGAATTTTTGACTCATCCCCTGCAATATTTTAGACCCTGCAATAAACTTCAATCTACTTGAGCCAATTATCCAATTTTTTATCATTAACTTTGCCATTAAACATTGATAGTTCAAACTTAATATCCAATTTTAGTGAAGGGAGATTCCATAATTTTTTTACCATCATCTGATGAAGAAGGTTTTTTTGGTTTCTTTACCTTTTGATTCTCATGAAACACCTTATTTTTCATTCTCTAATTTCCTTTGTTTGTCATGGTATAGTTCCTCAACCATGCTTCTCAAGTCCATGAAAGCTCAGTGGAAAGCTTGTTCAGATTCTGTCTCTTCTTTGGCCATCCTTGAAGCATGCCTTGAACCAATCTCAGAATTATACTCAATGAGTTTTCCTTCACCCTTTTGGGATTTAGACCTCATCAACAAACACAAGAAATCACTGTTAAATAACAACTGCTTTGATACCAAAAATCTGATCTGTAAACTGAAAAAGCAAGTGTGGCAAATTCAAACAACTCACTTTTGTATTTAAAAGATCTTTTTATTTTCCAACTTTTTCTTTAAATTTTGAATAAAGAAATTATAACTAGAATTAAAAATGAAGATTAGAATCATAAAATAGCAGATAAAAATCAGAAGAAATCACCAGCAAATTGATAATGGAGTTCAGCTTCAATACCCTACGTCTTTGAGTCCATTCGAAGTGAGGACCATTCTCATTAATTTTGTGCAACAAATGGATTATAAAATCAATAAAAGTCTTTAATTCACCTTCTCTGATCTTTGCTTGCCTATAAATATATCTCTCAGACCTGAAAATAATGGCCCAAGGCCATATAAAGCAAAAATAAGACTCTAATCTTCTTAAAACTCTTTACACAATTGGCTTTCTGTCTATATTCAAGTAGAATTTAGTCCATTTTATAACACTTCAACCTCCGTGGCTGAAGTGGTCAAGGCATTAACCTTTTGGGTGGCAGGTCAAAGGTTCAAAACTATCATCCACCTTTTTAGACATTTGGGATGAGAGAAAAGGTCAGCTTCCTCCTTATTTTTGGCACGCCTTGACTTGTTTTGTCCCACATTTGCTGGAAATTTAGTTTTTAATGCTTAAAATAGACAAGTTTGTTTCCCTTTCAAATGCCTTAGACTTAGGTGCAAACTTAGGCTACACTTTGACTTGGTCTTAGCATGATGGTGTGGTGGGTGATGTGGCAGTTTGGCCTTTGGTGCCTTGTTGAAACATTTGAAAATTTCAAATATCATGTGGACAAAAACATTGAACCAAACTTTTTTTTGTACCTAATTATTTTGGCATGTGTCAAATGGCTATTCATCCACTTGGCATATTTCAATAGTGCCACATCACTTTCAACACCCCTTTTTTTACCTGTCACAAGATTTCTTCAATTGACTATATTTTGAACATCTGAACTCCATTTTTTGAACCACAAAAAGTGCTAGAAAGATCATGATGAATTCTACTATGTACAAATGATTTAAACAGAATTTGAAGACTTTGAAAAATATAATGGTACATGGATCCACCTGGATCAATAATGGAGAACTACTTGATGAAACATGTCTATGACTTGGTGGAGATGAAGAAGAACCTCTTCTTAGTGCTAACTGTTGAATGATACTACTTCTGGGTCCTATGTTAACAACTATTTTTTTTTTTTGATTTGTATTTCTATCTTCAATGTTAACTATTTGATATTTCTTTTCCAATTTCCAACACCACTCCTGATCTTCAAGAAACTTTGCATCTCTACTTATCACCAACATTTTTGTCTCTAGATTATACACCCTGTATGCTTTGGATTCTTCACTATATCCCACCAAGATACATTTTTCTGCCTTATCATCCAATTTATTTCTAGGTGCATCCGGAACATGAGAATAAGCAATACAAAAAAAAAATTCTTAAATGATCTACCTGGGATTTGTATCCTCCCCAAGCTTCTTTTGGTGTCATGCCCTAAACTGAGTTCATGGGACATCTATTCAAAATATAACCTGCACAACAAACTGCTTCTACTCAAAAAACCTTAGGTAAATTCTTAACATTAAGCATACTCCTTACCATATTTAAAATTGTTCTATTTTTTCTCTTAGCTACACCATTTTGCTGAGGTCTATACCTCATTGTTAGCTGCCTTTTTATGCCCTTTTCAATACAGTAATTATGAAAATCATGTGAAATATACTCTCCACCCCTATCAGTCCTCAAAATTTTGAGAAAATAACCACTTTGCGTCTCAACTAATTCTTTAAATTATCTAAATTTCTTGAAAGTATCATATTTATTTTTCAAAGGATACACCCAAAGTTTCCTCATATAGTCATCAATAAATGTCAAAAAATATCTCATACCAGATAATGAAGCAATCTCAATTGGTCCACATAGATCTGAGTGAACTAACTCTAATGGCACTGAAGCTCTCCAAGAATCCCTTACTCGAAAGGGTTCTCTATGGTGCTTTCCAACAATACAACCTTCACATTCTTCATATGGTCTTTGGATAAATGGTAAAACTATTACCATGTTATTTTTATGCAAAAGATTTAGTCCACCAAAATTCAAATGACCAAACCTAAGATGCCATAACCATTGTGTGTCTTTTACAAGAGCACTAAAACTTAAATGCATATTGTTTTTGATACTAAGAGAAAACTTTTTATTAGCAGTCATGGGTATTTTGGTTATCAACTTATTTTTACCATCAATAATAATGCATGAACCATTTTCAAATTTGATAGTGTGGCCTTTTTACACAAGTTGACCTACACTTAACAAGTCATGCTTTAATCCTGGTACACAAAACACATCACCAATATATTTTTTCTCACCTTGTCTTGTTGTGATTAATATCCTCCCTTTCCCCGTGATTGGTGCAATTGTGTGATTTCCCATCTTGACTTCAAATTTGATATACTCATCCAAATTCTAAAATATCTATTTGTGTCCTATGATATGATTACTGCACCCACTGTCAACATACCATTTGTCATCATTTACTTCCTCCTTTGTGCTGCATATTAGCAAGACATATCCATCATACCCTTCACCTTCATTTACATATTGGGCATCTTGTTTACTTTCATCTGCAATCTTTTTTCTACATTCAGATGCAAAATGTCCATACTTTTGACAGTAATAACATTGTAAAGATGATTTATCATACCTCTGAAAACCTCTACCTCTTTGCTAAAAATTTGCTCTACCTCTACCTCTTGCTTGAGTGAAACCACAATTTTCTTCATCACTTCTATTACCTCTTTGACCTCTGCCTCTTTGTTGAAAACGTCCTCCTCTTCCTCTTGAATTTCTTTCTCTTCCTCTTTGTGTTGAAGATGATTCTAGTGTTGTTTCTTTTTCTTTCAAAGATACCTTGCTCTTTAAAGCTTTCTCAAGTGGCTCCTTTGTTAATTTATTTATTCTATGTTCATGTGTGTACAATGAACCCATAAGCTCATCTACAGATAAAGATGTTAGATTTTTTGATTCTTCAATAGCTATAACTGCAGGATCATATTTTTCAGGCAAACTTCTTTAAAAAATTTCAACAATTTTTTGATTAGTCACAACCTCACCATTTGATTTTATCTGATTAACTATACCAATTGTACGAGAAAAGAAATCTCCTAAACTTTTTGAATCTGACATTTGTAAAATTACAAATCTTTTCTAAGCATTTGAAGGTGAACTGTTCTTACTTTTTATGTACCTTGAAATGATTGTGCAAGGAGATCCCATACTTCTTTGGCCTTAGAAGTGGCTGCAACTCTTGGAAGAAGAGTTTCATCAAGATCCTGCACTATGAACAATAATGCTTTCTGATCTTTTTTCTTATTATCCCGCAGTAAATCCCTTTCATTTTGTGTGAGGGCTACTAATGCTGTTGCATCTACTGGTTCTGAATACCCATTCTGCACAAGATCCCATAGTTCTTGTGACTTGATCAAAATTTTCATCTAAAAACTCCAAAAATCATAATTTTTTCCATTAAATTTTGGAATTTGTAGTTGTGTACTATTAACATTTGTTGTCATTTTGAACCTAGCTCTGATACCATATGTTAGAAAATATTAAACTAAAAACAAATTTAGTACATAGAAAATAAACCAGAAGGAAAAATATATAACTTAAAACAAGAGAGACAGAGAAGCAATTTGATATGCTTGCTGCAAAATTGTCTTCATGCAACTTTATTGAAATAAAATTGAAATATATACATAAAACAACAACTACGAAAAAGAAACTAAAAAACTAAGAAGGGAAACTTTCCCTAAAAGCTAAGATAGGAAACTTTCCCAAATAGAAAAAAGAAATACAGAAAATGTTGGGAAACGTTCCTAACAAACAAAGACAAATCTGATTTTTATCTTATTTTAACACTACTCGAAGAAATGAAGATGAGAAGAATCCTTTCCCAAAATTGATTCGCAGGCAAACTTTCTATCGACAAATATGCAAAATAGCCCCATAGAACTGAAAGTGGTATTTTTCTTAGGATTGGCATTAACGCCACACAACTACCCATTAACAGCGATTACAGGAGGTTTGTGAGTCTCAGCTCCTTACTGCGGACAGGGAGTAAGAGACCGATGTGCTTGTTTGGGTCAAAGATATATCCATTTATATCAGGGAAATTTTGCGTCGAGGCTTCTCCGTTAGTATTTTTATTTACTGGAGAAATTTGTAGGTCTTTGAATTCTTTTAAATTTGATAGTTCTCTTATATCATTTAACGCCTGCAACAAGATGGGAACGTATCATTAGAAAAGGATAATTAAGTTTATCCGCTTCCATTAAAAAAGATGAGTTTTGAAGAGGATTTTTACAGTGTCCGAGCTCAGGGTGGTGTTTGGCGAGATAGTAAGATCTATGTTTACAAAAACTTCTTGAATCTTATCGTATATCTCTTTCACTGTATCATTCTCTGTAATGCTTGAGTTTGCAGTTTCCAACATTTTTTTCCGCAATATCTACATAACAAGAAATATATTAGTACTTTACTATCATGGAACACATAAGACTTGTACAAATCTAACAGAAATTGAAGTATATATGTACATACCAAGTGGTTCAATGTTGCAAGACTTCTGGTATGCATGGGAGATTGTGGGAACACTCCGTATGATGGAGGAAGCCCAAGGAGACCACATATAAGAACCTGACTCCAATAACATTCAACAAGCAAATTTGTCATATTGGCTTAAATGCATGGTTTTACTCAAAAAATCATCAAGGGTTATCAATTGCAGTTGCAGCGAGAGTACCATGAATCCTAAAACCATAAAATCGTAATGATAGGAAGGTGGATTCTTCAAATTGTACTGCCTTTGCTGCGCCATCTTTGCAGCAACGTTGTGCTCGAAGAAGAATAAGCAAGCTAACAAAACCGCTTGTATAATTGCACTGAGAATGACATATCCTGTTTAACATAGGAGAATGAGTATAACGCTACTGAAGCTTTATTAATGAGGTATGTATGTATGTAGTGTCTACCCTGATGACTGTCCAGTTTCGTCAGACCCTATCATTCCAGGCAACGGGGCTGAAGAGACAATTTGGAACACCTTCAGGATATTCATTTGTGGGGTGTATGAAATTCCAGTCCAGAAAAGCAACATTGCAGGAACTCCATAATCTGCAACTATTCCTCGCATCCATCCTGTCAAAGATATTAGACATTTTGAGTTTTGAAAGCAGTATAATTTAAACAATATTTCAATTTGACAATGAAATTCCATTTACAAACCTGTGCCATAGCGCCAAGATCTGGCCTTTCCAATTTTAAGAGCCGTGACGAGAAGCCCTGCTGCCAATATCACTCCAAACATCACGTTGGTTGATCGCCATGAAAATGGTAGCTTTTCAATATCAATGTCCATACGCTTTTGCTGCTCAGGTATGCGAAATTCCCCAACCATTCCCTGCACCAACCAACCACCAGATTAGAAATTGAGTCAGTTATTGCGTTTTTATGTATTTATGATTAGTAGATTTGAAAGAAGCTTGTTCACCTTGATTGCCTCTGTCATGAACATCAAAGCCAGAAGAACTCCTAACAACTCCTCTGCCACTCGTGTTAATTTCTTAGTTAGCGAACACAGCCAAAATACCGCCATACTAACCAGAAGAATAGACGTCCACGTACAGATCCTGTAAATAAAAACAGACACAGATTTTATTCAATACGTCACAGCTCTGTTTAACTACATCGTAGGAGATCTTATCTTCACTGTTGTATTCTCACCAGGCTGTCCATGCTACGAAATGCGTGGAACCCAAATCATCTTTATTCTGGGCAAAATTGTACAAATAAGAATACATAAGGACTGTTGACTCGGCTACTCCCTGGATGACCAGCGGCTGACCCCCAATTGAGTGAATGATTCCACATATTGCAGTAGACGCAAGCGTGTGCGTAGCACTCAACTGCCCATCTGCAATTGTAGGATTCACATATTATATTCTGAGGCTGAACACAACATTAATTCAAGTTTAATCCGAGACATGATTTGGCTTACCATTTTCTTTATCAAGTTGTTCCCCAAATGCAAAGAACACATTTGCCGTGGGGTTCAATAAGCTGATCACGTTGTGCTAAGCTCCTACGTGTTCATATTGGAGTGCTTGTTCTTGCTTGTGGAGAGGATTGATCACCTTGCAAATTTTGTTCTTCAGATTCTTCTTCATTTTGGGAAATTGGTGCTCCAATTGTGATGGTTTTATCAATGCTACCATCCCATGCTTCTTCTTCCTTAAATTCTACATCTCTGCGAATAATCACTTTCTTTGAAATGGGGTTATACAACTTATAAGCCTTTGATTCTTCACTATAGCCAATAAAAATGCATTTCTCACCTCTATCATCAAGTTTTCTTCTCAATTTAGATGGTATAAGAGAATATGCAATACAACCAAAAATTCTGAAATGATGTACACTATGCTTCTTACCACTCCAAGCTTCTTGTTGAATTCGATCTCTTACACTCTTTGTTGGGCTTCTATTCAAAATATATACTGTACATGCTACTGCTTCTGCCCAATATTCATTTGACAAATATTTGGCCTTCAACATGCTTCTAGCCATCTCCATGGTTGTTCTATTCTTCCTTTCTGCTACACCATTCTATTGTGGTGTGTACCTTGTAGTCAGTTGCCTTTTAATGCCATGATGTCTGCAAAAATATTGAAATTCATTAGACATATATTCACCTCCTCTATCTGATCTAACTACCTTGATGTAAAGGCCACTCTACTTTTCAACCATAGCCTTAAATTTCTTAAATTTTCCAAAGTCAAACTTGTTTTTTAGAAAATATATCCAAGTCTTTCTGGTAAAATCATCAATGAAGGTTAGAAAATAAGAACTACCTCCAAATGATGAAATTTGCATTGGTCCACATAAATCACAATGGACTAGCAACAATATTACCTTTGCTCTATATGAGGCTCCTACTGGAAAGCTCTCTCTATGCTGTTTTGCTAGAATGCAACTTTCACACGAACTTCCTGGCTGTTCTAATGGTGGTAATCCCTTCACCATATTTTTCTTTTATAACAAATTCAAATCTCCAAAATGTAAATGTCCATACCTTAAGTGCCATAGCCATGATTGGTCCTTATGCATGGTTTTGAAGTGGGCTTTCTCTTCTCCTTGGATGCACTGAATTTGAAGAGGGAACATCTGATTCTTGGTCATCTCCACTTTTCCTATCAACTTGTCATTTAGAAATTTGTCTAGTATTGTGCAAACATTATCCATAAAAGATACTTTGTAACCTTTCTGTACTAACTGTCCAACACTCATAAGATTATGCTTTAGTCCAGGTACAAAATAAACATCAAGAATAAATCTTCTTTCACCATTTTTTGCTATAACATTTATTACTCCTTTACCCATTACATCCACTTTGTTATCATTTCCTAATTTCACTTCAGATTTTATGGAATCATCAAGACTTACAAAGAATTATTTATTCCCTGTCATATGGTTACTACATCCACTATCTAAGAACCAAATATCTCTAGCATTTTCTTGAGCAACATGACAAGTGAGAAATAAGCTTCTAGAATTAGAATTAGATTCATTTTTATAATTAGCATTCTACTTGTCCACATCTCCTTGTTTCTTTCTGCATTCACTTGCATAATGTCCATATTTTTTGCAGTAATAACATTGAATGTTAGATTTATCAAACCTTTGTGATTTTTGCTGGAAGGGATTGTTGCCATGTCCTCTATTGTTGTAGTTTTGATTATTATTATCACATTGATTTGGATTGTTCCTTCCATTTCTGCCTCTACCTCTTCCTCTGAAGTTTGACCTTCCTCTTCCTCTTCTTCTACCAAATGATACCTGAGACTTGAAAGCATTCACAAAAGAAGTATTGTTATTCATATTCATTCTGGATTCGTGTGTTAACAAAGATCCCATTAATTCATTTACTGATAACTGTTTCAAATCTTTGGTTTCCTCAATAGCTAGAACTATTGCATCAAATTTGCTAGGTAAACTCTTGAGTATTTTTTCTATGATCTTCTGATCTGTTATTGTTTCTCCATTAGATCTAATTTGACTCACTATATTCAATACTTGACCCATAAACTATTCTATAGACTCTGAATCATTCATTTGCAAATTTTCAAAATTTCTCCTACGAGATTGCAATTTAGCTATTTTCACCTTTGTATTACCTTTATAGGTGGTCTGTAGGATTTTTCATTCCGACTTGGATCTTGTTGCTGCTGCAACTCTGGAAAAAATAGATTCATCCATTACCTTTTAGATTAGGAATAGAGCTTTTGCATCTTTTTTCTTGTTCTCTTTAAGCTCTTCCTTTTGTGCTTGAGTTAATGTAGTTCCACAGAGTCATTTTCTACCAAATCCCAAACATCTAGTGAGAAAAACAATGTTCTCATTTTAATTGCCCAAAAATCATAATTCTTACCATTAAAAATAGGAATCTGGAGCTTAGAGATGTTGTAATTTGTTGCCATGTCTCAACCCTGTTTATTTGGATGAGATCTGCCTGCTACATACAAATTTGTCCAAAAATACTCGGAGAATGAACACTTGAACATAAAATGGCTTTGATGACTGTTGAAACTGCGATCTCTCTTTTGTTTTTCCCAATCTGTCGACTTGTCCGTTATGCGAAGACATCCACTGTTCAAATTGCTTCTTTCTTCTGCTACGTACCTCTGATAGGTCTCGCAGGTCGCAGGACTCCAGGCTTCGCCGATTACACAGGGGTTGCTGTCAACATCAGGGTTTGCTACATCCACGGTGGTCAAATCCCGTACTTGTTCACTACGCCTCTTAGCTGTTTACCAATATTTTCTTTCTATTCAAATCGCTAACCAGGGTTGCTCTGTCCTTCTAGCTTTGCCACTATTTGCAGGCTTTCACCAACTTGGCATGGTTCCTCCAAGCTGACGGTCTGATCTAAATAAAGCTGTGGCCTTTTGTCTGAATCTGCTGACTTTCTTCCACGTGCTCAGCTGGTCAACTGACTGCCACTGTGTTGTTAAACACAAATAGCTATCTTTCCTTTTGGTTGCGGCTTCTCTCTACTCACATCCTCTGCCTGGGTCTGCAGGCTTCTCTCCTACGAGCTTCACATGATCAAATCCTTACAGCTCTGATACCATTTTGAAAAAAATAGAGCATAAAAAATATAACAAAAAATAAGACAAACACAGATTCCCACGGCAATCAAGAATGATTTTTTAATCTTATTATTTCTTTGTCTAAAGACTGCGAACTGGGCAAACATAAATAGAATGAAAAACAAATACAATTGAAAGATAAACTAATGATAAACTAATCTTTAACTACTATTGTGCATGTGGACTGAAGAGCTGAAACAACATGCAGACTTCATGCATGAGGGAGGCGGAACAATAAGTGGAAATTAACTCCAGTTTCTAACAGGATTCACATATTATATTTTGAGGCTGAACACAACATTAATTCAAGTTTAATCAGAGACATGATTTGGCTTACCATTTTATTTATGAAGTTGTTCCCCAAATGCAAAGAACACATATGCCGCGGGGTTCAATATCGTGATCAGAAGATTGCATAGCGTGATGAGACGCCTTAGCCAAATTAGTAGACGAATGAAATCAATGAAAGCAAGCAGACTGATCGCAATTACCTAAATCCAGCAGTGAATCCGTTGAGCCAGTCTTGCTTTTAACACTGCAAGCGACCTGCAACATCATTCATAACTGCTCTCATGGGAGCATAGTTCACTGAATCCATTGCTATTTCGGCAGAGATTCAACTCCTACTCGTATCAAAGTGAAGAAAGGTAAGAGTGCGATATAAGTAGAATACATAAAGGAAGGAGAACCATAAAAGCCTTGATTGACAGGGTCTGATAATTAAATCAAAAGAAAATCAAGTTGAAAAGTAAAATAAATTGTTGGGAAATGGAAACGGCAAAATAGGAGTCGGATGCCGAGCGAAGAAATGGAACAATGGAAAGAGTCAATGGAGAACATAAAAATGGGAGAACATAACTAGGTTAATGGCGGGCGGTCAAATGGGACAAAGGAACCAGTCAACATGGACATATTCTGAAATTGCCATTAGAAAAAGCAATGCTTCTAGATCTAAAATAAGTTTTCTTGGGTTATATTCCCATAAAATAAGTTTTCTTGGGTTATATTCCCATTAAAGGATTCTTTTTTGGGTTTTCTTGATAGATCCATTAGAATGTCGACATGAAAACTTGATTGGAGATATTTGTTAATTGTGGAATCGTAGTGTTATATATATATATATATATATATATATATCTATATATATATATATATATAATTCTACGTTTTTATTGGTATGTTTTATCTTTCATTGTTTTATAGAATTTTTAAAGTTTTCTTTAAAAATATATAATTGCCTCAAAAATATATAATGTATAGTTTATAGTTGTGGATAGGCAATTTCAATAATTAATTTGGAATTTTTATGGATTAAGATTTCTTATTTATTAGTATTTTTGACCGTTGTGTGTCGATTTTTGCATCAATAATATTATAATTTAAATTTGAGAAGTTCATAAATACATAATAGCATTAGTATATTTAAGAGATATAATTAATGTGTCAAAGAAATCAATTCAAGCATTTAGAGAAAATATTCAAGAGTCATAAGTATTACTTCATTTTAGAAGAAATCAAGCATTCATTGTAGCATTAAAATTCAAATAGACTAGACACTATGTCATCATTGAGATTTTCTAATTGACATGTATTATACTTAGTTTTTTGTTCACAATATCGTGAACTATTAATAGGAATAATATTTAGTCCTTAAAATACTTGCTAATCCTTAGTACATACCCCCCAAAAATATTTTCCTAACTATTTGTAAGTTATGTTGTCCTACTAAGGTTTCAAGGTTTTGAGAAAGAAGATTAAATCCTAGAGATCTAAATAGAATTTAATTAATATAGAGAGGTTTTCAATCCATGGATCTAACAAACAATTTTGTCGAACTATTATTTTTCTTATATGTTGTTTTTCAAAAATGACCACATGATTCCAAGAAAGACCCTAATCTTCTAGATGTGTGCATACATTTTTGGGATAATTCTATGTTTGCTTTGATACTTTGGGTTCTATTCATCTTGTTGTCTACACCTATACTGCATTGTCTTCATGTGCCTATTGTTTCATATTTAGCATGAAATAAAATATTCTTTTGAAACCCATTTCTTTGGCCCATTATTACTATGGAATTAAATTATCAGTTAAATATGATTTCATTGTTTGCATCTGATTAGGTTTTATTCTATATTATATGGGTAGATGTATGTTTAATCCAAATTTGGAATTCATTTATGTATTAACTCTAACTAAGCTAAAATGAGTTGAAAGGTAGCAAGTGTTGTAAATGACTTTTAATGAGCATAATAAAAACAATGAACTGGAATATACAAAGTATGAATGAATAAAAGAAGCTAATTATGAAAAATATAAAGAAGACTTAATTTATTTTTACTAATTAAGTTGACTGTGTATAATTGAAAGATGACTAGATATGACCAACTCATATTGAAATAGTGTGTGACACTAAAAGAATAGATGTCACAAGTATGGGTCACAGTCAACTAGAAATAAACATAATCTAATGCTGTTATTGTCCTCTATGGATCACTCTTGACATATGTAGGAAAATAAGAATACGATGGTGTAGTAACTTTAACCTAAACTAAATATGCATGTATGCATAATTTTCACCTTTAGTTGTGTGCAAATCACATGCACATGACCTCTTCAAATTTGAAACCCTACTATGGTTTGTAATACCTAAAAACATATAAAAATAAAAGAGGGAACATAATGGGTTGAATTGTCCATAATCACCTCCACGATGATTGAACACTACCTACATAACTAATACCCAAAGGAGGGAATTCAAGCTCATGTACTTCTCTCACCTAATGTGTTTTAGGAAATAGTGTTCACTTTCTACATGTATACATCTAGAAATGGCTTGAATAATTAATAATGCTTTTGTTTGACTTTGATAGAATATGATTGTGACTTACCCAAATGATTACTCAAGTGAATACAATAGAACTTGGAAAGAGCATGGAAGCTTTGATTAGTGTGTAATAATGTAAGTGTGCCTTAAAAGTGAAATTGCCTAGTAATCACCAAGTGGTAAAATAAGTTCTTATATGTGCCTTCATACAAATCCAAAAAGGCAACACCTAAATATACCTATTCAAAAAATATGAACTAGCCTATAAGGGAGGGTTTAAATTTGAAAACTATTCATTGCTAGGTAAAGACAAAGATTGACCCATAAAGTTAAGATCGATTGTAAATATTGAACCATGTAGGTTGATTCTAATCTATAAAGGTGATGCTTGATCTCAAGAATATGGAATCTTAGCATTGATGTTTGGATACTTTTTTATATATTTAAAATTTTTCTGTAAGTATAAAATAAAAACTTAGAAAGGATGGGCCCATACAAGTACTCAGGATAGGGTGAGGTTGTGAAATAGGACCAATTTAGTGATCAAGTTAACTAAAGTAAATGTGCACCAAAATTGACATTATTAAGTATTAATGACCAATTTTGAGTGTCTACAATTACTCACATCCCTGCTCCCCCTTTTATATAAAAATAAAATTACTATAATAAAAGGAAAGATATACCTGAGTGTGTAGAACACACTTTGCCTTTGGGAGGAAGCTTCAATCACGCAAGGTTTTCCATAAATAATCCATAAATGATGTAAATGTAGCTAATGTACACATGTGAAATTGAAAATATAAATATAACTTAAATTTGAAAATATTTTAAATAACAAGGAAGAAATACACCTATATGTGTGAAATTGATGTTGCTCTTGTAAATTTTCTTGAAGATGATGATTCCTTGAAGCATTGGAGAAGATTTATTACTTTGTTGAGACATTGTGATTGAGGCTAATCAAACCCCAATTTGAAGTAAACATGTTTAAAAAATATAACCCATTTAGGAATGAAAAAACTTCAATTTACGTTGTTCATATTTGTAACCTCAAGATCAAAGTAGGATGGAATCCATAATGGATTCACAAGTTATAATTTTGGAGTGCATTAAATCTTCAAGTATGCATTATTCACTTAAACCAAATCAACCACTATAAATTACATATAGATTTAATTGTCATTTTATCCAATAGTTCCTATATGGATGGTCAAAAGAGAATGGATGACATCCATGCCCCTACCATGTTCATGGATAATAAGTATTAATGAAAGTATGGTATGAATAAATTTCATGCCCCATTGAATATGAAAAATATTATAGTGTGTGTATGAATTTGTATCATGCCTCCATGTGATAAATGTGAAATATTGTAATTATATGTACATGAAAAAATTGTAATTTTTGTTTAAAGTTTGTGTGTATATGCACCTAAAATTTGTGATTTTTTAGCCTATTCTTATAATGTGAATGCATGTGCATGACACATGCTCCCATAATATGTACCACGAATTGAGAATTTCTATCATTTTAAATTATATATAGCTTTATTATGTACCCAAAATTGATTTTTGATCATGGAGGCTTATCTCTATATGAAAGTCCCACTAAACAGTCCCCATTTTGAGGTGAGGGATGTATCCTCAAAGTCACTCATCTCAAAATAAAAATTAACTATAACATTTATATCAAGATGTAAGCATTAAATATCATATAAAATGTAAACATGTATGTTATCATAGTAAGATATGTATCATTTAAAGCATTTATGTAACATATAAGACAATATATAAAAACAAATTAATAAATCTAATTGTAATAATTGTAATAGAAGTAACATATGTAATAGTTTATACATGATATATATCATGACACTCATCGAACTTAACATAATAAAATAAAACACACACACACACACACACACACACACACACACACACACACACACACACACACACACACACACACACAAAATGTCAGGCAATGTCAAACTATAAGGCTAAGGGATGCATACAAGGGACTTGTTCAAATGTTGCATAAGTAAGCATTTCATGCACAATGACAAGTGCCACAAGTAAAGAACAAGTTCAAATGTTACACATGCAATAAAATGATATCATAAAGATTCTTAAGAAATTTTCACACAAGGGCGAATAGCCACACAAAATAGACAAATAAGGTCTAATATAATATGCACAAGTAATAACATCAAAGAAGCATATAAATAAAAATGTTTTTTACACCATGTATATTTAATGTTATAATATGCTATAAATTAACATATACATGCTATTGTTATAATTTTTGAAAAATTTAAAATTTTGTGAAAAACAATTTTTAAATCATTAATTTAGAAGTTCAAGGTTAGAAATTAAGAATGTTGAAAAATATGAAAATTAATCAATTATTTATATTAATCGATTAATCAGCAAAAAATTAAATTATGAACCACAATTTTATTTTTTTTCCAAACAATGAAATAAAACTTCTGAGCTCCCCTGTGAAAAGCCATTAACTTTTTCACACAAATTGCAAAAACAAATCCTTATTTTATAAGTGATGCAAATTATTTTTTTGTTTTTCCCAAGTTGTGCTAAGAGCCTCGACATTTTTCTAATTTGTGTAATTTGTAAATTTATTTTTCCACTTCTTGTAATTTACAAGTTCATTTTTTTGCTCAATGCAATTTGCATTTTTAATTTTCTAATTCATGTAATTCGTAAATTCATTTTGCATTTATCCTTCCTATGCAATTTCATATTTTATTTCCCCGAGCCATGCAATTTGAAATTGCACTTCCCCAAATCATACAAATCAAAATTACACTTCCTTAAGTTGTGTAAATAAAAATCTCCACATTGCAATTCCATATTTCATTCTGCAAAAATTTTATTGTAAATTCAAGAATCCTTTAACTTGTATGCAATCACCTTTACTTTTTCCTCATATTGTGCAAATTTTGTTATTTTCTTGAGTTATGTTAAATCAAAAGTTTTTTTCCTCATAAAAAGATTCTTGAATTGCATACTGAAGCTTTGGCAAATACTTAGCAAAGTGAAATTATAGAAACTCCAATTGAATTTTTATTTGTGTTGTTTACTGTTCAAACCCAAAATAGTATAACCAAGAGGAGAGGAGGAGGATGTTGATTTACAAGAAGAAAATACATTTTTTATTGTTTTCATTTATCAAAGTGGAATCAAACTAGCCATACGTCCTTTTGGAAAGTGAACTTTGTTAGAATCATAAGTAGGCATGATGAAATTTTTTTTTATTAAATTTACCCAGCTGTACAGCCAATCCTACGACTCACATGAAGGATTAAAAAAAATAAAATAATAACTATACGATGTCATATGAACTTGAAGGGAGGAAAGAAAATAAATTTAAGTGGGATGGGATTTAAATTTGTATTTTTTCATCCTTATCTAAAACATAAAGCATTTTACACCTCTAAAGAAGAGATTCGAAAAATAATTAGAAAGTCAATTTTTTTACATTTTCTCACAATTGAAACTAAGCCTTATGGCTCACGTGGGAGGGTGAAAGTGCCAGTTTTTGTCTAATTTTTGCTTCCTTTTCCTTTTTCTTCTACATATGTTAGTAATATGACCTGCATTAAAGAGGAAATAATGGCAATAAATTAGTTTTGATTATTTTTGAGCGATTGATGGATTGTACGATCTATGTACATGTTATAAAAGGATCATATTTTAAAAAAATGCATTTTCAAGTTTCATTTACCCTACATTGAATCATATGGCCAAAGAACTAGTAAAAACTAGCTATAAAATACAAAAGGATGACTTTTGAATGTTTTGTTTGATAATGCAAACCGTACAACCATGCTCGAGTGGAACAAAGAAATTTAAAAGAAACAAAATTGCTAATTATATTTCATTTTATTCTTGGTTGCATGGTAAAAATCAAAGTCTTTTGTCTCTAGGGAAGAAAATCAAATTTGCTAAAATAAAAAATGAGATTTTTATGGAGTTCTAATTTCTAGAAAATAAAAATCAGGGTTTAAATTGTTTTTACTTGGAAAATAAAAAAGTTACATTTTTTTTCTGGTAATGTTAAGGGGTTTGAATTTTTATGAAATAAATTGGTAATTGATTTTTGATGTTTTAGGTTGAATCAAGAATAGGTGATAAACTTTGAAAATTAGAAATGAAATTTGTAAAATTTATTTTCACTTCATTTTCAATTGCCATGAATGTTTATCAAATAGCATTACAAGGTGATTGAATAGGAACGATTGCATTCAATAGGGTTGGTCAGGAAAAATTTAAAATTCGTACATGTGGCATGGAAAAACACTGAAAGAATCTACACAAATTAACCTATGAGTACAACCTTATGGTGCATTTAAATAACTTATTTTGGCTTTAAGTTATTTAAGTTTGTCATTTTTTTCAAATAATGATTTATCGTGCAAACTTCTCTCAATTTTTTACTTTCCTATAAAAGTTAATGTCTTCATCCTCTACTCCAGAAAAGGTAATTCTGAGTAAATATAGAGAAACTATGAAATATCAGTTTCAAGGTGTAACACCTCTCTCACCATTGAATTCCAATGTATAAAATATCATAGATACTAATCTAGGTCACATTAAATTATATGAGTTTTGGGAGAGGATGAAGGCAATGCATAAACCCTAATTTGAAAAAGCATTTTTGTTAGTGGATTGGTACAAGTAAAAGCCTTCCCAATTTCATTACAATCACCTGAGTTATTCTTGGCCATGGAAAATAAATATAACTCAAAAATGATGGAAGTGAGAGTCATAGGGTGAATTGATGGCAAGTTTCATTAATGAACACATAAACAGTGTTTTTCACCTTCTAGATCATGAATTTTTTGTGCGTTTGACTCCCGAGTCCTCTCAAAGATTTTGGGATGACAATATTATTGCATGCCAAAAAAAAATCAATAATGGATGGTTGAATAACCTAAAATATTATTCCATATGACTCCTAAAAAATATTATGAGGTCTGATTTCAAGAATGAAAAAATGACATGATAACAATATTACACATAATAGTGGGAATCCAAATAATTAAGAATTTTTAGACATGGATTTATTAATTAATTTGGATCATTCTTGGGAACAAGTAATATATAAATTAGAGATAGTTGATTAGTGATAAAATTCACAAACAACTAATCGAAGTGAAAGTCACATCAATATTTCATATGACATCATATCTCATATACGTTGTGGTGAGCTAAAGATATTTTGATAGATTGTATATAGTATGTGATTTTGGGAAGATGATGGTATATGACTTCTATCCCCAATTGGTATTGAAGTAAAACAATGATCAATTAAAAAGGGTGATGAATATTTTATTCATTTTTTCATTCATTTGTTTGAATAGGAGTTCTTTAATAGGAGGATATTAGTAGCATCAACCATAGAGATAGCCATGTGGGTAACTTAGTTCATACAGTTTCAAACTTTTAGTTATTTGAGAATCAGTGGATACAAGGTTGCTCCTTATATGCTTTTGTGATATGTTAGTGGTAAGTGGGTATTGATGGAAATGGTGAGATAACTTTTTGAAACACATAAGTTTTTAACAGGTCAACATAAGACATAAGTCAAATTTCTAATCTCAATTGGTAGATATACTTCTCCATCACTGAAAAAGGCCATGTTGATTGAACAATATATGTCTTGTAATGATCTTAGGACTTTTAAAACTAAGTTTGCATTTGACATTAGTGGCTTGATTGAAAATAATCTTGGACCTTCATACGAACATCTCTCATATTTTGAATATTATTAGATAGATTTTGTCGATGAAAAAATAGTAAGGATCAAAGACTATTCATGGTTTACCATGAAGCAAATAGTCACATTTGGTATAATGAAAGTGTCAAAGTAATTGGTGGATGATGAGGTCACATTAGATCCTATCTTTAGAAAATAAAACATCTCAAAGAATCCACTATATGTAACCTATTAGGATAAGAGGGAATCTACTTCTCTTACAAGAGGAACAAGAGAAGTACTTGATAGAAATATCATGTGGTTGAGGATAAATGGAGTGGATGTTGGAAACATTGATTTCCTTAAATCCCTTAGGAAAATATGAATTTGGTACCTTCTACAAATAACATGATGGAGAACCCCCAATTCTAGATGAAACACAAGAACCAAAAATTACTTAACAAGATGTTCCACCATGGAATATTATCAAGATAAAAATAAATAGGTTAGGCTAATATATCTCATCTTCTCCTAGTCTTTTAATTCCTCAATAAATTCCTATTGATACTTTCTTGAACTCTCAAGAACTTGTAGAGAATACAACCCAACAATTTCTTTCTTTAAAGGATATGTTGTTTCATATGTCATATACTTTCCCATTATAAGAGACCAATCATATTTCTTCATCTTCTCTCTCGAATCCTGAATTTCCTATTATCTCCTCTCTAAGAACACAAATTGATACAATTAGAAAACATGAACAAGTAAAACCATCTTATAGAGGTGCCACAACTAAGAAAAAATATCTTCCACTTTAGCTATGTTTAGCTCACTAGTCTCAGATTCTATCCCACATCCATATTCAATCATAACAACTTTAGATTTGTTATCCATAGTGGAAAAAAATAAGAAATTTTATTGAAACTTTGACAATCCCTCTTTTGAAAACATCAAATAAACCGAGAACATTTTAATGAATGTTAATAGAAAACAAAATAGAGAAGTATGTAGAAGTGACAATTCCTATAGTGAGAAAGGATAAATCTAAAATTAGATTTGAAGACTATCAAGTATCTAGGGTTCATTTGGGAAAGTCTACTAGAGAAGGAATGAATGGAGACATAAATTTGTTAAGCACGGGATATATATTTTACTTAATCAAATTCCTTTTGCTTTAACCACTTAATCATACATTCAAGATATGAAATAAAAATAAAACCAATAACATGCACCACATGAGAGAGAGAGAGAGAGAGAGAGAGAGAGAGAGAGAGAGAGAGAGAGAGAGAGAGAGAGAGAGAGCATATTTTAATGTGGACACCTAAAGTGGGAAAAACCATGAAGAATAATCTCAAGTTTAAAAAGTCTACAAGAACCAACTTGTAGGAACACCAACCCTTTTTCTAAGCACCAACACAACAATGATTCGTGAGCACCGACCCATAGGAGCAACAATTGCTTTGTATATGAAACACCACTATCTCTCAATGTTACTTTCTCAACAAATGATAACACACTACCATATCTCTTCTCTTTTCTTTGCTCTCTTATGCTCTTCTTAGCTAGATAAAATCATTTTCTTCCATATATATAAATGGATTCCTAAGCCTCATTTTATAGCTTTCCAAATGACCTTTGGCATTCATCCATTGAGACATTTTAATTTACATAGAAAATGGCACCAAACTTACATGACCATTTGAATCCTTTCTTTGTCTTTACTTGGTGACTCTTTAAATTCATCAAGGTGACTCTTCATGGGAAAATTCATCCTTTCCCTCTTTTGTCTTTAGTGATGACTCTTTGTATTCCTCAAGGTGACCATGGAGAAATGCATCATTTTCCTTATTTGTCGTTAGTGATGACTCTTTGACTTCCTCATAGGCCCTCTTTTGTCTTTATGCAACCAAAAATATATTCATTAATATTTAATTAATATTAACACACTTTAGCCAAGATACAAACATTAAAAACACCTTTAGATATTAAATGCTAATTTGACATCAATGACAATATTTCCAACAATCTCCCCCTTTGTCTTTGATGGCAACTTGAAACTATCACTAATTTTGAAAAACCTGTATTGCACATGCCAACCTAAAATTGAGACCTATAAATTGAACCAACTGAAACTATAAATTAACTCCCCCTTACTATAACATCCTATTTATTGAACCTATTCCTATACTTCTCCCCTTTGACATCAATGAAAAAGAGTATGTCCTAGAACTTATACTTAGATCCCCCTCAACTAATATACAAATTAATATATCAACTCACCTTCTTGTCATGCAACATAGCCAAGACCCATCAACATCCACCATGCTTCAATTTTTATTAAAAGTGTATCTTTAAATCCTAGAAGAGACACCCCACACAAAGCATCATAGAAAAAAATCTCAAGAGATTCTCACATCTCCTCTGTTACTTCCTTGATCTGCTTGTGTCTTTATCTTAGAATCCATTTAAGCATGTCCAACTTGTTTAACTTAATAACCTCAACATTCATGATGTTGTTCATCTTATCAACTCTTGAAACTATCTTATCTTGACAAGACTCATACTCAAATGTAATGATAAATTCTTCACAGTCCTTCCTATCTAATTCTTTATCCACTATAGCAAGTAATTTATTCTCACTCTTAAACTCAACCCAATCAACTTTTGTTGTCTTAGGTCTCCAAACCTAAATTTGGCTCTTCTCATACTTTCTAGGGGCTTTATATCCTTTGACATACCTTAAAGATCTCTTTACTCTATTTGGACATAATTTAGTAATATGGCCAACCTTAGGATAACAAAAGCAAACAACATTTCTCATACCTTTTGCTTGAATGTAATTAATATCTCCCTTTGATTGATTGCTTCTCCTCATACAATCTCTTGCCCTATGACCAACATGATGACAAACAAAATAGTGGCCATGAAAAGAATTTGAAAACCTAAAAGCATTGGGCTTCTTGATTGGCTTCTTCAATTTTCCTTTAGAACTTGCATCCTTCTTACATTGGACTGATATTTCATGATCTTTTTCAACCTTGATTATGTTCCTCTCATGTTTATCCTTCAAAGAACCTAACTCAACCTTCAACTTGAATATACAACCTCTAACTAATTATTAAGATCCTGAATAAACACCTTATCTTCCTTTGCTTATTTAACCAACTTAGAATCCAAGATACACATCTATTCCTTAACATCTTTGAACATAGATTTCAACTCTTGATTCTCCTTCTTTATCTACTTGGCCATCTTGTGCTTTCCCCAATCTACCTTAAAGCTGTTAAACTCTTTCCAAAGGAATCTACTTTGATACCAATTTTTAAGCATGGGATATATCTTTTACTTAATCAAATTCCTTTTTCTTTAACCACTTAATCATATATTCAAGATATGAAATAAATGTGAAAGTAATAACATGCACCACATAATAAAGAGAAAGAAAGACACCAAATTGTACGTGGAAACCCAAAGTGGGGAAAACCATGGAGAAAAATATCATGTATATAAATGAGCACCAACTCAAGTTACAAAATTTTCAAGCACTAACTTGTAGGATCACCAAACCCTGTGTTGATCACCAACACAACAATGATTCATGAGCACCCACCCACAGGAGTACCAACCCCTCTTGTGTATAAAACACCACTATCTCTCAATGTTTCTTTCTCAATAAATTATAGTACACTACTATATCTCTTATTTTTTCTCTGATTTCCTCTACTCTTCTTAGACAGATAAAATCATTTGCTTCCATCTATATAAATGGCTTCCCAATCCTCCTTTTATAGCTTTCCAAATGACATTTTGAATTCACCCTTTGAGACCTTTCAATTCACATAGAAAATGGCACCAAACTTATATGACCCTTTGAATTCTTTCTTTGTCTTCACCTGTTGACTCTTTTAATTCCTCAAGGTGACTCTTCATGGGAAAATGAATCCTTTCCCTTTATTGTCTTTAGTGATGACTCTTCAGATTCCTCAGGGTGACCCTTTATGGAGAAATGCATCCTTTTCCTCTTTTGTCTTTAGTGATGAATCTTTGACTTCCTTATGGGCCCTCTTTTGTCTTTATATAATCAAAAACATATTCATAAATTTTTAATTAATATTAAAACACTTTAGTTAACATATAAACATTAAAAAAAAACTTTAGACATTAAATGCTAATGTGACATCAATGACAATATTTTTAACAAAATTTTGTGATTGGTACCATTTTTGAGAAAATGAATAAGGACAAGAAACAAAATATGAATTAAATAAAAAATTAGAATAGTTGAATTTAGTAATAAAGAGATTGATTAGACCAATTTAGTCATTAATTACTTCATAAAGTTGTAATGCTAAGATGTTGTAGATAGGAAGAGATGTAGGCCAAATAGGAAATGTAGTGAAATATTGTATTGAAAAGATTATTGATCAATGACCCTGAATAATTCTCATTATTGTAACAATGGTCTCTAAAATATAGTTACAATGTGAAAAATAATAAAATAAAGTGGGTATGCATAAGAAAAATAAAACTAGGAAGAATTCACTCCCATGTCAATTGAATTCTCAAAATTTTCCTTTATTGACCTTATTGAAAAAATAGTCATCAACAAGGAATAAGTTTTCTATCAAATTAAATTCCTATGGGCTACAAAATTCAATATCAAATCTCTTCAAGAATGCCTTCAAAAATTCAACAACGTAAATTCACTTAGAAGTGACATGATGATGGAGATTGACACTAAGGTCAAAATATGGAAGTGTTCTTTAATCAATGATACAGAGCAATATGGGAATCTGGTTTCAATTGAAACTATGATTGAAGAATTCAAAGAGAAAATTTAGGAAATCATCAACCCCATATCTACATTTGGTCATCAATAACTTCACCAATTAGCCAAATACCAAGTAGATTTTGATAATACTTTTTATTTAGGTTAAACGGGGTAATTTTTTAAACTAAGGTCCCTAAACCATAAGAGAATTATAAATATGAAAGAGACCAAGGTTGGCCAAAGACAAAACAAGAATGAAGACAAAACAAACTCAAAGACACCTAAATATATAGCCCAGAAACCAACTAAGAAAAATAGAAAAACCATAGTCTAGTCTAAGTCTAAACTACTAAAAACCTCCTCCCAATAATTTTTCATCTTTTTAAGGTTAACATCGATCGAAGACAATAATTTATCTTTATCCATGAAATTATTTGAACCACTGCACTGACGCTACTTACCTTCCCTTTTGTTAATTATCTTAGGCTCAAATATCTCAGTGAGGTGTGCTCAAAATTTATTGACATTTTGAATACCCTCATGCATAGTAGCCTTATTCCAATTCACTAAAAAAATGATATTATTACAAAGTTTCTCATTTTCCTATCTTATAATCTCCACCCTAATTAAGCAACTCTGAAGTTGTTGATCATTCTCTATGGTTGAAGAGATTTAGTTCATCCTAATGTTTTCCTACAGTAGGAAATTCACCTTACCTTTAAGCTCCAAAATCTCTCTCATAAACCAATGCATTATAATTTTTTGTTTATTTAATTATTCAACAATCTTATTTAAATTATATTTTCCCTTAATAGAAATCACCAAGTTGCTAAAAAGCCTCAATAGAGTATTTCAGATGCTTGTCAATAGGGCTCTTTCCTTTATCTGTGGGGGCATATTTAATCAAACTTTTCAAAGCCTTAGGAACAAATTTTTGAATTGTATTATTACCCTACTCTTTATCCTTGAGACCCTCCCTTGGAAGATCTCTGACAACATATACATCAATATAATCCTCTAACAAATAACCCATTTTTATTTGTGTTACATGTTTCCCCTAACAAATACTTGTAGGCTTTGAATCACCCAAAAGTTATTTATTGATATTTTCTTATGGATTAGGATCCTTCCTTTCCACATCTATGGTCCTATTATCCACATGATTATTGTTGATCTCAGTAGGCCTCCTTGATCTCCTAGGGTATTTTATCCAAAGTTTTTCTTATTTTTCTAATGTTAATAGGAACATCCTCTACATATTTATTTTGGGGTTGTGGAAGGTCTTGGCTAATTTGGTTCATTCCATTAAAGTATTTATGTATGAGATAAATCGCCCATTCTTGTCTTGGGGTCAAATAATTTTCATGCTTGAACTTCATCATTGAAACATCCATTTATTTCATAATGAAGAAAGGAAGGTTGTAGGGAATACCATGCCTAAAATAGTTCCACATCTTAAAAAAATATCATCTAACTACATTAAACATACCTTTCAGGGTTACATACTAAATCAGAATGAAGGGAATCTTTGCATATGGATTGGGCATGGATTACAAATCATAACCATTATGAAGTAGTTCTAATTATTCTCCCTCCTTCAAGAAGGTCTCTTTATCCCTTTTGAAGTCCCTCATCAAGTTATGAATCTTAGTTTCCTTAATAGTTAGCTTAGTAATGTGGGTAATAAGTTCCTCTATGGTATCAAGAATAACTCCATTGATAGTGATATTTCTATCCTCCAAAGATTTCACAAACAAGATCGAAATGTGTTTGTTATGTCCCTTTATCTTCTCCATTAAACCACCAAAAACCTCCCACTTGTAGATCTACCATAATAATTTCATTTTTCCTTACTTATGGTAGCATTTTTGGTCCTATTCTGTTAAGTAAGCCCATATTTCTTCCCTTATGGTAACCTCAAAGATAAAAAGGACTTTTTTAATTCTATAAAATAGTCTTCACAAAATATAGATGAGAGGAATGTTATTGTATTTTATATTTGGGTCGTCTATTAGATGTTTTGATATTTTTATAAACTTCTTAGTAGACCCTAAAATAATTAAACAAAGTAATATAAAGCCCTAACTCACAAGAGTCCAACATTTATTTCCTATATGAATTAGAGGCTTCCCTAATATGCCTAAGGTTATGTTCATTGATATTTCTTTCATCTTTGATATTAAGTAAAAGATCCCTATGGAGATATTCATAGTCAATCCATGTCATTTGACCCACAATGGTCATTCCTTTATTAAAAAACCAATTTGTTATATATTTTCCTTCCCTATAAGTATGTTGAATGATAACCTGTTACAAAGAGTCCATAATATCTAGAACTTCATCTAAAACTTGTTTGATGGACTAGATGATGACATTTTTCCTTGAAAAAAAGTTCAAAATATTTAGAGAGTCCCCCTCAATAATTTGGTTTTTAAATCTCAATTTTTTTTCCAATTTGATCCCCTATAATCTTGCTAGAGATTTAGCCTAATGGTTAGACTTAACACACATGCCTTCAACATAGGTTGAAATCAAATTGCCCTTATGGTCCCTAATTATTCCACCTCCTCTAGCTAGTCTTGGGTATCATTTTGAATCTCCATAAAATCTTATCTTCATCCAGATCTAAAGAGGGGGTTTACATTTATTTATTTTCCTAATTTATTATTTAGGATCTAGCTTGCTTAGCTCAAATGAATCAATTTGCCAATTCTGAGCTAGAATTTATTCAAATTGAAGAAAGATTTTACCTTTCTTAGTAGGAACATAATTGAATTTCTTAATGTGATAAAAAATTATCTTATAAATATATTTTTTGTTACATCTTTTCCCCCTGAATATTATATTGTTACATTCTCCCCAGATAGCCCAAATGATATGTGGAAAAGCTAATTTATAGAGTTTTTATAGTAGGGAATTTTTGAATGGACACCCCCAAGACTACCACACTTCTATTAGATAAGACACTTACCTAAGAGATATTAAATTTGGCTTAAAAATAGATCTAAATCCTCTAATAAAATGAGCAACTAACAAGAAAATGAAAAAAACATTCATTATTCTCTTCACAAAGGACACATCTATGCATATATAGGCTATTTTTCTTAGATTTTTAATTGTAAGGATTCTATTCTGAACCACAATGCATAAAAATAAGTCAAATTTTGGATTTAGCCATTTATCCCACAAAACTCCCACCTACTATTAAGACCAAGTTCTTGTGCTAGTAGGTCATAACCCAATTTAACATTGTAATGCCCATTAAAGGAGTCCTTCCAAACCATTTGTTAATCTCTATTGATTCCTAGAATATGCACATTTCTTAGAATATTATTCAAATTAGAAAGATTCAGTATGTCTTCCTGGTTTAAATTATCCAAACTCAACCTCTTCCAGCGTTTAACTCTTTCCATATCCTAAAAATAGTCCATAACTTTATAACCATGTTTATTCTTAATTATTTCTTGCAATTGTGGTCCTATGTCACTCTGAGAAAGAGGATTTTATGAGACCCAAATATCTCTCCAAAAATTTACCCTGCATCTATTACCAATCTACCATTTGGAACCTGATTTTATCAACTCCTTGTTTTAGATCAAAAATTTACATATATGTGAACCCTAAACAAAATGGTCATCTAAAAGAATGCAGATTAGTTCATTTCCTTTTAAATACTTAAAAGAAAGGAATTTACCCCAAACCATGTTTAACTTAATGAATCTTCATACAAACTTTGAAATAAGATATTTATTCATGAAATAAAAATTCTTCAAACCAAGTCTACCATATCTTTTTCTTGAAGTAGACCTTATTCCAAATGACAAAATGGAATTTGTTTATTTCTTTCACTTTAACCCAAAGAAAGTTGCATTGAATTTTATTTAATTTATCCACTACTCTTTTGGGCAAAATAAAAATTGAAATAATATAAATTGGGATGCTCTGAAGCACATTCTTAATCAATAAAACTTTTCCATCATGGGATAAGAGCTTACCTTTCCAACCTATGAGCTATTTTTTAAATATCTCAATCAACAGATTCCATGCAGTTACCTAGTTTTGGTTGTTAAAGATAGGCATTCCCAAATATGAAGAGGGAAGTTCCTTAATTTGGTAGCCAAGAAGAGTAGTTATTATAGCTTGTCTACCCATTGATGTATTGAAGAAATACACTGAAATTTTATCAAAATTAATTTTCTGATTCGAGGCCTATTCATACATCACCAATATACTTTTAATGTTTTTCTCTTCCACCATAGATGCTTTAGCCAAGAGAATGGTGTCATCTGCAAATTTTTGATGAGTCACCAGATCTATAGACCTTACTAGTTTAAAACATTTCAACTATTAAGAGACCAAATCATTATAAATGAATCTACTCAATGATTTTCTCATCATGATGAACGTGAATTGGGAAAGGGGATCCCCCTATCTCACCCCTTTATCTCTTTTTAATCAACCATGTGTCATCCCATTCACCAAAATAGAGAACATACAAGTGGTAATAAAATCTTTAATGATTTTCATAAATTTGTTAGAAAAACTAAATTGAGACATGAATCTATCTAAAAAACTTCAATCTATTCTATCATATGCCTTAGTCATATCCAATTTAATCACCATAGCTTCATTTTGACTATTTTCTATTCAATGAATGCATTTGTGAACCATAATCACTTCATCTTGAATTTGTCTGCCCAGAACAAATCCATTATGTTTATATTGAATGATTTTTTCCATAATAGTTTGCATCCTCAGTGTAATAAGCTTGGTGATAATATTATATAATTAAGTACACAAAATAATAGGCCAAAAATATGAAAAATTTATAGACCCTTCATTTTTAATAATAATAACTAATAAAGTATTATTGAATTATTTTACTAACTGATTGGTGGAAAGGAATTCATTCACAACTGCAACCACATCATCTCCTATTATACCCCAAAATTTTTGGAAAAAAGCTATGAGGAAACCATCTGGACCATGGGCCTTGTCTAGATTCTTCTTGGGGATCACAAATTTAAGATATTCATTTGAGGTAACTGATATGATAATTTTTTTTATCTTCCTAATTAATCAACTCTGGTATCACATATAAAAATTCCTATTGAAATGTGATATTCTTCTTAAAATCATTCTTTTACAATTTTTTGAAAAATTTTACACTTTCTTAATTAATACATTTTGTATCTTAGGAAATCCAACCTTCACTATTGATAATTTATTTTATAGCATTGTGTTTTCTATGTTTCAAAGGATACATGTGAAAGAAATGGCTATTTTTTTCCTCTTCCTTGAGCCATATGTTTCTATATTTTTGTCTCCATAATGATTCTTATCTAGTTACTATAGTGTGATTGTTACATAAGAGTCATCTTTATCTACTTTATTTTTCTTAATCATATCCCTTCTCCTCAATTTCTTCATCACATTTAAAAATTTTAGTTTTAAGAGTATTATTTTGTAAATTCACATTCCCAAAGACATGTTTATTCTATTATTTAATATTGATTTTGACCTTATTTAAATTTTCAACCAGATTAAATATAGCATATCCACTACCATTCTTAGTCCACCATCTCGAGATCATATCATGAATATCAAGGTGCATAAACCACATGTGTTGCATTCTAAAGGGGTACATTTTTACCTTAGAAATCTAATTTGTAATGTTCAAATCCTATATAGTATGATCAGATCCAATCTTAGGAATAACTTTAAGAAATCGATCCTTAGATTCTAACCACTCTAGAGAAACAAAAACTCTATCTAATATATATTAGATGAGATTATCATGAAGCCTCCTATTAGTTTAGTTAATTTTAGACCCTCTTAGGTCCTAATACAACATACCAATATCAAAATAAAAGAAGAAAAGTCCTCCATGTTGTTCTTACACACTTGATTTCCTCATTTTTTGTCTCCTAATTGTAAGGGAGAATTGAATTTGCCTACCAAGATCCAAGGAATATCCTTGTAATTATTTATAAAAAAATATCATATCTTTCTAAAGAATTATATGAGCTGAAATAGAATTATGAGCATAAACATTAGAAAAAAACCATGGCTTATTATTAATCACATCTGTAAAAAGGACAACCACATGATATTAGGAATTGAGTATAGGTTATCCTAGTAGATATTTAAATTCCCAAAAAGTTATAATCCTACCTAATACTATAGATGCACTGACAGAAACCACTTTATCTTTCCTCCAAAACTTATTTTTATTATTTGTAAAGAAATTTTCTTCGATCTTTGATTCTTTTATTGCTAAAATAACAAGTTTATTAGTCCTTATTAAATATCTAAAAAGTTTATGCTTAGCTATACTATGCATCCCTATGATGTTCTAAGAAAGAATCAAGATGATTAACTATTGGGGGAAGAGACACCTCCTTTAAAAGGAAGGATTTTTTTAAATACATCTACTATGTCTTCATGCATACATTTTATGAAAATCTCTTTCTTAGAGTATTTACCTAATTTAGGTAGAGTTCTGTAATCTGTGCCTTTAATCCTTATTTTGGTTACTATCATTAAAGATAGTTTTGCCTTGGCATTATTATTGGGACTAACTATGACTTGATGAGAATTCCCTGTCTTCTCATTAAACATAACAGATGGTATATTATCCATCTCCTTATAAAATTTTTTGATGTCTTCTTTAACCACTTGCTCTTTCCTTTCCTCCTCTCATTCGAGCACTCCAAACATATTTGGGGATTGAGGAATTGAAACGTATGCCACTTATATCTCAATAATGTTGATCTAGGTAATGACTATGTCTACTTCTAGGTATATGCCATTCCACTTTACATGCTTTAGGATTGATTCCAATGAAAACTGTTCTGATGAATTTTGGGAGACTTCTTTTTTATGTTTTACTTTTCACCTAGTTCTCAAATGGATTTGGTCCTAATTAATTCCTTTAAATTTTCATCTATAAATACCTTTTCCCCTCCATAACATCTATATTGGGTAAATTTGAGTCTATTTTTTAAGGAAATTTCAAAACCAAATCACTGACATATGGCTTTTCATTTTTATTAAAAGTAACTCCTTTCATTTTCCATGTTAAATTACTATTGATTGAGGAGAATACCTTTGATGAATGCCCAAGTTTATGACACTTATCACACAATAGGGGTGGTCTCTCAAACTCAATTTTTTGATCTCTAATTTTAGAGGGGGTATGCAAAAAACCTAAGGTGGGTAGTTCTTGGTTCACAAAAGTGTTCACACAGAACCTAACATGTAGAAGCCTGGATCTTGCTTTGGTAAAAAAATCAAAAGTAATTAGATATCCAAAAGACTTAGCAATTTTAATAAATAAATATTTCTCTTAAAAATCAATAGGTAGACCTAGTAACCACACCCAAATGGACATACGAGTTATATTCTCCTTCTTAGGATAAAACCTTGGATGCCACTTTTTTAGAAAAAGAATAGATTTTCCAAAAAACTAAGGACCCCCTAAAAGGATGTTAACATAGTCTTTAGGGTAACTAAATCTGATCATGAATAATCCATTAACCATTGCAAAAATATACATATGCACTTTATCTCTCTATTTTTATTTTTCCCAAGATTTAAAAGAGTTAATGTTGGGTTTAACTCCCATAAACTTTCCATCTAGAACTTGTTCCATTCTCGATGAGGCATAATTTATGAGAGAAAGAGTGATTTGAATCCAAATACTTTTTCCATCCTTGATAGTTTTGAGATTCTCTATAGGCCTAATTTCCTTCTTATCCATCAAGTCAATCAATTTATCACTCCAAGATGACTCACCTAGAATTTGTCTAGAAATTGCAAAGTTGAACTATTGAAACTTTCAGGAGAGATTCCATCTATCGGTCCTTGTTATGACATAGCTTTGAACTTTCTAGCCCTCATGGTCTCCACTCCTCCACCACCATCTCTTTATTCTCTTCTCAAGTCCAGATTTGAATCTATAGTTTCCCTCTCTCCTCCATTACCATTTCCTTGTTCAATGTTACTCCTACTCACCATTTTGAAAGAGGAGGAATTAATGCTGATAATATTAACGTGAAGATAAATAGTCTCGAAATCAAGATTTAGTAAATGAGATAGTTATACTGCTCTATGGATATTTCATATAGGTATATATATATATGGATCAAATGAAGATTTGATAAGGATATTTCTCCTAAGATTTGAGGATATTTTTAAAGGGAAAGAATTTTTAATGAAGTACTAATAAAATTGAAAATTGTTCTTGGTGTACTAGTATTCTCTTCTCATGTTTCTTTTAAACCTAATTTGTATTTTCGCACTCTATTTCCCCTTGAAAATGTATATTATCATTTTGAAAATTGGCTTTTACAATTTTGACAACTTGATTTTTCAAGTTGTGTAAATTGATAATGTGCTTTTTAAAGTAGTGTAAAAACTCAAAATATTTTTATAAAGTGGTGTTAAATGCTCAAAACATTTTTTCATCATTTCAATTTTTTATTTCTTGTTGATGTTTTTGCAACACTTCAAAAAGGTAAAATAGGTGATTTTCAAGGATAACCACCCATTTTAGCCTATAAATACAAGTTGGGCTCTCATAATCAGGTTTGAAAATAGATAGATTTTGACAAAGCTTTGTAGGAGAAAACAAAATATTCTACTTCAATAAAATCAATACTAAGATGTGTTTTTGAAATTTGTATTAGAAACTCCTTTAGATTAAGTCATTTTTTCTTAATTCAATATAATTGATCTTTTTTATTATTGGTATCACTTATAAACTATTAAATCAAAGACATTAGATTGAAAATTTCATTTAGAATTGTGTTTTGTATTTCAAATATATTAAGGAATCATGGTGATAGGAATGATATATTTTTTATTTCTATTAGAAGATATAAAGAATTTCTCATATTTGTTATATAGGCCAAGTTATTTTTCTAGTGTATCTTTCTTATTCTTAAGAATACAAATATGTCTTTTCTACCCATTAAATGAGAGAGATTTCCTCCTCAATATTAGTTTTCCCTCTGATGTATTAGTCAAGATTCAATGTTTAACTCAAAAATTTTGTCATCTAAAAGTCTTCCCATATTTGTTTTTTTAAAGATGAAACACAAATCCTTATTTCTTATTTATATCAATATTTTAAGTTCTAGCCATTCTTAGTATTTCATGCATTACAACCATGAATTTCAAACTTTTATCATCCCCAATAATATCTTCCCTAAATGGTAATTGAAAACATATATGTTTAAATTGACTATATTTCTACATTTTAGATTCTTATGCTTAATAGAATTTCTAAGATTTGTTAGTTAATTATATTTCTATGTCCATTTGGATGTGTTCTTCTAGTTAAAATGAGGTGTTTCCTTGCCAACAACCTAGGTTTAAATCCCTATTTATTTGGATCTAATGATGCTTAGGGATATAAAATTAAAATCTAAACTGATGTGTGTAGTTAGGTTTTTCAATTTAAAGCTTATTTTTTTATATTTATTGAAAAAAGGGTACATAGGTTATTGAGGTAGGGCCCAAATTTAATTTCCATATCGTCATATTTATTTTTTTTATTTTTAAAATAAAATCAATTTTGTTAGAGATTGTGTTATATGTAAGGTAAAATTTTACATATCCATCATGAATTTAACACACACACATTAATGTTTCTTCCTTATATGAATTATATTAGATTTTTAGGGTCAATGTTGAATATATAACTATCATTAAAAAAAATCATGAAAAATAGGGTTTACCACCAAATTTAGGCTGTCAGATTTAGAGGCACCTAGCCATAAGGGGAATCACCCCAGCATTGTGATGAAGGATTTGGTATTCAAATTTCTCTTGCCTAATGGTAATAATAATTTAGGTTTTATTTTAAATAAAATCAAATTACATATGCCTAGTAACATCATTAGATATTTGAAAGAAAAATAAAATCAACCCATAGATTTCAAGATTGGATTTTTAAAGTGGGTTTCATGTTCAGTCAAGTATATGAAATTAAGATCTTACTAAAGGGTTTTTTATTTATTTTTCATTTAAAAAGACATTCAAAGTTCAATCTATCTTATACAAATCAAGATGCTTCTTTCTCAAAAACATCCTCCTAATTTTATCCCATTGGACCCAATATTTCAAATTCATTGACTAGGCCTCCCTTAGAGTGTTCATATAGATTTAACTATTTTGCTTTCCAATTCTATAATGGTCATTCATTGCCCAAATTGTCTTGCCCATTAGGTGAGTATTATGCCATGAACAAACCAAGTTATATTCCTTAAGCCCTAACATATGAGTTTGTGTTGAGTTTAATTTATCCAAGTAATTAAAATAGTTTATAGATATCTATGTCTATAATGACCATTGGGCATAGAAGATTGTTTATTTTAATCTTCCTAATAATTTTTTTATAATATCAATTATCATTATCATATAAAATAATTTCCCCTTATGGGTCACTTGAAACCCTCCTAGAACCCTCCACAAACTGACAAGCCTAATGCAGTAGATAAAGGTGCCCACTGGACTATGTTTACCACCCAAAAATCATAGGCTAGGCTGAAACCTTCCCCCTATCACTTCCCCTATAGTAACCAAGACCACCTTATGGGTTCTAACCTCTCCTCCCCATCCTTTTAAATCACTATAGGTGCATTAGAGTATCATTTTTCAAAGTTCACATCCTCAAAAAGGTTCTTCATCCTTAAAGATATCTTCAAAAAGTGACTCCTCCTCTAGGTGGTTACGCATCCTGCCCCATGGTGGTGGTGAATCTCCTCAAAATGAAAATGGGGATAAACCCTGATCCATTGTGCTTAAGGGATTCACTCATTCAAACCATAATAATAGCTTTTTATCCCTTTAATATAGAGAGGATGGCTAAGGATATCTCCAAATGGATGACATTTTCTATTGAATATTCTCTCCTAGAATGTTCAAGATCCCATAGAGTCCTCTCACAAGTTGTTTGTGCAAGTTTCTTGCCAACATATTGGTTCATTAGATTTTTTCTATTTAAAAGATGTTAAAATTTATATATTTATTCTATAAATTACATTGAAGTCTACTCTACCTAGTGCCACCCAATTCTCCACTCTACATGAGGAAGGAAGTGGTGGCACCAACATATCAATGTCACAATTTTTTTCAAATTTGATTATTTCCATGGTGGAAAACCCATCGCACAAAGTGTTTAGATGATTTTGGATATTGATGGTCATTCATTAGGCAATCTCAACACTTATGATCCAAATTATGGCCCTAGCATATCTTTTTTATGGCTCTATTATTCCATGTGTCTCGTGTGCATGGATTTTAATCTAGTTAAAAAAATACAATGACAAAGTTTGTGGTTTTCCCATGAGATGGTGCAAGGGATAACATGAATCATGGTATTATTTTGAAAATATGTTGGTTGTAGTCGACCCTCTCTTCTGACTAAAATCACTAAATATTATGTCTTGGTTTACATGTTTTGAATATGGTAATGGCATTGATCACATCCTCAAAAGGCTTAATCATTACATGTTTTCAAAACAAAATATTTTCTCTTTCTCCAATATTAATGGCCAACCTATTAATGTTAATTCTAAATACATTCTCTCAGACTCTATCCCCATCTCTTATAGAGTGAACTAGATCATAGGTCAGTTCAAAGTTTCATGTAATAATTTCTTTATCAACACCTCTCTCTTGAGCCATAAAGGTACCATCTATCTCATTTATCAAGTTTAGAACCTATCACCCCAAATGCCTTATACATCCAAGTGGATTGAATGGTGGAATGAGGCTATTTTGTGCACTACCACATTTTGTTGCCACTATGTGAAGTAAATTTCTCATGTCATAAAATGTGGAGATGAATTTGTGGTTAAGTAATTTCAAATATTTTCTTCCCTCCTCAAACAAAATCCCTTTGATAACCACTTATAAATCCCAATCACCTTTCTCAAACACCAAACTAAGGAGGTGGATGATCATGTTTCTAAAGGGGTACAACTTCGTGCTCACTTGCATTGGCTCAAAATTGAAGATAATGCTTCAAAGTTATTTGTAAATCCCTTTAGGCTAAACAAGCCCAAGACTAGATCAAGATTATCAAGTAATCTCATACAAGGACTTCTTCTCTTCCTAACATCCACTTACCTTTATGAACCATTATAAATTAGTATTTCAAGCTTAAAAGGAAATAGTGGAAAGAACCCAAGTTATGCAAGAATGCCTTTATGGGGTTCCCCATAAGCTAAATCCTATATGCCAACAACTTTGTGAGGAACCTCTAAGTATTGATGAACTCATAGAGACTCTTTACTATATGAGTAATGATAAAGCTCTTGACCTTGATGGCTTTGTGTGAAAAGTTTACAAAACCACATGAGAATTTATTGGGCATGATTTACTTTGAGTTTATAAATAAACTCTATAAAATCAATCTATGGGTGCCCTAATAAATAAAGTTAATATCAAATTTATACTAAAATTTGGTGATCTAGAGCTCATTACCATCTGATGGCCTATCACTTTGTTAATGTGTCATAAAATATTTTTGTTAAATCTTTTGACAACTACCTATGTCTCCTTCTTAGTGTTATTGTTAAACTAGAGCAAACATGATTTATTAAAGGCATAAATATTCTTGATAACCTTATTGCTATTTGGGAAGGTATGGAATGGGCTAAGGCATCACATCAAAAAAACATTTTTCTCAAATTGACTTTTTAAAATTACTATGATAGAATTGAATGGCCTTTTATCTTAGCTATACTAAAGGCTCTTAGTTTTGGGAAATTATTTATTGATAATACATATTTTATTGGTAGATTCCTCTACCTACCTAACTATTAATGGTCTCAAATATGATAATATTTGACTCCAATGCTCCATCTATCAAGGTTGACATCTTACTCTAGCTTTGTATGTCCATTTTACAAAAGCTTTAGGTTATCTTCTTGTTTCTAGAGTTGAGTGAGGTATTGTTTGGGGTATTTTTTTACTTGACCAATATTCTTAACTCATTAACAACCAATTTTTTGATGATTCTTTCCTCACCCTTGAAGACTAGGAAGAAAACTTTCTTAGCAGTCATGGAGTGTCTTGAATTTTTTTAGCCTCTAGATCTAGTTTGTAATGGAGTAAAACTCAATGTTTTAGACAAAACATGATGAATATGCCTGAGTGGATTTTCCATTTCAAGTGGAAATGAATAAATAGAGGATAAAAATTCAAATTTATGGGCATCTCATTTACCTTTCATAGTTTTCTTGTAGAGCTTTCACAATGGATCCATAACAGTGTTTAAAAAAGGTTGAATACTAGGTTATCAAACCACACTCTTAGCAAGGAAATTCCATGTCTGCACTAATATCTTAATAAATAATTGTGTTTACTATTATTCCCATTGGGCTTCATCTAAGGCCAATTATGATTAAATGGCTAAAATTATCAAAGATTTTCACTAGTTTAATGCCAAATAAATGAGGGGAGTCTATTAAGTTGTTTGGGATATCTGCTACCTCCTTCATGATAAAGGAGGTATAGGAATTATTGATATATATAGGTAGAGCATAGCCTTATGTGCTAAATGGGTTTTTAGAGACATTCAAGCCAATGAATCCTAGAAGATATTGCTAAGACAATGTAAATCCTCTGGACCCCCTTATGGAAAACCTAGCTAGAAAAATATTAGCTTCTATACCCTTCTCACCACATCTTCTCCATTCAAAATTGAGGGATCATTTGTGGAAAAAGTCATATGGAAGGATTTCAAGGTTGTCAATCCCCATCTGAGATGAATTCATGATGGTTTTTACACTGGTTTATCTTTTAATGATCATAATATATGGAGGTCTCCCATTATGGCTAATACTAATGTTATGTTGTTAAAGTTTCTTTGGATAAAATCATTAAGGCTCTTTAGAAAAGGAATTCATACCATTTGATATTTGGTCTCTATAAGTGATTGGACTTCTTGGCCAAATTTGAAAAAAAACTCATTTGAATACTACATACTTACCTTCTATTATTCATATTGAAGAATTAATGCTAGATGTAATGTCACAGAAGTTGAGCTTATAACTATCGCTCTCATGGTGGAAGGACTAGAGGTGGAATTTTGATATCTATTTAAAAAGTTATTCCCCATGCCACCTCTATCAAATTATGAGTCCCTTCTTTTATGCTCTCAATAAGCTCAATAGATGATGGGGTCTTAATTCCTCCTTTAAGATGTGGTTTGTCAGGATCGACCGAATTTGGATAGCTCATCTAAAGCCCGAGTTGGCCCACTTCCTATGGTGATTGGTCTACCAAGGTCTTCCTCTCAGGTAGTGGCTCTCTCCATATTGTAATTTCTCAACCCATGTGCCTTGCCTAAAAGCACCCAGAGTCTTTCAAACATATCTTCTCTTTTTTACCTAGAGTTTATTCTTCCTAGCAATGGATCCATATCCTTTTTGAACCTTATTACGTCAAACCTTTCTCTTGGCATCTGGTCTTACTTAGGGATTTGGCCAATTGGCACATTGCTTTTACTTTTTATATATTTTTTAGATATGTGAAACTTTTCCAATGATGGAAGGCCATAAATACTGTTTTATATAACAATGTTGAATCTTCTTGTCTCTTTTATATTAATATCATGTTATACTCTTCTACTTACATATAGATTCAAGTCTAAATTGAGAAAGTTTCCTTGGAGGTCTATCATCTATAGGAGTTGTCAAATCATTGGGGGAGTGATCCATACAATATGAGCAACATCTCAATTGTTGCTCTTCCCCAAGATCCATCATTGCCACCTCCTAGGAGGCATATAAGTCATTATTTCCATTGGAGTCACTTCTCCCTTAACTTCTAACATGGGGATGGAGGTCGATACTACCACGTGGAAAATATGATACAACTCCCTCCTAGAGGTATTCTCCTATTAACACTACTACTCAAACTCAAACCATTGATCGATGGGTGAGAAATATGACGTTGGACCCCCTGGATGGATCAACAATGTCAGATCCTCCTTGCCTAGAGCCTTCCACTTAGATTACTTTACCACCCATGGATGATCCTCTACCTCCTCCCTTATGTGTTTCACCGTGTGCTTAGTTCTCTTCTAATTTGTAATGTAATTTTGAGCGTCCTGTCTTATTTCACTTTGTTGTTTGTTTCCTATTTTTTGGTCATGTGTTTTGAACTAATGTTTTACCCTCCAAAGTAGCATCCAAACCATTTATTCCAACCAACAATGTTGATATACAACCTTATTTACTATTATTACTTGTATAATAAAATTATATTGAAACATTTCAATAATAAATTTAACCCATCACCAAAATTTCTATTGGCAAGAAAAGGTGCTCATCAAATTTCAACCACTCATGTCAATAATAGCTATATCAAATTTGTTTTAATAAATAATAATTTAATAATATCAAACTTATAATATAAATTTTATTTATATTAAATTTTAATATAATAATAAATATCTTTAATTTTATAATAAAATAATTGGTAAAAAAAAAAAAAAAAAATTATAATAACCATAAATGAAATTTGACATCTTCACCAAATTTCTCATTATTTAATAAAAATTCTTATCAAATCTCAACCATATATTACCATTAAATTAATGATTACATCAAACCTTTTTACACAATATTTTTTTAATAATGACAAATCACAATTATATATATTACAATCAAATTTAACTTTTAATAATACAAAATCATAATCATATATATTACAATTAAATTTAATACCAAAAATTATTACATCAAACTTATTTACACTTAATAAAATTTTAATAATGTCAATTTTATAATATACCTTGTTTATATTTATTTTTAATATAATAATAAACACTTTATTATATAATAAAATAATTATTGAAAATTTAAAATTTTACTATAATAATTATAGATCAAATTTGACCCATCATCAAATTTCCTATTCCCGAGTAAAAGTTCTCATCAAATCTCAATGTTACGTTTGATCCCAATAATAATTAGGTCACATTTATTAAAAATTAATATTTTGACAGTGTCAAATTCATAATATATATATTTTCAATTCAAATTTAATATAATAAATCATTTTAAAATCAAATTTAGCCTATCAATAAATTTTCTCTTGGTACGGAAAGGTACTGGTCAAGAATCAAACATGCATGCCATCATCAAATTTGACTCTGGTAATATGATTACATGATATTTGTTGAACTCCATTTTGCATGTTGTTGGATGCATAGTACCGAGTGCATGTCATACCAAATCGTCCTGCCTTCCACGTCCAATCACATAGTTACGTTGATAGTGACCTTTAGTGTTGCATAATGAACAATTGAAGAACTTATATAAAAATATTGTAAGGACGCCAAATTTTCTAAATGTATTATTTAGAGCAAATAATTTGTTTGCTCAGTCAATAATTTATTTTTGATGACCTATATTAATTTAGAAATTTCTAAAGTTTACCACCAAAAATATTAAAACATATTTCTCTTTAGATTATTATGAAATATTTTATTTATATTAATATTATACTTTAAAATTTATTTAAAATGGATAAAAATATGATAACGGGCACAATAATTATTTTTTAATATTTCATGTTATTAGTTTCAAGGGTTTACCCCTCCCAAGGATTATATACATCAGTTTTCTTTAAATTGAATTAGTTTATTTTTCGCTGGTCAAGTAGGTGACATTGATTTTTGTACAAGTAAATATGTTGTGCTTATGTAAAATGGATTTGCACTATATTTAACAGATAGTATAAAATATTATTATTTCATGTAAATTGATTGATCGAAACATTTACATCTTATTTCAACGTTTACGTGGTTCAAGGCAATGGATATAGAGTAAAAATACAGGGATAATAGTTTTTTTAATGTTGTACTAATGACAATATTTTCTTTTAGTAAAAATATCCATCATCTATGTTTGTAGATACATTTCATTATTGTGTTTATGAAAGATCTTATCACTTATCTTAGTTTTGTAGCATGTCTAGAGTATTTTGAATGGAGAAAAACAAAAATTTCATTTTATCAAGTCTATATTAGAAAGTTGGCAATGAAGCTCCGCTAAATAATAACATAAAAGTTTGTAATGGTTTGTGTATGAATTTTTTGAAGCAATGTAGCTATGTGTGTCGGCAAAAAAAATTACTTCAAAATCTACTTTTTTGTGTTTGCTCTTGTATTTACATTTAAACGGTGTATATGGTTTTGTCTTCATCTATATGCATACAATTTTCTTTCACACTAGATTTGCTTTCTTTGAGTAGCATATATACATCTAATGCATCCATGTTTGTATTGGCAATTATTAAAATGGGTTTTAGTTTAAAATATTTAATCAGCGTGTTTGTTGAAGCAAAAAGTTATAGACACACCTAGAAGGTCTCAATATTTGTTTCTATAGTCTAGTTTTGAGTTTAATTCCCTTCATGCTATATTGTTTCTATGAAAACTAGAGCCAATGCTTAATAAGAATGATAACATGACTATTTTAGCATTAGATCTTACTGATACTCTCTTCTCACTTCAAATATTATGGTTGGGAAGTGTCTTGAATTGCTTGGTATGTGTTAAATCTTCATAAGCATTGGAGTCTTCATTGAAGGTTGTTACTTTCATTGAAATATGCATTCATGGAGTGTGTGAAGCTGAAAAGTACCTAAAACCAAGTGATTTCAGCATTTAAGCTAATTTCCACATGGTCCTAAGGACCAAATAAAGCACATTAGCCTCAGAGAAGTTTATTTTTGGTTAAACTTTTATGCCTTCCTTTCATTAAATTATAGCTTACTCTATGTTAGAATCATCTCCTAATGAGACATCCAAGATCAAATACTAGAATATCGAACACATAACTTTATTTCAATAAATGAAATCACATAAGAGTATAACAGAGATAGATTATATTTAGTGAATGGAGGTGTACAAAGCATGGGGTTCACACAACTCACATATCTATCAATCATAGTTGTCACAATAATCTATGCTAATCTAGTACACTAACATAATGGCTTTATCACTAGAATGCTTACTACACACATGGCATACGAGCCAAGTAGCTCCATAATCCTCACTATAATCCTCAATCCACAATGCATAATTGGCTCATAAGTGATTTAGAGGATAGGTCCTTATATAGGTACAGGAGAGACACTAATCAACATCCATTTGACAATGATAACATAACTCAGTTGCCAAGTGAATAGTAGATCCATGTGCAACATGCCAAGCCCCACATGTCAACATTGCTTGCCAAATGAATAGTGTAACCATGTTGACTAGAAATAAGCATGTGCATATGTAATTAATGACCTCATTATTTCCCCTACATAAATAATTTATTTCAACTAAACAAGCTTAATATATATGTGTAGGAAAACCATAGAATGGATAAAAAACCTACACCAACACTCTAGACCAATCTTGAAATACACATTTTATATTTAATCAATTGTTAATTACTATTCTTACCCTACTCTATTTACCCTTACTACATGTGTATTAATATAGGTTCAAATTTTTATCCAATAATTTTTATCTATTTGGCAAAATTAACATGCAAATCAGATTAATGCCTAACAAATCTGTAAGTATAAAAAATACTTACCATGTAATTTATTAAAAATATTTAGTCATCAAATTAAAAGTAGTAATAGTGAAATACCGATGAAACATTTGGTGATTTACATGTGTATATTTTGCTTGAAGGAGATAAGAACGTCATAATAGACTTTGAGTTCTTGCAAAACATGTTTGTAGATTCATATACTATGAATAATAATGTCTTCTCTCAAGGGCTAAGAAATTTTGAATGCACTTATACCTCTAGTCTGATAACATCACAAACTTCCCTACTTAGTCTATGATCTATAATTCCCAACAAATTATATAACTAGTTTTATTATTCTTCTTTCAATTTAATAGCTAAATTGCCACTCACGATCCATGTCTTAAAATCTTAAAACGATAATAATCATGACTATACTATATATTATGATGGTGGCATTGTTTATAAGTTTTATGGATTAAACCCCATTGAGAAAGTTTAAGAATAGAGAAAATTTGGCATTTGTTAGTTGTACTTATATGTAAACTCTATCTTGGATCAAAGGTTACCATCTATTATATATTATTTAAATGAGTCATATGATGTCTCACATTATCTAATAGTGCTATTTAATTTAGTTGTATTCAATTGATATTTGCTGGAATGTTGTCAATCTTTGTTTGATAGTACTTGTACTACCCTAACATACTTAATAGGAGATGAATCTTTTAACAGATAAGATGTGTTATCATTTCAATATTTTAGGAAAGGTTAAATATGCTAGAAATGAAATTTATTTATCAAGGTATTTAATTTTGATGTAAATAGTATGGTTTATCATAGAGCATAAAAGTTATGCTATGATTTATTTATAACTTTGTTCCTCATGAGAAAATTGTAGTGTTTATGCTTTCCTTCACAAACTTGAGCTTGTGCTATGTTGGATGACATGTCTATCCTATTGGCATCTAGATGTAATCTAGAATACCATTGATGACATGTCTTAGATAGTGCTCATCTCATCTACTTTGCATTAATGTATCCAAATTATTGATAGCTTCATGATGTATGCAATATTATTCTAAAATTATCCAACATTCTTTGTTTCTTGATACATTTCATTGATACATTTATGAAATATCTATCACATCTGTCTTAGTTTTTCAACATGTCTAGATTATTCTGAATGGAGAAAAACAAAAAGTTCATTGTTTGATGTTTGTATTAGAAATTTACCAATGAAGCTCTAATGAACTAATGATATACAAGTTTTTAATTGTCTATGTATGAGTTTTTTAAGTGACGTAGCTATGTGTTTGCAATAATTTTAATACAAAATCCATTTTTCTATGTTTGATCTTGTATGTGCATTTAAACATTGTATATGTTTTTGTCTTCATTTTATGAATACAATATTATTTCACTCTATGTTTTATTTCTCTTTATTGTGTATAAACATCTGATGTATCCCTATTTTCACAAAAAATCATTTAAAGAGGTTTTATTTTAAATTATTCAGTAAGCTTGTTTGATGAAACAAGTTGCAAATACTCCTGGAGGGGTTTCAAAATTTGTTTCTATAGTCTAGTTGATAGTTTCATTCCCTTCTCACTACGTTGTTACTATGTAAACTAGATTAATTGCTTAACATGAGTGACAATTTGACTTTTTTAGCATTAGATCTTACTGATACCCTTTTCTCACTTCAAATGTTGTTGGGCAGTGCCATGAGTTGCTTATTATTCTATTGTAGTTGACATCCATTTGTCTGATCAAATAAATAATAGATTGATACGATATCATTATATGAGTGAATTCTAGTTGAAGAATTCTTTCATCTTTAAACTATGATAGATAACATAGGAAGATTCAAAGCAAGTGGCTTAGAATGTCGTGAGTGTTAAACTAGTTTCTAGTAGTTGTTATTTCACTAAATCTTAAAGACTTATTTTACTGTTGTACTCCTTTATAATGGATTTATAATATAACTTTCTCTTTATTGATAAACTCATGTTTCATGCATTTTATATTAATATTTTATTATCAATGAGCTTTGACTGAGCTAAGTGATTCATTCTAACACTACTTAAAAAACTATTATAGTGAGAGGTATTTAGTCTTGATTAAGATGTTATCATTTATATTTCCTTTGTGCACCATTGAGTTACATATAATGGATAAACGTCATGTATTTTATTATTATCCTGCTAAATAAAAAATAATTGAGGTTTATGATCAATGCATCTCTCACATTTTATGTTAGCCCAGGTGTTAGGTTTCATGATGTCATTGTACTTCTCCTCACATTAGATGATATGTATGTTGATAGTGGTATTCCATCCTAAATGATTAGAATAGTATTTTATGGTGACTAATTTAATACATTAAACCTAATGTAGCATTGAAGTAGTTTCATATTTTCACAAGATCAATGACCAAAAAAATGTTGAAAGTATAGTGTGTAATGGCCATCACTAGCAAACCTAGCTTAGGTTAATGACAAAGGCAATATGAAATCTAGAGTAAAACTTACCAAGTTGTGTCTTAATAATGAGTTTAATGCTTCTATTAAGCTTGAAGCTTGGTTTCAGCTTATAATTATGTCCACTATTATATGGAATTTAGATTATTGTTTTACATATTAATTAGATTGGAAGATTTTCAACAAATAGTTTCCAAAATAAATACAACTTAAAAAGGTTTCAAAAGTGTTATGTATTCCTTTGTATCTTTATTGGCAACTTATGGTCCAATATTTTAATATCTTCTTACCTATAATTATTAATTCATATTTTATGGAAGTTTTGATAAAAAAATATAATAAGTAAGTAAATGTGCCTGATTTTACAAGATATTACTACAATTAATACTTGTATTGAAAATATCAAAGCTTATAACTCTGTTGGTGATGTTATTTGAAGATCTTTAACATTTATTTTGACTGTGACCCCTTGATTATACCTAGTTATTTGACATATTTATGTTCTAAAGGTTTCTAAATTTTAAATGACTCAAATGTTTTAACTATGAATTAGTTCTTATAAAAAACAAAGTCAATTAGTTGTTATAATAAGCAAATTCAATGGCTTCTTGAATACCCCAGGTTTATACTTTGGTTATGTTTCATTTATTTTTCCTATTTCCATCCATTTCTAAATTCAATTACTTTTATAACTACCAGACATTTGAAATGACTTGGCATTTAGTGCCCTTATTTAATACAATCATTAAAACTACCAATATCAATACACACAAAATTCATATCTTGTCACTGAAGTAGGACAATGGGGTGGTATATAATGAAATGAAAAAGTTGTCAATGTGAAGTACAATAATTAGTTGTACCATTTTATTTAATGTTAGACACATTTTCATGTCACATCATTTTTTTTATTTCAAAAGTTATAGACTCAAAAAGTTTAAATCAGAGGCAATATTTTATTTGAAGTACGTAAAATGGCACTTGTTTTGCATGTAAATGGATTCACATTATTATTTAGAGATGTTTTTGTTACTCTTATATTGCATTGGATTTGTGTAATATGTTCTTCAGTTTTATAGGTCATCCTTGGCCTCATGTAGAAATTAATATGTAAATTAAATTAAAAAAACTAATTAGACCTTAGTTTCGTTTAAGAAGGAAAGATGCATTATCATATTTTGGATTATTATTTTTAAATGTTAATTTACAATTATAAAATTAATCAATTAAATATACAAAAATTATTATTTATATAAGATTGATTCATATATAATAAATTATTTGAATATGATTCATAATACAAAGATACTTACATAACACCAATAACAATTTATTTTCTATGTTAGATTAAAATACTATTAGGATAAAATCATTGCACATTGTAAAACAGATATTGGGTTAAATATTTTATGTAAATTTTAGTCCTTTTTGCATAAAAAAATACTTTTCAATAATTATGGTAGGTATTAGTCACTACTTGGGCATGTTTTATACTAAGAAACATCCTCAATGTTTGGCCATTGTTATGAATTTAAAATATTTTTCTCATAAATATTAATATTAGATATTGAACAAGTCAAAATGAGAAACAAAATAAATATTTGAATTTAATACTAACAAAACTACAAAATTTATTTATAGGAATCAATTCAAATGGTAAGTGTTATTGGTGGACAAGGATGGTTTGTTGGAAAATCCTTCCATTTTATGGTTTTGATCATGCTAACATGAATTTCACCAATTAATTACCTCCCTACTTAGAGATGATTATGACATGATTTAGAGACACTTTATTCTATTTAATGACAACTATTTAATATTTAATTCAATGGTACAAGCTTACAATGTATTTGATTCAATAGTATAAGATTAAATAATATTTAGTTTCTCATTAAGGAATAATCATTCTTGAAAGAAGAATTGGTAGATCTCACTCATGACCATGAAAGCTTATGTCTAACTTTATAATTTTGATTTTAAATATTTGAAATTAAATATTACTCAGATTATTATTTTTTAAATATATTTTTGTTTAATCATATAATTTATTAGGAATTCAAGTCAATTTATATTATAAAATTTATTTACAACTAATACAAAGTTAATTTACAGTAATTATATATGGAGTCCTACATATCTGTCACCCAATAATTGATCAATACCATTGAATGTGGTTTCTTTATGTTTCAGTGATTGTCATTATCACTTTCAAATATAGTTATTATCACCACATTTATTCCAATACATATATAATCTCATCTACATTATTTAAATTTGTCATTATCTTATAGTTTTATCTTTAAACTAGATGTAGGTTACATTCAAATTTAGTTTTTAACAAGTAGATAAACTATAAAATCTTAAAAACATTTTGATATTCCTTGAAAAATCATGGATAGTATAATTAGCACTCAAATCAATAATATTATGGCTCTAAATAATCATAATTAATTCCTTCATATCATTCAATACTATATTGAACTCATATTTTATATATATATATATATATATATATATATATATATATATATATATATATATATATATATATATATATATTCAATCATAAAAAAATTTCAATACAAAGATAGGGTTAACCATTATATAACATTTATTTTTATTAATACGAGTTACACATCACACTTCATATTAAATGGATGTGGACTATTTTTTATTTTAAAATTAATGTATTATATTCCTATATTATTTCAAGTACTTATGTAAAAATACTAAAGTTCTATTTAACATCGAAAAAAAAACATAGCATCATAATTTATTTGTAAAAATCCTTTAAAGTTGTTGGAAACTCCCTTCCCCAATATGTCACTCCATTTGAATTGGATATTTACTAAGTAAGTAATATTAAGATTTTAATCATTCCATAATTTTTAAAGTATATTTACTTAACATTGAATCATACTGGTAGTAGTATTTTAATGCTCACATATTCTTAAGGAATACTCATATTGTAACCCACTCACACATACAGAACAATGATTATGATCGGATGACAACTTAGAGGTAGTCTAAGGGAGTCTAGCAAACAAAATAAATGAAGCTAAATTTTGAGAAACCCGTGAAGATATATGGAAGTGTAGTGTCAAGAAAAATAAATGACACTCGCTATATTGAAAAAATATATCATTTCAATAATCTAATTAAAATAATGCATGTTGTAATTGCACTTCATTCCTATATAAGGAAATGTTTTGAGGAGAGGACTTAAAAGAGGAGATAAGATGGTTACAAGACAATTTTTGGAAACATAAAGGGGTTAAATGAATAAATTTAGCTATCAATATTAGAAATTCAGTTATTTTTATTTATAAAAAAAGAAATGTAATTTTTATTATTTATTATAGATATTTAATTTTTGTATAATATTTTTTTCCATTATCTTTTTTTTTAATGTTTTATTACACTTAGTTCATGTTCATATATTTGGTTATTTTGGTATACTTTCTCATTGTGTTGAGCCATGCATCATCATATTTTAATTCCTTTGTAATTTTTTTTAATTCATTTGTTGCCAATTTTAATACAACCATTCAATCCAAAATGATCAATCCATAGTTTCAAAAATATATACATCAGCTTCCTTTTACACAGAGCTTTAGCTAGATGAACTTATAGTTTCTAAGCTAAAATTTTAAAAAAAGTTATTATTATCCAGTATCAAAGAATTTTTAGAATAGTTATGTACATTTTGGGTTTTGGCATAGAGTTTAATTGGCTGACCCTACATGGAAAACACCATAGTCAACATACCTTGTTCATCAATTCAATCAATTTTCAAATCCCAAGCTATAGAGTGATAACAAAGATATCTACAAGTTGATCGACACATAAACCTTAATTCCACCATTCCAACATTGGTGTTATCTCCTATTACATTCATTTTATTTATTATCTCACCAAAAGCTAGCACAATTAAGAAAAGTAATATTGTACACATGTACAATTCCATGCAAAATTTGTAGCTTATGTAGTCTTATGCAATAATTTATTTTAAATTATTGTAATTTTTGTAAATATACACAAGGGACTCACAACACTCTTAGCTCTTATATTCTTGTGCCAATTCAAAATGTAGAAATCATAACTCTTGAAAACTTACATAAACTCAGCTCATAACATTCACATCTTCTATAATGTTTTGAATCATCTCTTATAGTTTATATTTCCTACAACATTGCATACCACTTTATAGACTCACAATAGTTATCTTGAATTTCACCTTGATTTATGTCATGTTATTTTTATTTGTGGATTTACCTATAGCCTATACAATCCACATCTGATTATCAAAATTATTTTTTCATGTGATATGCTGGATACCACTCTCCACACTTATGCCATGTTAAATCACGTTTCAGTGTAATGCACACTAAAATTTCAACCATAATATATATATGAATTCCAACACTCACTTAGGTATTAGATGAGGTTATGTTGTAATCATCATTAGTTATAACGAATTTATTGTAGTGAAATATATTATAAAGCATCTGATCAAAAAGGAGGCCATTATACTCATTTCTAATTAACTATCATTCACAACATCATAAATACAAATATGCCCTAAGTTTAAGGAATTTATATATTTTATTTCTTGTAATTTTAAAGACATAATAAATTAAGGAGGGATATTAGAATATTAATATTACATTGAGTCTTTTTTTATTCAATTAGATTTATTTAATCTAATTATTTTTTTTATGATATATTTTGAATACCATAGGATTTTGTGGTTGTAAGTTTATTTACAACTCACATGTAAGATAATGTGGGAGAAATTTTTGTATGGTAAGATCATAAAATATAGAAACATTATTGTACATCCCCATTGTATAAATTTCCATACCCACTTAATAAATTCAATTAGTGGTAAAATAACCTTATAATGACATGATCTATGAGAAATTGATTTATGAAAAAATCCATCAAACCAAAGGTTCCATGCTAAGCAAAATTATAACCTTTGCTAGATATGGTAAAAAATTGTAAGCATTATCTTTTTGTTGTAAATGATCCATTATCAATCCTAGATTAATATGTTCAAGTGAAAATTCATCTATATTCATATTTAAACTATCCCTTATCTTATTTATGTAATTTGATTGATATTCACAAATGGCACATTGTATAGAGAATGTTTATCACATTTAAAATTTTAATTTGAGAAAGCATCCAAAAGCTTAGAAAACACATCACTTTGATATTTTGTTCTATTTTAGTCATTATAATTAAAAAGAATTGTGTTATATATTACAAGGACATATTTTATATTGTTAACTTTTTATGAGTATTTATATTCACAATTAAAAATATTATCTTCAAATTATACAATTTTAGTTATACATTTAAAATTAAAATAAAATGATTTATTTTCAGATCCTTAAATAGTGTATTATATGTCAAAGAAGCTAACAAATTCTATTTGAACTTATAAACTCTATTTGAGAGACACTACAATAAATTTCAATAAAAAGTTAATTTTTTTTTTCATTTTTAAATTTTCTTGGGGAGAGGAAGGGCATGGTAGTATGCCTTCATTAGTATCAATTCCATCAATTTTTCAAATATTCAACTAATACATTTTATAGGAAAAAGATGAAAAAGTCATACATTAACAAAATGCTCAATAAATATAAATCCATCTTCATGATTAAAAAACACCTTCCAAAACGTAAAACTTTAGAGAATATATTAATGGTTTATGCACAGAACCCTGAACTTCAACCAAATACCACCTTGACCACTTTTTTAAAAAGAAAAAAAACTAAAAAGTGAAAATACATACATCAATGGAACTGCATTCAAATGTGAAAATGTTTAAATAATATATAATTTTATTAAATGGTAAACACATTAAAAACCTCAATACTCTATTCTTCTATAAATTTTTGAGAAAAAAAAAGAAAAAAATTACTTGACATATTTAACTAGTAAGCTCGAAAACAAAACAATAATTAGGACCAAATAATTTATTAAGATTTTTTTCTTCAAAATTTAAGTCAATTAGGATTTCATGTATTGAGTCATTGCATTCAATTCTAAAATTTTAATATAAATTCATAGGAATATTTATGTTTTCATAATCCATAAGAATGAGAGTTGATTTGTGGGTGAAAATTGTGTGTTTTTATTCTTGATCTAATTTATTTCAAATCATCATCTTTGATCCATCATAAATAAAATTAATGGTATAAATGTACTCTCAAATAATATATATTATTGTTTTCACAATAAAAATTCTAAAATAAATAACCACAGAGAATAAGTAAATGAACAATTTTTTCACGATATCCCAAATATAAAATGTAACAAAAAAAAACTTAAAAAAAAAAGTAATAAAAAAACATATATTAAAATCTTCCACATAACTAGAACAACACAATCTTGCTTCAGAACAAGTTTCAATAGAAGCACAAAGACATTCAAAATAATGCAAATAAAATATTTGAAATGTTCAAAGCCAAACATTATAGGATAGTATTTATTCATTCTAAAGTCTCATTAATATTAATTTTGCTAAAAAGGAAACATGATTTTTACAATTACACTTTTAACATGTGTTAATCAACAATACACGAATGAAACTCCACATCAATAGGAAAATGTTTTCATAATCGATTATTTGAAAAATGACAAAGACAGTGTAAACCACAAAATATAATGTTTTAAAAATAAATATATATTTCAAGAAAGGAGAAAGATAACATAAATGACAACATATTTAAGAGTAAAAGTATTTCCGTGTTCCATGTCAAATAGTGGTGAGTTCTTCTCGATACAATTGTGAAGAGTATTTTTGGATCAACAATTCGGATCACATTCAATGGTCCATCATTTGGAAGAGAATAAAGTCCTAAGGATTCTATTCTCTACCTAATTATGGATCATTGAGTGTGATCTAAAATGTAAATCCAAAAACAATATACATAGTTATATCTAGAAACACTTACCACTACACTGCACAACATATTACTTTACAAAAAAGACTTTTACAAAAGAACAAACAACAAAAAATCATTCTTCATAAACAAAAAATGACTCAAAATCCAAAACATCAACTGAAATTAGGAAGGAAAAATAGTCAACTATATCAAATAATCAAAACCCCAAAATATTTCTTTGGCAAAATCTCAAAAAAAGATGCAAGCACTCAAAACAATGCAAATAAACTCTTATGAAATATTCAACATTTTAATTAATGACCCTCAAACATTCCCAAGCTCAATATGACATTTCAATCTTAATCTGTGACATAAATTTAATAATAGCAATTATGTCTTTTATATAAATATTGAATCAATAAACTTTATGAAATGCATAAAATAAAATAGATATTTTATTAATTTATATTTCTTAAAGGAAAAAAATCCAAAATGTATAATTATAATAACTAAAACCCTTTACTAATTGAACATCATCTATAAACTAAAACCTTCAATAAAAATTTATTGACATAATAAAAATAATACAAATAAATTTTTATAAAACTTTAAATTATATATTAATAATTCCCAATCTTCTTCAAAACTAATGTAACAACCCAACATTAATTTGTGATATACCTTCATTAAAATCATTTCGACTAACTTTACAACCATTCAACCGATACACTTTATAAAAATTGACTTTTATGAAAATTTGTGAACGCTTCATTTTCATTGCGTTTTATAAAATTTGTTATTTTTTAATAACAAAAAATATCCGACGCCGTTAAGAGATTGTTGTCAGCCGACAGGGGAAAAAAAAAGAGAGAATAATAATAATAATTATTATTATTAATAATTAAAGAACTAAAGTCCATATTTCAAAGACAACACATATTGGAGGAAAAAATTATTAGATCTAACCTGACCATATACCCTGCATTCGTCAGTGCATCCACAACGATAATAAATAAGAAATACAAAGATACTTCTGTTGGAGATAATATATTGGATATTCATATAATATACGGATACGCTTTTATGAGGATCGTGTTATATTGTTAAATCTTCCCAAATAATTTTACCAATTTTGGTTGGATCTTGCTGTGGTTGAACTTCTATTTATTCACTGCTTGACCCTGTCAATGAATGCAGCGAGAGCCCGTCACTAGCACCTCTAACCACATCTTTTGATCTTCTGCTTGACCCTAACCCTTTCAATGGATGTAGAGAGAACCTGACACTAGCACCTGTAACCACATCTTCGTCTTCTTTGCTCTGTGTAGAGAGTGGTTTTATATTTAATCTCATGCTCGGAAACTCCATACCCTCTTCCTCTTTGTCATTACCAGGTTTCACTTGATAGCTACTACTTCCCACTACTAAATTTCTCTGTGAAAGCCCTATACTCAACTCTTTCATGACGTTACCTCCTGGATATGACCTGCTCGCCATTAATCTAATCTCTTTTGGCTGAATCAACAAGAAAATAACTATTATTTACAACTCTTTTATTTTATACAGGTACACTGCCACCCTATTCATATTGGTAAGAAGGTTTAAAAAAAAAGGAAAAACCCTACATTTGTTCCAACAGCTACCTTGTGAACTTTGAGCTCAACGCGACCTCTTGTTGTAATTTCACCTAGAATTTCAGCGTCGTCCACTTTCATACGAAGGCTCTCGGCTCTTCCCAGCCCCTGCTCCTCGGCTTCCTCTAATACCCAAAAAAGGCTCAACCTTCTTTGAAAACGCGCACTAAATTACAAACAGGTAAAGCGGAATATTTATCATACTATCGTGTAGAAATGTGAAGATCTTACAGTAAGAGCTTGTTCATGAGGTATGGGTGGAGATTCGTCGTATTCGCTAGCGTCAAGTTGTTGCAGCTCTTCTGGGTCAAACAACATGGGAAGAATGTACTGCCGAATGGGTAGGATTAGTATTAACAACACGATAAACACACATCCCACTACTGGTATCCACGTGACCCCAAAGCATATCATCAAATATGCCAATTGGAATACTGTAAACATGGTGATTTTGCGGAAAGAGACTTTCTCCACATATGAAGCATGAGCGTCTTCCAACACTCTGGAAAACAATACCAAAATTCAAACCATTATCATTAGTAGTGCAGATCGTCGAGATAAAATAAAATTACTTTAATACGCTAACGTTATAGTGGTTTTCAGGCAAATTACCTGTATCTTCTACTGGGAGAAATAAAGATGAGAAGTATCCTTTCCCAAAATTGATTGCCAGGCAAACTTTCTATCGCCAAATATGCAAAATACCCCCATAGAACTGAAAGTGGTATTTTTCTTAGGATTGGCATTAACGCCACACAACTACCCATTAAAAGCGATTGCAGGAGGTTTGTGAGTCGTTGTTCTTTAACGCGGACAGGGAGTAAGAGACCGATGTGCTTCTTTGGGTTAAAGATGTAACCATTTATATCTGGGAAATTTTGCGTCCAGGCTTCTCCGTTAGTATTGTTATTTACTGGGGAAATTTGTAGGTCTTTGAATTCTTTTAAATTCAATAGTTCCCTAATATCATTTAACGCCTGCAATCAGAAGGGAACGTATCATTAGAAAAGGATAATTAAGGTTATCCGCTTCCATTTCAAAGGATGAGTTTTGAAGAGGATTTTTACAGTGTCTGAGCTCAAGGTGGTGTTTGGCGAAATAGTAAGATCTATGTTTACAAAAACTTCTTGCATCTTATCGTATATATCATTCTCTGTAATGCTTGAGTTTGCAGTTTCCAACATTTTTTTCCGCAATATCTACATAACAAGAAGAAATATATTAGTACTCTACTATCATGGAGCACATAAAACTTGTACAAATCTAACAGAAATTGAAGTATATATGTACATACCAAGTGGTTCAATGTTGCAAGACTTCTGGTATGCATAGGAGATTGTCGCAACACTCCGTATGATGGAGGAAGCCCAAGGAGACCACATATAAGAACCTGATTCCAATAACATTCAACAAGTAAATTTGTCATATTGGCTTAAATGCATGTTTTACTCAAGAAATCATCAAGGGTTATCAATTACAGTTGCACGGCGAGAGTAACATGAATCTTAAAACCATAAAATCGTAATGATCGGAAGGTGGGTTCTTCAAATTGTACTGCCTTTGCTGCGCCATCTTTGCAGCAACGTTGTGCTCGAAGAAGAATAAGCAAGCAAACAAAACCGCTGGTATAATTGCACTGAGAATGTGTATACGAGGCACTTGGGACATATCCTGTTTAACATAGGAGATTGAGTATAACGCTACTGAAGCTTTACTAGTGAGGTATGTATGTGTGTAGTGTGTACCCTGATGACTGTCCAGTTTCGTGAAATCCTATCATCCCAGGCAACGGGGCTGAAGAGACGGCTTGGAACACCTTCAGGATATTCTTTTGTGGGTATGTAAGAAATTCCAGTCCAGAAAAGCAACATTGCAGGAACTCCATAATTTGCAACTATTCCTCGCATCCATCCTATCAAAGATATTAGACATTTTGAGTTTTGAAAGCGGTTTAATTTTAAGAATATTTCAATTTCACAATGAAATTCCATTTACAAACCTGTGGCATAGCGCCAAGATCTGGCCTTTCCAGTTTTAAGAGCCGTGACGAGAAGCCCTGCTGCCAATATCACTCCAAGCATCCCGTTTGTTGATCGCCATGAAAACGGTAGCTTTTCAATATCAATGTCCATACGCTTTTGCTGCTTAGGTATGCGAAATTCCCCAACAATTCCCTGTACCAAACAACCGGCCGCAAATTAGAAATCGAGTCAGTTATTACTTTGTATAGATTTGAAAGAAGCTTCTTCACCTTGATTGCTTCTTTCATGAACATCAAAGCCAGAAGAACTCCTGACAACTCCTCTGCCACTCGTGTCAATTTCTTAGTTAGAGAACAGAGTCCGAATATCGCCATACTAACCAGAAGAATAGACGTCCACGTACAGATCCTGTAAATAAAAACAGACACAGATTTTATTCATTACGTCACAGTTCTGTTTAACTACATCGTAGGAGATCTTATCTTCACTGTTAGATTCTCACCAGGCTGTCCATGCTAAGAAATGAGTGAAACCCAAATCATCTTTATCCTTGGCAAAATCGTACAAATAAGTATACATAAGGACTGTTGGCTCGGCTTCTCCCTGGATGACCAGCGGCTGACCCCCAATTAATGAGTGAATGATTCCACATATTGCAGTAGACGCAAGCGTGTGCGTAGCACTCAACAGCCCATCTGCAGTTGCAGGATTCACCTATTATGTTCTGAGGCTGAACAGGAAATTAATTCAAGTTTAATCCTAGACATGATTTCGTTTACCAGTTTCTGTATCAAGTTGTTCCCCAAATGCAATTACAGGAACCACCAATGCAAAAAACACATATGCCGTGGGGTTCAATATCCTGCTCACAAGATTGCATAGCATAGCATAGCGTGAGGAGACACCTTAGCGAAATTATTAGACGATAAAATAAAAAAAACCAATCAAACTCATCACAATTACCTAAACCCAGCAGTGTATCCGTTGAGCCAGTCTTTCTTGTAACACTGCAAGCGACCTGCAGCATCATTCATAACTGCTCCCATGGGAGCATAGTTCACTGAATCCATTGCTATTTCGGCAGAAACGTAACTAGACTCGTAACAAAGTGAAGAAAGGTAGAGTGCGATATAACTAGAACACATAAAGGAAGGAGGACCATAAAAGCCTCGATTGACATGGTCTGATAATTAAATTTAAAAAAAAAGAAAATAGCAATGTCAATTATCAATGTCAAGGAGGACTTGATTTTTTCTTTTGGTTTCAGACTCTATTCGATGGGTAAAAATTCCTCTTTTCTAATACATAGTCATTTAAGTATATAAAAGTGCGTAATATTTTAATTTTTATAAAACGATGAATATATATATATATATATATATATATTTTATATGGATAAATGAGGGTTAAAAGGTCTCTCTTTCAAAATAGAGATTCGTTCGAAATATTTTTTTGTCTCAATGAAAACTTATGAGGAAATATAAATGCTAAAACCTAGATAAAGTAATTCTAAATTTTCATACTGAGACTAACAGCCTCAAGGCAAACCCAAAATAGTCCAAAAAAATAATATAACAAAACTATCAAGTGAAATTAATACTTCCCTTGCCCTCTCTATCATCAAAGAGAAGAATTATGGAAGACGAAGCAGGTATGTAGCATCCCTTTTTCGTACACTGCACTACATTCTAACCATCTAGATTACCTGAATTTCATGAATCCACACCAGAAGGTGTCCACAATTCCATTAGTGGACCTTCGGCGGCCACGATCCCACTAGTTAAAACCACATTAAAAGACCACATTCTCCTATCAGCTTCAAAAATTTGATTCTTAGAAGTCAAGGACAAAGTCATAGCTTGAGTAGCATAAGCTTTAGTCTCCAGTGCCTGATTAATTTGTGTAACTTCTCTTACTAGCTTAGTAGAAAAGCTTTTCATAAAAATAGTAAGATGATCAACACTTGCATCCTTTCACTAAGAAGAATCCACTTTACTCTTGGTGCTAGGGAAAGATGTGTCTAAATGTAGAATATTGAAGCATCTACAACACCGGAAGTACAACACTCATAATCTAGGGTTGGAGATTAACACAGTTCTTTGACCCTCAATTTAATGACTACTGCGAGTTCTTCAGATATATTGAAACAAACAAGAATCCGAAAAAAGTGGTGCAGAAAAAAATTAGAATTAGAAGCATCAATGTCCAACAAGTTTCCCAAGGATTCACCAATGGTCGAAAGGCATAATTCAACCCAAAAATGAAAGGTAAGATAAGGCAGATGAACCCAATTAGTCCTGAATGAAAGGTTCTTGAGAAGATGATTGAAAGCAAGGAGCCAAGACTTTAAGAAGAGGAGTTTTGATCAAATCTCCTAGACTTGGCCTTGAAAACCTTGTTATAGTTTGTAATATTGTAAATAACCACAATAAAAAACCTCTAGCATAAGGGTATAGTTCCAAGCTATCCTCCATTAATGGCTATCATAAATTCGAGACCCATTGATGAAGATCAGAAAGGTTAGGCCAAAACTAGTTAAATCTATACATTAAACACCTAAATGCGAACAAAACTTCATTTTGAAATACCTCCTCAAGAGACTCATTCTCAAAGGACACTATTAAAGTGTCCTTTGATGTGTCAAAAGGCTTGATTATGGTTTTCCTAGTCTTCTCTACCTGAGAGAACACTTTGACAAAACATTTATCCTTTGAAATCCCATTGGCATCACATGCCAGACCCGCCACACCAGAACCACCCCAAATAGGAGTTGTGAGTGAAGTTGGAGCATCAATACAACTGTCGATGGGTCTAGACACAAAAAGAGATGCATAGGTTTGCACATTTGGAAGCCCTAGAGTAACATTTTGGAACTATTGTTCGCAATGTGTGCACCCTTTCTACAGCCAAAATCATACAAATATGATTCGGGATCGTACCTTTGACAAATTTAATGAAACAAATACGCCTCAATCCTTAATATTAAGTTAAAGAAACATTCAATATACCTAATTCATGTAAAAGTAAAAATTTAATAAAAAATAAAAAATAAACTTTAAAAAATAATATGAATTTGAAATTGATTAAAAAAATTAATTCTGAAATTTTAAATCTATTAACATCTTTAAAGTCAATTTTAATTGCTTAAAAATATGTCATTAAATTTGATTCCATTCCATATATCTAAGATTTTTCACACGCAAATATGATTCAACATCTCCAAAAATCAATTTTAATTGTTTAAAAAAATGTCATTAGATTTGATTCCATTCCATGTAAAGTGTGCAAATATGATTCAACATCTCTAAAGTCAATCTTAAAGTCAATCTTAATCGCTTGAAAAGATGTCATTAGATTTGATTCCATTCCATACATCTAAAACTTTCCACGTGCAAATATGATTCAGCATGATGAGAAATAAGTCGAAGCAAAATAGCAGTTTAGTGCAATTTTTCCCCTACTACATTTGCCACGACTTCGGATGCGGAGGCATTGCGTCTGCCATTAAAACTATTAAATAAATAAAAAAACTACATTTAAATAACTATTTTAGAAAAATATTATATTAAATAAATTTTTATTTGGAACCAGTCCACTAAATTGTGGATGATGGAAACGGCAAAAGAAAAGTCGGTTGCTGAGCGGAGAAAAGGAACACTGGAAAGAGTCAATGGAGAACATAAAAATGGGAGAACATAACTAGGTTAATGGCAGGCGGACAAATCGAACAATGGAACATGTCAACATTGCCTTTGAGAGAAATCAATGACTCTAGATCTAAAATAAGTTTTCTTGGTCTATATTATCTTTAAAGGATTTTTTTGGTTTCTTATAGATACGTTAGAATGTAGACATCAAAATTTGCTGCGAACGAGATATTTATTAATTGTAAAATCGTATTATTTACGATATCTTTGTGTTATTCTACGTTTTTATTGGTATGTTTTATCTTCTCTTGTGTTTATAGAATTTTGAAAGTTTTCTTAAAAATATATAATGTATGGTTTTAAGGCTTTTAAAACATATAATGTAACTTTTGTAGATGGGCAATTCTAACCATCATTTTGGGTTTTTTCATGGATTAAGAGTTCTCATTTGTTAGTGTTTTTGTTAGTTGTGTGTTGATTTATGCATCAATAATGTAATAATTTAAATTTGAGAAGTCCATAAATACACAATTACATTAGTGTATTTAAAAAAACAATGAATGTATTAAAGAAATCAATTAAAGCATTTAGAAAAAAGATTCAAGGGTCATAATTATTACTATATTTTACAAGAAATCAAGTATTTAATGCAGTCTTGACATGTAAATAGAGTAGACACTACGTTATCATTGAGATTTCTTAATTGACATGCATTATACTTGGTTTGTTGTTCACAATATCTTGAACTATCAAGAGGAGTAATAACTAGTCCTTAAAAACCTTGATAATTTGTCATACCTACCCCTAATATATATTTTCCTTATCTATTTGCTTGAGTTATGCTATGCTATCAAAGTTTCAAGTTTTTGGGGAAGAAGATTGAACTCTTCGAGATTTACATAGAATTTAATTAATATAGATGGCTTTTCAATCCATGGATTTGACGAACAGTCTTGTTAAACTATTATTATTCCTATATGTTGTTTCACAAGAATAACCACATGATTCCAACAAAGACCCTACTCTTCCAAATGTGTCCATACATTTTTGGGTTAATTCTACATTTGCCTTGATACTTTGGGTTCTATTCATCTTGATGTCTAAACTTATGTTGCATTGTCTTCATGTGACAATTGTTCCATATTTAGAGTGAAATAAAATATTCTTTTGAAACCCATGGCTTTGGCCCATTATTACTATGGAATTAAATTAGAAATTAAATATTATTTCATTGTTTGTATTTGATTAGTTTTAATTCTATGTTATATGGGTAGTTGTGTGATTTATCTAAATTCAGAATTAATTGGTGTATTAACTCTAATTAAGATAAAACAAATTGAAGGGAAGCAAGTGTTGTAAATGTTTTTTAATTAGTATAATAAAAATAGTGAACTGAAATAGACAAAGCAAGAATGAATGAAATAAGCTAATTATGAAAAACACAAAAAAAGCTTAATTTATTTTTAATTATTAGGTTGATTATTTTCTATTGTAACTAAAAGATGACTAGATATGACCAACTCATATTGATTATGTGTGTGACACTGAAACAATAGTTGTCACAATTTTGGGTCAGACTTGATTAGAAATAGATAATCAAATGTGGTTACTATCATCTGTGGTTCAATCTTGACATATGCAGAAAAATAAGAATATGATGGTATATTCACTTGAACCTACTATAAATATGCATGTATGCATAATTTTTACCTTCAGTTGTGTGAAGATGACATGCAAATGACCTCTTCAAGGTTAAACCCTCTTATAGTTTATAATAGCTGAGAATTTGTAAAAATAAAATGTGGAACACAATGGGTTGAACTAACCCTAATAACCTTCATGGTGATTGAATACTACCTACATACGTAATACTCCAAGGAAGAAATTCAAGCTCATACATTTTTCCCACCTAGACTATTTTAGGAAACAATGCTTATTTTCTACATGTATGCATCTAGAAATGCCCTGAATACTTAATAATTATTTTGTTTGACTTCTATATAATAGACTTGTGACTTGAAAAAATGACTATTCATGTGAATACAATTGAACATGGAAAGAACATGGAAGCTTTGATTAGTGTGCAATAATGTGTGTCTTAATAGTGAAATTACTTAGTAATCGCCAAGTGGTAATCTAAGTGCTTAGATGTGCCTTTATAACAATCTAAAAGGATGACACCTAAATCTACCTATCCTAAAGAAAAAAAACAAGCTTGTAAGTGAGGGTTTTAATTTGAAAAATATCTATTGCTAGGTAAAGACAAAGGTTGACCCATAATCTCATAATCGACTCTAAATCTTGAACTACATAGGTTGATTTTGAGTTGTAAAGGTAATGCTTGATATCGAGAATATGGAATCTTAGTATTGATGTTTGAATTTTTTTTTTTAAATTAATTTTTTTTTTGGCTATAAAATAAAAATTTACAAAGGGTGGACCCATACAAGTAATTAGGATAGAGTGAGATGGTGAAATAGAGCCAATTTTGTGCTCAAGTCAACTAAAGTGAATGTGGACCAAAACCAACATTATTAAATATTCATGATCAAATTTGAGTGTCTATAATTTCTCACCTCCCCCTTCCCCCTTTTATATAGAAATGAAATTACTAAAATAAAAGGAAAGATATACTTGAGTTTGTAGAACACACTTTGCCTTTGGGAGGAAGCTCCAATCATGCAAGGTATTTTATAGTGAATCTTGAAATGATGTAGAAGTAGTTAATGTACATCTTTGAAATTGAAAATATAATTATAACTTAAATTTGAAAATATTTTAACTAACAAGGAAGAAGTACACATATATGTGTGAAATCGATGTTTCTCTTGTAAATTTTTTTGAAGATGATAGTTCTTGAAGATTTATTACTTTTTTGATCCATGGTAATTGAGACTGATCACACCTCAATTTGAAGTAAACATGTTTGTAAAATATAATCCATTGAGGGACGTCAAAACCTCAATTTATGTTATTGCTATTTGTAACCTTTAGACCAAATCAAGATGGAATCCGTAATAGATTCACATGTTATAATGTTGGAGGGAACTAAATTTTCAAGTATCCATTATACACACTAACTAAATCAACCACTATAAATGACATATATATTTAATTGTCATTTTATTAATAAATTCTTGTATGGATGGTCAAAAGACAATGGATAACATCCATGCCCCTACCATGGTCATGGATATCAAATAATAACGCAAGTATGACATGAATATATATCATGCCCTTTGAATTTGAAAATAGTATAGTGTGTGTATGAATTTTTATCATGCCCCCATCTGATAAATGTGAAATATTATAATTGTATATACATGGATATTTTTTAATTTTTATTTGAATTTTGTGTGCATATACACCTAAAATGTGCAATTTTTTAATTTGTTCCTATAATTTAAATGCATATCCATGACATATTTCACTTTAATCTTTATCAATAATTGAAATTTTATAGCATTATATATTATATATAACTTTACTTTATACCTAAAATTGAGTTCTACTCATGCAAGTTCATATCTATGTGAAAATCCCACTAAAAATTCCCCTTTTTTGATGTGAGGGATGTATCTCAAAAGTCACACATCTCAAAATAAAAGTTAATTGTATCATTTATATCAAGATGTAAGCATTAAATATCATAGCATATGTAATAAGGTATGTAATCATATTAATATATGTATCATTCAAAGCATTTGTGTAACATATATATATATATATATATATATATATATATATATATATATATATATATATATATATATGGAATAAAAAATCTCATAGTAATAATTGTACTAGATGTAACATATGCAATAGTTTGTGCATGATATTGATCATAACACCCATCAAACTTAACAAGATCAAAACACACACACACACACACACACACACACACACACACACACACACACACACACACACACACAATGTCATGCAATGTCAAACAATAAAGCCAAGGGATGCATACAAGGGACATGTTCAAATGTTGCACAAACAAATATTTCATGCACAATAACAAGTGACATAAGTAATGTAAATATTCAAGTATTTTACATACCAAAAAATGGTCTCATATAGATTCTTCAAAAAAATTACACACAAGGGCGAAAAGCCACACAAAATAGACAAATAAGGTCTAATATAATATGCAAAACTAATAGCATCCAAAGAAACATATAAATATAAATGTTTTCTACACCATGTATATGTAATGTGGTCATATATTATAAAATAAAATATACATGTTGTTGTCATAGTTTTTTTAAAATTTAAAATTTATGAAAAAACATGTTTTAAATTGCTAGTTTTAAAGTTTATAGTTAAAAAATTGTGAATGTTGAAAAATATGAAAATTAATCAATTATAGGTATTAATTGATTAATTGAAAAAAAAAAGAATTTGAAACCAATTTTTTTTTCTTGAAATAGGCAATAACAATTTTGAGTTCCCTTGTAAAAAGAGTTTAGCTTTTTCATGCAAATTCCAAAAACAAATCATTATTTTTAAGCAAATAGTTTTTGGTTTTCCCTAATTTTTTCTAAAATCTCCCAATTTTTTTTATGTCATGTAATTTAATTTTTTTCTTCTATTTTATTTAATTTGTAAGTTCATTTTTCCACTAGTTGCAATTTGCATTTTCAGTTTTACGTTTCATGTAATTTGCAAATATGTTTTTCAGTTTCGTCTAATTTACAAATTAATTTTGTATATCTCCATCCCATAAAATTTCAAATTTTATTTATTTGAACCATGGAAATTGAAATTGCACTTCTAAAGATCATACAAATCAAAATTATATTTCTCTAAGTCCTGTGAATGCAAACTTCCACATTGCAATTGCCTTTTTTATTTTGCACAAATTACAATTGTAAATTCAAGAATCCTTCAACTTGTATGTAATGACCTTTACTTTTTTCTTGAATTGTGCAAATTATGTTATTTTCTTGAGTTATGTTAAATCAAAAACTTCTTCCCTCCTAAAAATCTTCATCAAATTCTATACTAAAGCTTTGGAAAATACTTAGCAAAGTGAAATTATAGAAACACCAATTGAATTTTTAGTTGTGATGTTTACTATTCAAACCAAAAATGGTATAATTTAGAGGTGAAGAGGAGGTTGTTCATTTAAGATTGGAAAAGAAAAAAATTATTGTTTTCATTTGTCAAAGTGGAAACAAACCAAACATATGCCCCTGTGCAGAGATAAAAATCTATGAGAAGCTCAAGTAGGCAAGATCATTTTTTTGTTTTATTCATCCAACCTAGCTATATGGCCAGCCATATGACTCACATGAAGGATTAAAAAGGAAAATGAAGAATTATAAAATGTCGTATGAACATGGAGTGGGAAAGAAAATAAATTTAAGTAGAAAGGTATTTAAATTTGCATTTTTCCATCCTTCTCTACAACATGAAGCATCTTACAGCTCCAAATAAGTGTTTTGCATAATAATAAAAAAAACATAGATATTTTACATTTTCTCATAGCTTAAACTAAATTGTACGACCATGTGGGAGGGTGGAATTGTAGGTTTTTGTCTAAATTTACTTCTTTTTTCTTGATTCTTCTACATATTCCAACTGTACGACTTGGATTAAAGAGGAAAGAGTGACAATAAATTTTTTTTTTAAGGATATATTTTATGGTCATCATAAATGTCATAAAGCAAAATAAATTTAAAAAAATGTCTTTTTGAAGTTTTATTTACACCGAATAAAATGTTATGGTCAAACAACTAGTAATAATTAGTAGTAAAATACAAAAGGATGATTTTTGAATGTTTTAAGATGAGAATACAAACTATAAAACCATGCTAGAGTGGAAGAGAGAATTTTTAAAATCAAATTTGCTGATCAGATTTCCTTTTATTCCTGGTTTCATGGTAAAATTCGAAGTCATTTGCCTTCTATGAAGAAAACTAGAGTTTTTAAAAGCAAATAAAATATTTCTACGGGGTTTTGATTTCCATAAAATAAAAATCAGGGTTTAAATTATTTTCACCTAGAAAATAAAAAATCTATATATTTTTTTGAGCTCAAGGGGTTTTATTTTTTACAAAATCAATTGGTAATTGATTTTTTATGTTGTGGGTCAAATCAAGAACATATGATAAATTTTTTAAATTGAAAATGAAGTTTGCAAAATTTCTTTTAAATTCATTTCTATTTGTTGAGAATGTTTATCAAATATCATTATAAGGTGATTGAACATGAATGGTTCCATCCAAGAGGGTTGGTCAAGAAAAAATTGAAATTCATATGGCTAGCATTGAAAAATACTGAAGCAATTTGCATGGATTAACATATGAGTATAGCCTTCTGGTGCATTTAAATAATTTATTTTAGTTTTAAGCTATTTAATTTTGTCAAGTTTTTTAAATAAGGAGTTATTGTGTAAACATCTCTTAATTATAAATTTTCCTATAAAAGTTGATGTCTTCATCCTCTACTCCAGAAAAGCTAGTTTTGAGTAAAGATAAGTAAACCATGAAATATCAATTTTAAGGCATGACACCTCTCTCAACATTAGAATATAATGTTGAAAATATTATAGATATTGGTCTAAGTCTCATTAACATAAATGAGTTTTGGGAGAAGATAAATGCAATGCATGAAAAAAACTTTGGATTATCCAATATTGGAATGTGGATTATCTTAAAAATAAATTGCTTATGCTTAATTTGTTAATTTTTTTTGGTACTAGGTTTTGATTGGAGATACAACCAGTTTTAGGGCACAAATCAGGGGCCCAGTCCTTGAGAGAACTATCAAACTATTATGAATGGTTAACAATTGATCACGTGTGAAACCATCGAGGAAACGACCACAACCAACCTATAAATGCCCTATGATTTTCAAACTTGGATGGGGAATAGCATAACCAAACCTTTTACATCTCATTGGTTTTTGCTTTCACTTTATTAACTGCAATAAAAATTTAATATAATCCAATTTTTATTGGAAAACTTTTATATTTCATTTAAAAATATTAAAATTGAATTTTTGTTTACAAATATTTGATTTCTCCTAACTGCAAATTAATGTTTGAGTTCGAAGATTATTTGTAAAAAATAATACAATTTTGAGTTTTTATTTATAATTATTTGGTTAATCAATATTGTAAAATTACACTAGCGTTTGAAGGGCTCTTATGGCTGAAAAGTTAGAAAATGATTGAGGCACTAAATTAGGAAAATTTTCCCAATCATTAAATTCAATGGAAACCTTTTATAGTGTGTCTTATAAATAAATAACATTAGTGAAAGACATTTAAATACATTTCTTAATTTATTTATTCTTGTGAAATCTAATACTAGTAGTGCATATATTTGAAATAAGTCGAGAGATTTCAAAATGAATGTTTTTATGTTGGATGATATATATATATATATATATATATATATATATATATATATATATATATATATATATATATATATATATATATATATATATATATATATAAATTAATAATATAATTATTATAATTTGGTTAATTTTTTATTGAGTGGTGAAATTTTATATTAATTTATTTATATCATTGTGTTGGATTTAAAATATTTTTTTTGGAGAAAAATAATTGGGCTCTAAACTCCATCTTATCGTGAAGATATATGATTTTTGAATAAAAAATAAAAACTTATAAGTGCTGGTTAAACGAATATAAAATTTAATATTAAATTTTTTATGACAACCAAATGGACGTCAAATTTAAGGTCTTACATAAATGTGAGAAACTGACTCATTTAATCTCCCTTTCTACCCTTGTAGAATGCCTACCAATGTAATTAATGTTTATAACGATAAAATGTTTGTTAATGAGATTGATAAGTACATAATTTATTGTGATTAGGAGAATGTGGGTTGACAATTTTGTGGTTTAAACCTTCTTGCCATTGTTTAATATTCTATGTTAAACTATTTTTCCATTAAAATACTAGGATTTCTTAATTCTTTTGTATTTAATATTGTTTTTTCACACTTTAGTAGTTTAATTGTTGAAATTGTGATTATTGGTAGTGAAGTATTTGGAGATGGCACCTTGGGCCAGAAAACCTAAAAAATTATTCCAAATGTATTCCATGAGATAAGAATTATGAGCATCTACTTGATGTTATTTTTTTAATTCCCAAATTTGATAATACTTGTAAATGCCTACAACATTAAAATTTGATTTGTGAATTTTGTTAGGAGAAATCCATTTAAAAGTATGTCTAAAATATGGGTACATTTTACATGGTCTCCTCATAATTTAAAGTTCGTGCAATCCAAAATATGACCAAGGGCTTCTTTTTATTTTATTTCAAATGTTGATTCTTAGCACGTTTATGTTATTTTTAAAAATATTTCCTAGTTTTTAATTAAATATCTAATTATATTTTCCTTATTGAACCATAGTTTTATTTTTGCATAAAATTATTTTCTTAACGTATTTTTTTTAGTTGGATTCCTTGTTCTTGTTTTACCTTGTCCTCTTTCCTAATGGCCAAGCCTCTTACTAGATTATCTATTGTGAACTAAATATTTTATTCACTCCATCCTTAGAAACACACCTAATTAGAATTTTTCTTCTCACACCACCTTAAAGAGACTATATACATTCAAATATAGGACACACACACACACACACACACACACACACACACACACACACACACACACACACACACACACACACACACACACACACACACACACACACATTATGAACTTTTTGGATACATTAATATTAATAAATCTATGTTAAAATTTGTTACTTTGATTATCTCAATAAAATAGTTTTAGAAATAATCCTAATTATATTACAAATTTTCAAATCAATGAAAAAGTTAAATAACCATGTATCAAAAACCTAGATAAAGATACAAAAGTAAAATAAAATAGTAAATAAATAGAGAACAACCTCACACTTATACAAAAACAAAAACCCTAATGAAAAATGTTGACATAGCTAACATTAATGAAAATACACCATGAATATTACAATTCATTACTAACATGCAATTATATCAGATTACTTATGTTCCTTGGCATTTTAGATTGACATGGTGGGTTGAATAAGGTCAACGATGAACACAAAAAAAATTTAAAAAAATATTTTGATTTTAGGGTTTTTCAAAAGATATGAATTCTTAAATAGAGACAATTTGCATTATTAGTCCCAAAGGGCTATCTATTGCATTCACTTAGATTTAAACAGTGACTATTCCATGTCTATTTAGCTAATTTCAGGTAAGTGTTTTGTGTGATGGAAAATATTTAAACCTTTTTCAAAGAAAATAACATGTTTTTTAACATTGTAAATAAAAAAAATTATTTATCATTTTTTTATTCATGTAAAAACTAACATGTTATGGCATGTTTAATATCTCTCAAAACTTTAAAATCATCTATTCTTCCATAAGGGCTTTTATGGAAGTCATGTAGTAGGTTTTTATGGATGGGAAGAGTGGTGGAAAGGTAGGAATAACGAATTTTTTAGTCCCCATGTGGCTAATGATAGTACCTTTGAGTAGCAAAAGATAGGTGCCATTATGCATGAGAGCACCTCGTTCATTCGCTTAACAAGGGGTTTTCAACAAACATATTTTATACATATTCTCTGATATGTCTAAGATATTTGTTAGAAATATTGTAATAATTATAGATGTTGTGCATCTTTTTTTTTTTTTTTTTTTTAAATTATTGACCAAAAATTGTCTAGTACATGGCAAGGTAGGGCAAGGTGGACCAGGGTAGGCTAGGATGGGCATTCATGATATGGGAGTGGGAATCATTGATTGAAAAAATTATTTTGTTAAATATTTTTATTTTTAAAATATTTTATCTAGACTTTTTCAATTTTATGGAATTTTGGGTGAATTTTCACTTTTGATTTTGTAATTCAGTTGGACTTGTAGTTGACGTTGCTCTTGGGCTAATGGAGCTTTATTGTAGAAATTTATTTAAAAAAAATATTTTTGTTGTTTGTGCAAATGGTGGCCTACTTAAATAACATGATATTCACATTTATTCCAACATTTATTATGCCTTCCACATAGTTGATCTACTTGTGTAGTGAGTCTTCTACTTTGTACGAGGGCATTAGGTCATGTACTTACTAAGGTCTTATCATGGTTTCTTTTTTTGAAATGGTCTTGATCCATTTTATAAACCTCTTCCAAGACTTAAAAATTTCATGAACTATAGAATAATCCTTTTAGACGAAAATATAGTCAAAACCAAGGCCTAAACATTTCTTTTTCATCAACAGTTTAGGAGAAGAGTGCAAGCCTTTAAAATGAAAAAACATGAAGGGTTTTGGGGAAAACTCGCATGGTTTCTAGGAATAATTTTTTTTTTTTCTAATTTCATTTTTTAAATGGTGTATGTATCCCTAAACCTTTACTCATACCTAAGTTCCCTTGATACTATGATTTTTATTTTACTTATATCCTACATACCTCTAGAATATTGAATTTCCAACATGCAAATGTTTTTGTACTATCAAGATTTGATTACGCTGCTACATATCAATATAACTTATCATGGAAGGTTAATTTTAATTTTTTGACTTAATTAACCTATGTTATAGGTTATATAAATGATGTGTTTATAATTTTATAGAGCACATTTGCAGTGGTTGCATCATTAATATTGACTGGTTGGAAATTGGCCAATAATAAATTCCTATTTATTAGAGCTAAAGAGGTAAGGCAAAGACACACTTATAATTTTTCCTCATGATAATTCCTCTATAAATTTTATATCATGATAAAATTAACTCACTAACCTATGACACATGATATTATATTTCTATGGTTTATCCATTAGCTTATGGTCCTGCATGCTTTTAGGTTTATCGATATAGATTATTTATACTTTGTAGTTTTTTTTAGTTTTTATGTTTTGATATTTTAATATTTTTTTATATATTATCCTAGTTTACTCATTATCTCATGGTTCTATAACTCGTATGTGCATCTCTCTAGCCTATTATTACTTTGAAGTTATCTTGGGTTATTATGTTTTGGGATTTTACCCATTTTTCTTTCATTTTCCCTAAGTTACCCATTAGCTCATGGTCATGCATACTCATACATTTAACCCTCTTCCTATTTTAAATTTTAATATTTGTTTACATTTTTGTCATTATATTTATTTTTTCTATTCTTTCACAAAAATCTTCATATATAAGGTAATAAATGTATAGTGCTTTCTGCTTCCATTGCATTCTTGCTTGAACTAATATATTTTTGATTTTTGATGTTATTTAAATGTATTTTGAAATTCATGCACAAATATTTTAATATCCAATATAATATTTTCCTTAAATCTATTAGGAAAGGTAAATAAATCTAGAAAGTGTATATTAGGTGTTATGCTTATAGGCAATGTTATCTTCCATCTCTCGGTTTATTTCTTTGCTATTGTCAATCATTTCTTGTTTTGTTTTTCATTTCATATTTTGTATAAACTATAAAAACTTTAGACATTTTAGGGTATGCAACCTCTATTTTTGATACTATTCTTTCGTTTTTCTCATTTATGGTAATATGGATTATAGGTATGTCCTTCAATGATCTAGGATATGTGCATTAAATTTTATATTTTAGTGATTTATTAACTTGGTAAATCATGGATCTTGTTGTGCATTCACGTTAGGTTTTATGGCTGGATTCAAACTCTGATTTTTGGATTCTTGTTAGATATCAATAAAGTGGACATGTTTCAAAGACTGAATTTTAGTTAGGTTCATAAAGATTTATAGCTTTTATGGTAAATTTCTTATCCACTTTAAGATGTATTAAATAAGGCTAATGACCCAACAAGTATTTGTTGGTCTACTTTGAGTGGAGATAATCTATTAATTCAAAACTATATTAAAATATTTCAATGAGAGTTAAAATATTAGTTAGGTTACATTTTGGCAAGTCTATAGCTTTTTCTATATACCGAGTTAATATAAATCTCTGTAAAAGAAAAGTGCCATTCTAAAGAAGGATACTTGTTTAAGATTACAAATAAAATTTTATAATATCAATTATTTCAAATTTAGCTATATTCCTAAAACTTGAACATAGGAAACAGGAGTTATAAGTTCCATTTTACATATTTTTAGAGAAATACCAAGTGAAAGGACTTATTATTGAAGATACTACATCATAGATGAATTTTTGTATTTACATTTTTAGAAATTGACAAGTTCATGTTTTGGTAACCTTCTCTTAATGTAGAAAACCCAGTAATACTTTAAAAGAAAATTATATCATTTTTATTAGGCACATTAATAAAAATTGTGTTTTTAAATAACCCAATACAAAATTCATATGAAACATTATTGCGGTAAAAGAAAAGTTACGCATATAAAATCTGACACATGTTTCTCTTTTCTCATTTACATCCTTAAAGAGTGTAATATAATTTTATTAGTTTTAGGATTATATATTTATAAGTTTATCTTTATTTTATTATATTATGGATGTAAACCACATGAACTCACATTCTAGATAAAAATTGTATGTGATGTTATTTAATCAATTGGATATTTGACATATGAATTGTCATTTCTACCTTTTTTACAGTTTACTTCAAGACCAAACAACATGAATCATCTTTTGTGCAATGTGTGTCACTTTTAAACTATTCATAAACATTTTATTGAGATAGATTTGAAATCCTTACTTCATCATACACTTAAGTTTTATTTCCTCACTTGATTATGTAGATAGGATTCATGTAAGATAGAACAAGATAGAATAAAAGTGGTCCTGTTCATGTTGAAGAATCTCAAATTTTAAGAGTTATCACTAGTAAACCTCATGGAAAATATGTGACATCATTGTAAAATTTCAAAATTATAGAAAACAAGAGTCGATTAGCAGATAGCATGGTTGGGTCTTTAGAGTAGTTTAATGAGTCTATTTTTCCATTGGTTGATGAGAAACATGCTTGTCCTACATGTTTATAAGGTAAAATTCATCCTCCTTTATGCCTTTTTATATTTTCTAGTTCCAAAATTCCAAAAATTTCCTCACGGCAGAGAAAAAACTAGTTGTGATAAAATTTATCATTAAGTTTAATAATAAAAATAGGCATTTTTCTAATTATAACTTTGTATGTCCTACAAAAACTTATATGGATTTATAAAATAGGTTATGGTGCACCTAATTTGAAGTTATATAGATTATAGATCACCTAATAATGTCATATAAATCATGAAAGCTAAATTACTTTTTAATATTATAAAAACATTCAGATTAACACTTGTGTTTTGTTTGGCATTACTGTATCAGTGCACATTAACTGAAGCATAGACCTACTAGATTATTATTAATGTTTATAAAATAACTAAATATTTAATTATAAATATAGTTAAATAATGCAACTAAGGTAAGTATGTTTTTGTCAATGTATACATAAACTTAACAATATTTAGTAAATATTGATTTATTGGTTATTGTGCATGCTCTATTGTTGTTCACATTTCTTAAGAATTTGGATTAGAATCCTCTAATGTTTACTTGTTTACCTTATTTCTCTCCATTCTCTTTGTGATGTGCATCTATTGATAAATTCAAGATGCTAACAGACTTACATTTCATGTAACTACTATTCATGTTCTATGTTTTAACTCATTAGTCTACATTAGAATTGATTTTAAACATGAAAATAGATGGTCCAATTTCCCAGTGATATTATATGGATATAATTCAAAAATTTAGGGTTAAATTACAATTTAAAAGTCCACTTGTTAGATTTTGGCATATTAAAATATTACACTCTTATCTTCTCTTAATACTTTAACATTAAAAAGGTTATATACCATGTGTTGCTACAAAGCATGTCACTTGTAGGATTGGCCAAAAATGCAATTATGGAAGAGTTGGTTTTACGGACATCATATATTTTGTCAAACTTATAGGATGCATGATCCAAAATTATGATGCTTATTTTTTTAAAATAGCTTATGTGCCCAACATTATCAGATAATTAATGCTATGCTTTGAATTATATCTGACCATTTCCATAATGTTTGAGAAATTTATCAAAGCTTTTTTTGGATGCATTTTGGTCTCAGAGCACCCTTAAATTCATTTTTGGGGTTAGAATAGGTAGTATGAATCCTAAGTTTAGATTCATAGAACTCATGTAATTATTTGCATAATTTTATCATTTGACATTCCAATTGTACCTAGTGTAGTATCCTTTATATTTTATTTCATAATTACTTATTTGAAAGCCATTTATTTCATTTTTATACTCTAGTAATGATTACCATTATTTGTTTCAAGGAAATAAACACATCTAGGATTAATCCATTGTTTAGGGAAGTTTATTTTACTCCTATATTGTATTTTGGCACCATCAGCGCACTGTTACCATCATGTTTGTTGCTAGAATGTGGCATGTGAAAACTAGTTTTAGCTACAAGGATATTTTGTAATTTTTTCCATACTTTTCCCATATCATGTTAAACTTGTATTAAGCACAATATGTTGTATACTTTTCATGTAATTGTTTTTGATTATTTTTTTCATTCTTTTGCTTTGGTAATTATTAGTTTATTATTACCACAAGGGAATCAACACATGCAAAATTAAATCATCAAACAATGCAGTTTATTTTATAAACAATAGACTCTTAACGTAATTATATATTTAAAATTTTATTTATTTATTTAACAAAATATGATGAGGATAATACAAAAACAATTACCAAATGTGAGCACCATTATCATCTGGCATGTATTATTGAATGGATGGAAAGATGTGATAGATGTTCCACATGTGATTAGGTATGTTACCCTAGAGCTTCCTTAATTGAAATTACATTAGATGTTCTTGATGGATTATGTGCATTTTACTTCAATAATTAAGCTCCATTGTATCAATGGTAAAGTATTTGGATTCTATAGTATTTAAGATATTTATTTATATTTCTCTTTCCTTGATTCTTAGAGTTGGGTTGGCTAAAAATAAATTTTCAACTTTTTTGTGGTAATTAAGGAGGAATCTATTTCAAACACCCTTGGTAAATAAAACTTAGTTCATCATAAATTTAGTATTTGCATTTATTGATGAAATTCAAACTATTTTAGACATAGAAATTAGCAATTAGAGTTCAATTTATGACTGTTGAATTCAACCTTACCTAAAATTCATAGAGATCAAAAGAGATAGGGACCTTCAAAGATATATAGTGGAAAAATACCAAATCCAATGAAACATAAACATATTATATATAGTGTAGCATAAGATAACATAGATGAAAGGTAGGAATAGAAACTATAAGCTATATAAGAGATAGGAACTAGCAGAAATGTTTATACCAAAAGAAAGACTCATGGTAAGGTTAAATCTGAAACAAAATTAGTTATTGATCTTTTCGATTATAATTTGAAATATTGTAAGCTAAGGAGGGGACAAACTGATGCCAAAGAACATGACAAATATGCATCAGAGTAATCTTCAAAGTCCAATCATTATAGCAAGATCCTTAACACAATGTGTAAGACCATCTAAAAATTCCTTATCAAGAGTATTTACAATGCATTAGAGCCTAAAATAAATATGTAGAGAAGATAGAAGGTCCAATAATTTAATTATTCAAAGGTAAATAATAAATTCTACAAATATTAATTTCCTTGTTAATGTTGTCATTATAAATTGGGAGATTCTAAATGGTAGAGTGATGAAGTAGTGTTTTCACCCATTTCCCATATACAATCCTTTGCCAAAATTAATGGCTATGATCAGAGTCTTGGGAAGCCTCAAATTAATAGACCAATTAATTAATATTGGGAGAGAAGAAACAAGCCCTGAAATGGGGAAGACTAAATCTAAAAATGAGAATAAATCAAGGATAGCACTATCAAGGAAAGCTATGTAGATAAAGACCATCGACAATGAAATCCTGACTACCTCACGTCTCTTAGTGGTAGTATGAGTTAAAATAAAAGTCTAAAATCTAGTACTTAATTTTAGTTTACTTTATTGAATAAGGTCTAAATATGTTGATTAAATCTGAGAGCGAGCTTCCCTTTCCCATCATAGTCCATAGCTTGTGAAAGTTGTGAATTAAATATATACTAGGTGAAGTAATACTATAATAAATTTATAAACTTTGAAATGTTTTTCATATATTTCCCATTCCAAGGATGAAATTATGAGTACCAAGTGAAAGCCATTTATTATCTAAGATTATTGCGACAACATTAGATTCTTTGTAACTTGGAGGAATAATATTTATTTTTTTATTTTTTAATAACATGTTACTCTTGGCAAGAATTTAAGGACTTTCAAATTCTATTAATGATGACCAATTGTATTGAGTCTCCTTCAACCTTAGTTTTTATTTATTATCTTTAAATATAAAAACCTAACCTTATGTGTTTTATTGCATCGAACAATTAGCATAATAAATTTTGTATATTGTTACTTTTGGTAAATGATGATTTACCTATTCTATGTTAAATTGATTAAACATTGTATGTTATTAATATTTGCATAGGAAATGATATTTATTGAAACATCATAATGTATCATTTGATGACAGATGTTTAAGGGTTGGAAAATCAACTTTTTATTGTTATTTATGGAGTTTGAGATTTTGTCTACATTGAAGTAGTAAATAGGGGATAGAGGGTTTGTCTTCATTTTCATTTCACTTGTAACATGTAATCATAACCTTATATTGAATTTTAGTATTATATTAAATCCCTAATTTAATGCAAACATGTTTGTTATTGAAATTGGATTCAACATCCTTATTGTTTGCATTAAAATTTTTACTTTACTTCAACCCTTGCTTTATACTTATATGATTTGTAATTTATACCCAATTTTTTTTTTAGGTAGTCAATAATATATGAAGATAATGCAGATGGTTTTGATTTTTTTTTAAAATAAAAATATGGATTTTGTTCAATTGGCTGCGAATGCAACATATCCACTAGAGTCAGTTTGTGGCCCATCATGACTAGATATTAGCATTGAAATTTTTTTAACTGCTCGTGTATACTAAAATTCTTATTGGAGTGATGTGTGATAAGGTCTAATAATTTCAAATATAATTACCTATCATGTTCAGTGTCAAGACTTTCACAAGGAATATTAGCTACTTGGAACACTATGAACAAAAACTATTATGAGTTGTATGGTGGAGATAAATGGAATTTTGTCTTACAAACTAAAGTTATGATGGACACTTATAATATAATCTTGGAAAGTTATCTTTGGTCAGATGTAAAATAAGTTTAGAGGAAATTACATCATTTATTAGCTTAATATAATTTATCTCTCATTATTTTTTTGTTTGTTTCTATCTATTTTTCTTTCTATGTTGGAACTTTACAGCAGAGTAGTATGTGTAGGAAAATTAAATAGGCTAGGATTCAAACTCCTAACCATATCCTGCCCAAGGAACTACTTTATCACTCATCTTATTTCCCTTGGTTCATCAATTTTATTTTTAATGAGTGTGGATTGGTCCCTTCAACACAAGCCCTAAGCCATTGTTTTGTTAAGGTCTTAGTTATCCTTCGAGAAATTTTTTGAAACTACCCTCATACTAGGATATCAAACTCAGACTACCCATTAGCCATTTAGATACTTATCTAAGTTATTTGCCTTACTTGATAGGGTTTCATTTCAAAGTGTGGATTGATATCTCCAAGACTCTTCCTCAAATAAGTACCTGAGTAATGTCATAAATAGATGGCAAAATATTTAAGTATTTATGGATATTATTGAAGAATCTACAACATATTGCCATATGATGGGGCCCTAAAGGGTTGATAGTCCATAAAATTTTGAAAATAAAAATATGGTGAAATTGTTAATCAAATGTCATATTGTAATAGGGATGCTATCATATAATACTAGTCATAGAGTGCAGGATAAACACTTAGGTATGCCTTATTTGCAAAGTTTCATTATTAAAGTCCATTTGCTTTACTAATTTATGCTCCATGGTTTCATATGTTTTTGGATTCCATTTTTTCACAACCCTGGTGAATGAAAATAACTTTTTAAATCCATTAAAGACCATGCTAATACATCATAGTCAATAAAACCAATGTGTAGGGAAATTTTGGTTCCAAAGAATTGTTAATATGAGTGTGGTTTAGGGAGTATAGTGACTATACATTGTGTTAATATTTAAGTTTATATAATTTTGATTAATAATAAAGTGTATGATGAAGTTATATTCTCTCTTAATAACAGTTGAATGGATTTAGTCCTCTCTATCAAAACTTAATATTTATTTACATTACATATAAATGTCATTTTATTGTTTAGAATTAAAGAATCTATTTGGAGCCTAGCATTTTTTTAAATTTTGAACTAAATTAAAATCCTATCTTTACCTTTTTGGAACACAAAAATGCATAGGCAGGGACAAGTATTATGGATCTTATTACACTAGAAATAGACAAATAGGTATTGCAGGATGGCTACCCTTATGGATTTTATTGTTATGTAATTTCATTGTCACATTGGAGATAGAATAAGCATGCTTTTCTATTGGATTAACAACTTTTAGACATAAGTGCATTTCAAGGCAAAATCCCATTGAATGAAGCTCACAAGAGGATATGGTTGGTGGAATCTAAGGTCCCTCTCTTACTCTCCCCTTAATTTACCCCTCTCATTTTCTTATACACATGCATACACAAAATATTGAATTACAATCTGAATTAATTTACCATAAAATTTGTTTACACATAATATCAAGCTATCAGGTTAAAATATTTGATTAGTTTGTGTTTGTTCATATTGAAACTCTTAAATGGTCAACTTACATATATGAAATATCAGAGAGTGAAACCCCATTTTTGCATTAATTCATTTTTGGCATCATAGGGGATCATTGTAAATAAATAATTATGTCTAATGATGATTGAATTAAAAGATCAATCTATTACATGGGTCCCTAGTCCTGCAACATATTTTATTTTAGAAGCAATATTGGATGTCTTTTAAAAAAAAATCAATATGATGCCTATCAAAATTTCATTTTATTTATACAGGTATCCAATCTCGCTTCTTAATATGATTAAATTTTGCCAAATAATGTACACAATTCTCAAAATTTATGCACAAAAATGTGATAGATGTAATTATAAACGATCTGCTTATTCTTGAAGGGAAATCTATTGCCTTCACTTAGCTTTAAATAGTGATTACTCCATGTCTATTTGTCTAATCACAAGTAAGCATTTTGCATGATGGAAAATGTTTAAATTTTTTACAGTAATAATAACAATTTTTTTAGCATTTTAAATAAAATATATCATTTCCTATAGTTTGATTCATGCAAAAGATAACATGTTATGGGATGCTTCATGTCTCTCAAAACTTTAAAATCATTTACTTTGCTAGAAGAACATTTGTGGTAGTCATGCAACATGTTTCTATGGATGAGAACGACAGTGATACTTAAGTGCATTCTAAATTGTAGTCACTCAAAATAGAGATTTATAATTCTTATGGTATAACATGAAATCTATTAAAATTGTTGGTAAGATAATGTACACGTATAAATAAATTTGTTTTTTTTTCATTTGGGAATTTATTCATGGTCCTCACTTATGTGCATTCTAAATTGCATTCACTCTTATGGCATAACATGAAATCTATTAAAATTACTTGTCAGACAATGTCCCTTAACATAGGTCCCTAGTCTTCCAACATATTCAGTTTGAGAAGTGAGATTGGATGTCTCTTATAAAAATAAATAAATTTGATGCCTATCATAAGTTCATTGTCTTTCAATAGACATCCAATCTTGCTTCTTAAAATGAGTAAATGTTGCCAAACAATAAAATATGCACTTAGTCTTGATGGTGATCATTCCATGACTATTTGGCCAATCACAGGTAATTGTTTTACATGATGGAAAATGTTTAAATTTTTTACAAATATATTAACCAGTTTTTTAACATTGTAAATTAAATACATTATCTACATTGCTATGTAAATCTACCATTGTAAGATATCTAATTTTTTTCTTGCTTACAGTGACATTGAAAAGGGTGGGTTTACTCAAATTATTTTACAATGCCTCTAGTAAGATTTCATCAACCATACCAAGCTGCATTTCACACTTTCTAAGTTACCTATATCTTATAAACAATGTTACTTTATACTACATCTTTCATTAGAATTCTCTCTTATCTAATTATTGATGAGTATTCCAATGTCACTTGTGAAATAAGTTTCTTCGGTGGCCATGACATACTATGCAATAAGATTTACTCTTGACATGACCATGTAGGCCTATTTGGAAACTTTATGACATTTTTTTCTTTATTTTAGATCTATATTTCAATATAGAGTACAAATGATATGCTTGAGAAGCATAACATTGACCCCAAAGGATACTATTCTATTAGATAAGAAATTTAGCTTTAGTGTTGTTTTTTTTGGCAAAATTTTGTATTACATTATTTAATTTGTAATTATGTAACAACTGTTACATCCATTTGTTAGGTGATTAGGTGCCATAGTAGTTAGCGATCAGTTGGTAGTTATATATTTGCTAACTATCTGAACCTTTTCTATTACGTATAAAAATACCTATTGTTATTGAATAAATTTATCAAACTATTATGATCCATCATAACTTTATGCATTTTATTTTTCCTTCATTGGTATTAGAGCAGCTATGGGTTAGTTTTGTAATGCCATTCTGATCTACAGTTACATTATCTCAAGTATTCACGTAGTGAACAAAAAAAATTATTTGATGCTTTGCATATGCCAATGAGATTTACTCTTCATGGTTAATGCTTTCAATAGAAGCATCTAACCTTAATTATTTCATATTTTTTTTAGATATGGTTAACACACCAATCAACTCTGTAGGACTAAAGTATTAACGAGGGTGAAAAAACCTTGTATGACATCTCAAGGATGAATCTATCCAGTGATGGACTATGGTGAATTTCATGCCTCCACCTGATTCATGCATATGGTAGAAGAATTAATAAGATTCTCCTTATGGTTTTACTTTATACATTTAATCATTCTTGTAGTTATACATTATAAATCTTCTACCTAGATCTATGTTTTATCTACATTGATATAGAAAACATGCTAGCAATCATTGTCACTCCTATCATTGTGCTCAATTTATTTCACTCCTTCGATGCATGATTTAGCTTACATTAATGCTGAGATTGATGCCTGCTATATTTCTACTAGGTATCCCAACATTCATGTATATCAAGCTTTTGTTTGTGATGTGCATGTAGCAATTGACAATGAATGTTATTATTTACATAATCTTTAGTTTTACTTCACATCAAATAGTTATTATTTTCATGTTATATGGTTAGTAGTCATTAATATGTTTTGTGTATTGTTTTATAATCATGTTAAATGTTTTTTTAATAGGTTGTGTCAAGCATTTTTAAATGTCAATTTTTTAAAAAGTTGTCAAGTCATTATTATCAAAAGTTAGTAGTTTGGTATAATAAGTCAATTATTTGTTTTTCTCAAATATAGAGTCAAAGGTGTGTTTATCAATGTCAACAAAAATGTCAAAATTTAATAATGAGTTAAAGTGTCAGTTCTATGTTAAAATTGTCAAAATCAAAGTTCATTTTTTATACAAGGATGCACTATCACTTATACATGACATCCTGAGTCAAATGCCATCAAATGTCAAATGGGTCCAAACTATGGGGGGATTTTTGATCAATAAAATCATGCAACTGAGCTTCATGACTTCTTTGACTGAATGAAACAACTTCATCAACTAGAGGATGGAGGATAATTAGAATCTACTTGTGAGCCATCTATGATGAGGTTGCACCATTGTTATGGTGACAAATTATGGTGTGTTTATTTTATGTTTTGTAGTTTATTTTTCAATAAATTACTGAGCATTATTTTCTAGTTTGGTACCTCCAAAAAAATATTGTTTTGGGGAGAAAAATAACTAAAGTAGTGCTTGGCTCTTGGAAAAGGGTTTATGGTAATACTAATAATCCAAGAAACCATTGAAGGTGTTAGTAGAGAGAAGTATTCCTATCACTTCTAGGTTTTTAGTAATCCTGCAAGGAAAAACCAAGGTGACACCATGACCTTGAAGCCATAAGGATGGCATGCCACCTAAAAAAGTGAGCAGGCTACGTGAAGAGTGTAAATATCTTTACAGTGTTTGTAATAAAGAGGGGGCCACTATTAGGAAATATGATGTTTGTAGAAATAATATAATAAAGGGGGAATGTTGGTGAAATTTGGTAATACATTGTTTAGTTTTTAAATATGTAGCATTAATTACATGTGTTTGTTAGGTGATTAGGTGGCATAACAGTTAGCAATTAGTTGGTAGTTACAGGTTTGGTAACTATGTGAACTAATTCTATTATGCATATAAATACCTATTGTTATTGAATAAATTTATAAAACTATTCCACTCCATCATAGCATTCTGCATTCTATTTTTCCTTTAGTTTTCAATGCTTTTCAAATTTTTATTTAAAATGTAACTTCCATATCTAAAACATGAAATAAATCCAACATTCACACTTATTTTACTCTTTCTAATTCTAAGAATGATCTTCATCCTAAAAATCTATTGGGAAACATTAGGCTATAATATTATAATAAAATCTACTAGAATAAGGAGGGACCTAGTTTGATGACATTATAAAGGATCAATAACCCCAATAGTTTCTATCAAGATCTAAATATGATCCTTAAAACATTTTTTCCTCTAAAGATAGAAAAAAAAATATGTTTATTTTTTCATTACAAACTTCAAGAGAAAAATATCAAACATATGCAGTTCTAGTGCTCATACTCTAAAGTTGATAAATATGACTCTTTTTTTGGTAGGAGAGATCTATTACCCATGTTAATGAATATGGGAATTGCGTTTTTGGTTGTCTTGGTTTTCTCTATAATTATTTCCATATATGAGTGACATGATAAAACCATTTTCAAATTCAACGTTGTATAAATGTCTAAAGCTATTACCCCATAGGGACATTACATTTTTTACCCCTTATTTTAAATGTCTTTGAAGTTTGATTGAAGATTATATATTTAGTTATATCAAATCCACATTGGAAATAATAATATTTAATATAGTATACATTTAGATTAGTGGAAAGTACAACATGAAAATGAAAAATCCCTTAATTATTTTTTTAAAAAAATCCAAGGTAAATAAATATTTAAACTATATCATCAAATGGTATACTAGTAAATGAAATTCAAGATAAAGCATTAAGTTTGTTTAAAATATTGAAAAAAAAATATTAAATTAGTATAACTTATTTATGTTACAATTCACTCCCCCTTTACGCTACCCCTGTGCCTTGCTAAAAAGAAAATGGCAAACCTAATCGATCAAAATAATAATATAATATGTTATCCTTCTCTTTTATAACTGTATGAAAAAGGAAGAGGAAAGAATAAAACACTTTGAAAATATTAGGATATAATTATTACATGAGGTAATTTTGATTTAAATAGATTAATTTATCCTAACTATTTTATTGGGGAGATATTTTAAATTCTATAATTTTGTGGTTATGAGTTGTTTAAAAAAATCACATGAAATAAAATGTATGAGAATTTTTGGTATGATAAAATACTTAAATATGGGGACTATTATTTTATGTCTCTCTTTTATAAATTTTTATAGTATCTTTATAAAATAAATAATGTTTTTGAATTGTTGGCCATATTTGGTATCTGATTATAAAAATTTAGGGAGGAAAGTTTAGATCAGAAGAGAATATCTAATCTACCAAGTAATAAAGGAAATACTATAAGGTTGGAATATACTTACTTTAGAGTGGACACATAGACTATCAATTTCCCCTGGTTATAATGGAATTTTTCAAGATAATGTTATAGTTGTGAAGACTTTAAAGGGTGGATAAAAGAATCTGGACCAACAAGTTTCCTCCTAGTGGATCCCTAATATTTCCACAAGATAATATTCTTCAACACAAGGTTATAAAACACTAACTACTTGAAATATGACTTAGTGTAGAAATGTAAGTGAAAGTAGAGTGAATAGATGGTATGTATTGTCTACGAACACGCCTTAAAGGAGGTCTTAAGTGGATGCATTTTCATTGAAAATAAATAAACCTCAGCTTGTATGTAGTATCTGATATATCTACACTCAAAATTTGAAGATGCTATAAGAACTTGATTTGTAGCAATTCAAGTCTAATTTCAAAACTTTAAAAAAAAAAAAAATTAAAATGGTCAAGTATAACTGGGTCAAACATTAACAATTTGAAAATGTACTAACTTTTATTAGAAAAATCATAATAGATATCCTCTCATGTAACCCATCATTTGTTGAACATCGTTTACCTTTTTTTTAGTCCCTTTGGTGGAAAGTTAGATAGGAACACCCAGTTTGTAACCTATATTTTTTTAAAAAATAATTAATAATATTTATGTTTATACTGGTTCCATAAATTAGTAGAACATAAAATCTGATCAACAATGTATAGCTAGTAATGTGCCACCTTCCCCCTCCTCCATATAGCTACATCAAAAAATATCAAAAATGTTTTAACCTTTTATGAATTAGATGAATGCAAATCCTTATTGTTAAAACATTTGGTGGTCACAACTTACTTAGAATACTAATCAAACACTAATCTTAGATGCTAATAGGGTTTTATCATTCTTATTCCTCTTTTCATTTGATATGTTAAGATCTTTAGATTTCATACATTCTATTTTAGTGGGCCTATTTCATTTTGTTTACTACATGATTCATCAAAGTAGTAAATCATTCATCACTTTATCAAAGTAGTAAATCATTCTTGATGATTCAGATTTATATGCACTATTTATATGATCCTAAATAGATCATTATCCTATTCAAAGTGTTATGGTTGACAATGGGTAAAGTATTAATATGTGTACTAGCACACTTCTACAACATTTGGGGTGTTTAGAGTAGGATATATCTCCTACAGACATAATTATTCATGGTTTCAATGGCCATATCTAGAGCTCCATTTAGGAGATTGTACTTCCACTATATGTTGGACTAGTACATGTGGCCACTGTATTCTTTATAGTACCTCACGAAGGCACATTTAACAAGTTATTGGGTAGGATATTGATACAATATCCATGATACATCACATCCACCATGAACATATGACATAAATATATACATGAATATTAGGTGATCATATTTGAAGGTCTTTCATATGAGTATCCTCTACCTTTTGCACAGGTAGTTACACCATAGTTACTAGTCAAAACATAGTTACTAGTTACAACTTCAAGTATAGTTCCTATCAGTACACCATAGAGTTTAATTGAGCCACCATTTTAGGTGACACCTACTCCTATACTGTTACCATGTATACATACTCTCCCACATAGATTATTATTAGAGACACCCCTATTTCAGAGATATTTTACAGATTCTAAAGGAATTCCCTCTACCCATTTTCTTCCAAGATTAGTCTTATTGATTTTTCAGGGTTATTATCGCACAGAACCTATGATAGAGACAACATCTTCTTCTAGATGGGTCCCTAAGACCCCTATAGTTAATAGGCCACCATTGTTAGCTCCATAGATTCATAATAGCACTTCACAGGCAATACCAACTTTAAATCACTCAATATAATAGGTTTTGGGACCACATTTACCCTTTTATATAACACACATGATCATTTTTCCTTTATTTAACACATGCCACATTGATAGTGAGATTCTTATGAGACTCATCAGTTAGTATTGTTCCTTCCTTCTTGTACATGTTTTCCTTAATTGACAGTCCTTGTATATAGTTTCATTTTCATCTTACTTGTACATACCTTATATCCTTAATATATAAAAATATATAATATGTCAAAACATTAAAACATTATTATATTTACTCATAAAATATTAAATTATAAATTGGATGCATTTTCATGTTTAGATTTATTATATTTTCCAAACCCTATATAGGTTAGTTATCTTAGTATACTCAATTTTATCATAAATACATGCTTCACTTATTTTTTTTGAGTGCTTGAGTATTACTTACAAAACTCAAGTCCACTACACCGATCCATATTTATTAGTATCTACTGATTAGGGGCATATACAAAGCTACAAGTGTTCTTCATTTGACACATTCGCTCATTTGGTGGCACCATATACATAGTTTTGATTACAATGTTACATCCTTATAAACTCTACACCATATATTTAACATTATTATATATAGATATTTATCATGCTACACCTACTCAACCTTTTTGTTGTCTACTACTAATTTAGACTTAGCATATGTATATCTTATCAATTACATAGATTTTTATTACATGTTCATGCATATTTTCATGTATAGCTTTCATAGTTTAGACTTGATTGTGTCTCTACACTTCTACTCAAGGGAATTTGAATATTCCATTGATTTATGATTCTAAGCCACTTCATTTCAAGGTGTGTATGCTTTTTACATGTGGTAATGTCATTGTGTGTGACTTCCTGATTGTGTATGTAGACATTTGAACATGTCATTACATTTGGATCTAAGCCAACTTGCTTTTTATTTATGTATGTTTAAATTTGAGCATGTCTTTGTATTTCTTGCTTTCTCATTATTAGTGACATGTGTGCATGTCCCTTGTATTGTATCCCCTTGGCCTACTTTACATGCCTCATATGTGTTGTATGTATGCTTTATTGTATGCATCATGTCCATTACACTTGTCTCTTGTTCATTAGATAATCTAGTTTCATATGCCATAAGTCACCTCATGCATCTCCCATTCCTACTTTGGTCCTGTGATGGACATCATGCCCCATCCCATAGGTAGTTACTTATTACCCATATTTGTTGTTCATATACATTGTTCCATCTATCTTGACATCCTTTTGAATTCTAGACATAACATAAATTGTAGAATACATACTCATGGTCAAATTATCTTACATTTCAATATTATTTATACACATTTTATTGGTTTATTACACAAATATCATATATGATTTGGCTAACACACATTTTACAGAGCTTTTTATTTTGAGGACATTTCTTGCATAGGTTCAATAACTCCCCTTGAAAGAGTGGGCATGCATAGGCGTTTATCATAGAGATTAGGCTATTAGAATGCATTGAAAGTAGAATTTTTAGCACACAGGCTCAAAATATATAAACAAGACTTAGATAAACATAGTGAGAAATTATTAAACATAGACTAATTATAGTTTCACATAAATTAGAAGAGTCAGACACTACCGCCTAAATTTAGACAATAGCACCACATGACACTACTATCTAACATATGTCTCTACTATCTAGTATCTTCAATTTGAGAAAAATTTAGATTGGATATAAAAGTACAATAGGTATAGTATAGTCTAGGTGTGCATAGGTATAGTTATAGATTTACCAATTTTTAATTAGTTTTTCTTAGATTCATACCAGTTTGCTTAGATTAGGGGAATCATACATGGCATGACCATTCCTATTTTTAGTTTAGATACTCAAATACAGATTACTAAAATTGATTTCAAAATCCATATGATTAGATATTATATTTGGAGGTATGTGTATGGTGCATTGGTTCTATATGCTCACTTACACATAGGTTTATTAGATGGAATGCCAAACTACATGTCTTTCTTTATGATGTACATATCAAATAACATATTATATGTTACACACTAGATTCATTCCTTATTCCATTCATAGTGTTTAGAATTCTTAAGTGGCCAGCAACCACCTAATATACCATAGTGGTTGAAAATATGACATATCTAGTTAGATATCTCTAGTTAGACATTTATAGTTACATTATCTAGGTTCAGTTTCAGATGCATCTACTACATGTGGGTAGGAAATGGAGTCATAGTCTACTTTTTTTCTTGATCCACCTACATGAGAGGGTTAGACACACCAAATATCCAATCCAATCTATTCACATGTCATGATCCACCAAACAAGCATTGGAAATAATGGAATTAAAACTAGATGGAGTTATTCAACCACCCACACATGAGGATTTAGGAAGCCATCAGATCACTCCAATATATTCACCACTTGTTAACTATAAACATGCACACACATGGGAAACATAATGGAACATGCTTCACATACTCAAATCTAGATTCATGGGCTTAACCTCTTATGTAAGTACAGGTATGGTTTTTTTTTCCTTTATCCTAGTAATTTCACTTGGTTGCATTTATACAATAATTGGGGGTAAATTTAATCACTTAAAAATGGTACTTGACTTCTAATAGTGGTACTCTAGACAACCCAAACCTAGCTTAACCCTATACCTATATTAAGGCCTATCTTCACACTTATCCAACTTTCATGTAGGCCGCATGCATATTTAGACATCCCTAAAGTAGTCTCAGACCCTCATTCTAACATGTTTGCCCTTTGTGTTTTAGTTTTTCCACTTGAACACTAGCACCATAATAGGGACAGTAGCGCCACATCGCACCAGTGTCACAATTTTGCCACTATTGTCATTTCTCTCTTTTTTCTACAAATGTATATATTTTCAAATATAGGCCCACCTAAGGTTAGCCTAGACCTCTTTTAACACCCGCACAAGTATGGAAAAAATACACGCACATACATGATTTTTATCCCTCTAACCACTAGATAGAAATGCAAATTACACATACAAACTTTGAAAAGGTTGTCCACAATCAAGGCTATGAATCCATGTTTACCTTACTTTATACAACCATCTACAACCTTTATAAGCTCATATTACATAGATTTATATTCTCAATCACATTCAAAGAACTTAAGTCAATAATAATACCATATTCAGTTGTACTTTCACTAGAACTTACGTAGCGAGAACTACATCGAGCTTGATCCCTCTTTAGAGTATTGGTATGTAGGCAATTGTCATCATAGTAGGGTGTTAAGAATACCCAACATACCCCAATAAAGATAAACTTAACTAGTTATATGAACCAGATGCCTTAGTAACATGGGAGGTTAGTGTGTGCACATAAAATCAGTCAAAACAAGTCACTAACAGAGATCCAAAACTTGTGCATGCAAGAACAAGATTAATAGACCTAGACACAAGCCCACCTAGAATCTCAAAATAACTCCATATAGAGGACACTACCACCAAGCAAATGACACTAATGCCACATGGTGCTACAATCCAATTGGGGTGCTATTATCTAAGAGGGGTTTTAACACCTAGATCCCATTTATGACACTCATACTATCACGCCCCTCAATTTTAGCCTTTAAATCATTCACCTCAATTGTTTTCTAGATAAGTTCTCATTTACATTATTTATTGATATTTTATAAAGGTTAAATTAAATCAATTATATAAGAAATTAGTGGATGTATATAAGCATATTTCTATCCTGATTTACTTCACTCATCCCTTAAATAATATAAGATTTATATTAATCTAATCCTAAAAGGTTAAAATAAAAATTTATTTTTTTGAATGTGTATAGAATTAGGTCTACTTTTTTACCCTATATTGTTTTCTCATATTTGAATCAATGAAATGAAAGATACATAAAAAATGAGTTACATGTATAGTTGAAACATGTAACATTATAAAAATTCATAGAAATAAATATAGATTAAAACATTAAAGTAATAAAAAATATATATGGTAGAAATATGAGCGTGTTGATGTTTGTAGTCATATTTTCAAGATTTTTTTTGATAAAATTGACTGTGTTTAGTATGGTAGAAGTTACATTTCTTTTGGTTTTTAGTCAAAAACATACATTTGTTTCTATGTTTTTGAGTCCATACCTTAGGCTTGGGATTCCAAGACATTCCCAAGCCTTGAGACATGTATTTGAAATGTGAAACATTATAATCATGTATGTGAAAAAAATAATGTATGTAGATTTACCATGTACATTTAATATTATATTATTATATTTCTATGTATTTGGATATCGTATTGATTTTATTATAGTTTTTTAAATTTTCAAAGACCATGCATGGCCTTAGTCGATGTTATTTGTTAACATTGAAGTTTTGTACATAAAAAATGAAAACACAATTTTGATTGTAATATTGATGTCATTTACTTAGTTAAATAGATTTATGACTATAAAATGTGATTTTAAGATTAATTATCCCTAAAACCATCATTGATTGAGCTAATTATTGAATTGGGGTAATGAGTGATGTGATCTAGGCCAAATCGAACCATATGAGCATAGTTATTACTCAAAAAGGTGTTAATCAAGAATAAATAAATTATTTTAGGTTTAAGGTTTAGGATTTTGGATTCAAGACTTAAGGTTTAGGGTATAGGGTTTGAGCTCTAATTATGAAGGTAATTGGCAATAATTTTAAATTGTTGATACTATTTATGACTAAATAATGTGATTCTATGTTCAATTAGCCTTAATGTCACCACAAATTTAGCTAATTAGTCGATTATGGTAATTAATGATGTGATTTGGCCCGAATTGACCCATGTAAGCCTAATAATTATTATAGAGGATGTTAATTAAGGATAAATCAATTGGTTTAGGGTTTAAATTTTATAATATAGGGTTTAGGTTTAAAGATTTAGGTCTTAGGGTTTAGAGTTTAAGATATAATGTTTAGGGTTTAAGGTATAATATCCAATTACAAAGGCAATTATGAAAAAAATGAGCTCTTTGAACCTAGTTATGACTACAAAATGTGATTTTTGGCTCAATCAACTCCAATGCCATCATGGATTGAGCCAATTACTTATTTGGAGAAATCAATGATGTAATTTAAGCCAAATTAAGTACTGTGAACCTAATTATTACTCTAAAGGATGTTAATTATGGCCAAATCAATTTTTTTATGGTTTAAGTTTTAGGATATTTGGTATTGGGTATTTGGTTTAATCATGGAGGTAATTGGGGATATTTTGATCTTATTTAACCTATTTATGAGTAAAATATGATTTTATGCTTAATTTGGCCCAATGTCATTACAAATTGAGTCAATTAGGGAAATTGGTGATGTGATTTGGGCCAAACTAAGCCCCGTGAACCTAAATATTACTCTAAAAGATATTAATTCGAGGTAAATCCATTGGTTTAGGGTTTAACTTTTATGATTTTAGGCCTAATTTGGCCTAATGTCATTATAAATAGAGCCAATTAGAGAAATTGGTGATGTGATTTGGGCCAAACTAAGCCCCATGAACCTAGTTATTACTATAAAATATGTTAATTAGAGGCAAATCCATTGCTTTAGGGTTTAACTTGTATGATCTAGGGTTTAGGGATTAGGGTTTAAGGCTCAGGGCTTAGGGTATAGGGATTAGGGTTTAAGGTAAGGGTCTAATCATAAAGGTAATTAGGGCCTAATTAAACTCATTAGACTTATTTTTTAGTATATAATATGACTTTGGGCTCATTTTCCCCCAATTTCATCATAGATTGATCCAATTAGTTAATCAGGGCAATCAATGATGTGATTTAGGCTAAATTGAGCTCTATAAATCTAATTTTTACTCTAAAAGATATTAATTTGGGTTTAATCCATTGGTTTGGGGTTTATAATTTAGGGTATGAGCCTTAGGTATTATGGTATAAAATCTAATCATGAAGGTAATTAGGGCCAATTTGAGCTCTTTGAACCTATTTTTGACTACATAAAAAGATTTTAGGATCAATTAGCCTCACCGTGATCGCATATTGAGCTAATTAGTTAATTGGGAAAATTAATGATGGGATTTGGGCCAAATTGGGCCATATAAACCTCATCTTTACTCTAAATGATGTTAATTGGGGCTAAATTAAAGTCTTTAGGGTTTAAAGTTTATAACTTACAATTTAGTGTTTAGGTTTTATGGCTTAATGCTTAATATTATTGTGGTTGAGGGGTTAAGGTCTAAACGTGAAGTAAATCAGGGATAATTAATGTTTGTTGAACCTATTTATCATTAGAACTATGAGTTGGTCTCCATTTGCGTTAATGGCATTATATATTGAGCTAATTAGTCAATTGGGGAAATTAGTGATGCAATTTGGGACAAATAAAGCCATGTAAACATAAAAATTTACTCAAAATAATGTCAATTGGGGATAAATCAATTGATTTAGGTTTTAGAGTTTAGTATTTACAGTTTGGTGTTTAGGGTTAAGGTCTTAAGGTTAGGGATTAGGGTTTATCATTTAGGGTTTAAGGTTTAATTGTGAAGGATATTGGGGTATATTTTGAGCTCCTTGAACCTATTTTTCATTATATAATGTGTTTTTGGGCTCAATTGTCCCCAATTTCATCACAAATTCATCCAATTAGTTAATTTTGGTTATCAGTGATGTGATCTAGGCTAAATTGAACCATGTGTAAACCTAATTTATACTCTAAAAGCTGCTAATTAGGGATAAATTATTTTTTTAAGGTTTAGGGTTTATAATTTAGCGTTTATAGATTAGGTATTAGGGTTTAGGGTTTAGGTTTGAGGGTAAATGATCTAATAGTGAATGTAATTAGGGCTAATTTGATCTTATTGAATCTATTTTTGAGTATCGAATGTGATTTTGGGCTTAATTTTCCTAATGTCAACATACATTGAGACAAATATCCAATTTTTTAAATCAATGATGTAAATTGAGACAAATTAAGAAATGTGAAGATGATTCATTTAGCATTTAGATTTTAGAGTTCAAGATTTGAGCATGTAGGGTTTAGGTTCAAGGTTAATTATGCAATCAATGTATATATAAAATAATATGTATGTGGTTTTAGAAATTATGTGATTGTAACACACACATTATTAATGCGTACATAGTCATATGGATAGTGAAATAGTTAAAAATTACATGGACCAATGATTTTTTACACATCGACAGTTTATCCCCTACGTACTCTACTTTATTTTGTTCTACATAGTGTAGGTATGTTTTCTAATGATTTGATCACTTTCCCCACCCTCAAAAGTAGATAAATTTTTCTAATCATGGTCGAATACATTATATAAGTTTTTTTTTAATATTTTTATCATTATCCCCATTTTTTATTACACATTATTGGTCTATTTTTTAAATATTTTATCATTGTCCCCATTATTAAAAATTTATAACATTGTCTAGTCGTCGGTGATGAAAATCATACTAATGGGAAGAGGAAGTTAAAACATAAAACAATAGAGGATTTAGAAGTGATGGGATAAAACCAAAGGCAACACATGTGAAAAATTCATTCAAATAAGTATATTGTCCCTAATTAATTAAATATCAAAAATAATTTGATGAAATGAATAATGATAATATACTAAGTTATGAAAGTCCAACATTTAATTCTAATTATACACCAAATTATAATGCAAGTAAAAAATTAAATATTATGGTTTATAATTTTGGTGATGATGATAATATGGATGATGATTTTCCCTTTAAAAATGAATAAAATTGTATAGAAACACCGATTGGATAAAGTAACAATGAAGAAAACAATATGGAAACACTATTCAATGAGGAAATTACTAATGAAGATAACAATATGGAAATACCAAATCAACAAATGTTACCACTAATAACACCTCTTAGGACTTTAAAAAGAATACCCATGTATTTAATTTAAATTGATGAAAATATTTTGAGACCAATGCATAGCAAAATGTCCAACTGCCATATTAGAAGAAAATTTGAAAGAATTTGGGACTATGCTCTAAAAAATAAAATGAATATCAAATATGTTAGTTATTTATTAGATTAATGAAAGTGATTACAATGATACCTATAATGAACATCCTAAGACTAATAACATCTAATATTGATGGTTGAAATAAGTTAATTATTTAAAATCTACATAATGCATACTATGGAGTAGGTGGTAATTGTTGAACATTCTTTATGAAAGGACCCAATTCCTATACCCACCTCTGTTACTCTTTAGGGGGAGCTAGTTTATAATTTTCCCTACTATGTGGTTTGACCTACATAGTCTAATTATCTTGCTTAGGTTAATAATAAGTCATTGTGGGGAAAATAATTTAAGGAATTTTATAATTATAATTTGAGTTAATTTCTTTTTTGAGTGACCTAATTCCTCACTATATAATGTAAATTTATATGTAATTGTTATCTAATGATGTTAATACTAATTTTTGATTGTGAAGATAAGATTCTTACATTGTTGAGTTATTATTCATTTTTCACTACTTCGTAAAGTTTCAACATTGTAGATCTATATAGATAGATCTTCAATTATGGTGTAATTCAACAAATGTATATTATAATCCACCCCCACATAATTATATAATACATGAATTAGACCTATAATCATTTTATACATTTGTAATGGTAGTGATAATAAGAAAGACATGATGATAATCAACTAAGTCTTTTATTTCCATTACACACTATTAAACGTATGTCCAATTAGTGTAATATCACTATACAAGATGCAAAGTTAGAGTGAGTCCCAAATAATTCTTCTGTAGAACTAAGAACTCATGGTATGGATTGTGCATAGGTGAATTTTTCCCTTATAAGCATAGTTATAAAATTAATTTAGACCTCAATGATAAATGAAACCCAAGAGTCAAATCCTTGGAGATAGGTCATGGATGAAAAATATTAGTCACTAACGAGGAAAAAATAGTAGAAGATTAATGATATTCTACTAGAGAAAAAGTCTATCAGTTTCTAGTGGATATTTAAGACCAAGTACATAGTATATGGAAACATTGATAAGCACAAGGAAAGACTTGTAGCAAAGGGACACACACAAAAAAGGCATTAACTATAATGAGACATTTAATTACATAGCTAAGACGAATAAATATCAAAATGGTCTATATGTTATGGCTATATCTTTTGAATGGAAATTTCATCAAATGGATGTTAAAATCATCTTCTTGAATAGGGATCTATAAGAGGAAGTCTACATGACCCAACTAGAGGATTTTGTCACACCCAAAAAAGAACAAAAGGTATTTTTAAATTCATAAATTATCTAAATGATCTTAAACAATATCTTAGAGCATGGTATATAAAGATTGACAATAATATTGTACAATATGGATTCTAGAGGAGTCCTTATGATTCAAAACTATACCTAAAAGATCAAGAGTGGTTATCATTATAGTTATGTATGTTGACGATCTAGTTATAATTGGAATCTTAATGGAGATGATTAATTTTAAAAAATAATGATATTAGGTGATCATTTGAAATGATAGATCCTAGGCTACTAAACTTCTATCTTAGTTTGGAAGTATGAAAAAATGGACACCATATCTTTGTATCTCAAATGATGTATGCCAAAACAATGATCTAGAGATTAAGGATGATGGAATACAAACATATTACAACATTTATAGATACAAGACTTCAATTATCTTATTTAGGTCCATCACCACTAGTAAATTGCACTCTTTATCATAAGTTGATTGGAAGTCTGATTTACTTGACCTAAACTATGCTACATACTAAGTAGGTTGTCATCTATATTTCATGGTCAATGTAACCAAATATGAGTTAATGTAAAGTATGAAATTTAATGTTGAGATACATTTGTGAAAATATGGAGTCTTTCCTAAAATACAAGAAGAATGATGAATTCTTCTTAATATGATACACAAACATAAATCATGTAGGTGATATTGATGAAAAAAATCCACATATGTATTTGTTATATTTTTGGGATATGGTCTTATCTCATGGGAGAGCAATAAATTTAAATTAGTTTCTTGATCTTACATTAAGGTAGAATATCGTTCAGTAGGAGTTATCTTTCAAGCAATATGACTATGTCACATACTTTCAAGACTGGGAGTACTACAAATGTAATCTACTTTATTCTACTAAGATAAATAGGGTATTATAAATCTTGTTCACAATCTAATGCTTCATGAGCACATGAACCACATCGATGTTTAAGCCCATTTCATATGCAATCATGTTGAAAAACACAATATATGGCTCCAAGATTGTATGATCCAAGATTAGTGCACATATATCTTCACCAAGTCACTTACACATGATAATTTAAGAAATTTATAAATTATATTTGTTATAATTTTAAGACCATGACAAAATGAGGGAATATTAATTTATTATTATTACATTGGGTATTTTTTATTTAAATGTATTAATTTACCCTATTTATATTATTTTGCACAAATATTTTAAATACGATAATATTTTGTGGTTGTAGGTTTATTTAACAACTCACATGTAATATAATGTAAGTGGGTTTTTGGTATGGTAAGATCTTAAAAATATATAAACTATTATTGTGCATCCCCATTGTATAAATTTACATATAAACTTAATAAATAAAAATAGTGGTAAAATAGCCTTCTATGGGAAATTGATCCATGAACAAATCGCTCAAATCAGAGGTTTCATGCTAAGCAAACTTAAAACCTTTGCTAGAGATAGTGAAAAATATAAAGTTTGATCTTTTTACTGTAAATGATTCATTATCAATCCTATATTAATGTGTTCAAGTAAAAATTTATCTATATTCATATTTAAACTACCCCTTATCTTATTTCTTTAATTTTATTGATATTCAGAAATGGCATGTTGTATAGAAAATGTTTATCATATTTAAAATTTGAATTTGATAAAGCTTGCAAAACCTCAGAAAACATACCATTTTAATTTTTTGTTCTATTTTAATCCTTACAGTTAAAATGAACTATGTTCTATATTGTAAATGACATGATTTATATTGTTTTTTTCTATAAGCATTTATATTCGCAACTAAATTTCTTATCTTCAAATTGTATAATTCTAGTTTTATAATTAAAATAAAAATAAAATGATTTTTTCTTAAATCCATAAATAGTGTATTATATGTCATGGAAGCTTAGAAATTCTATTTAAGAGACATTACAATCTATTCTAAGAAAAAAAAATTAACCTTATTTATGTTTATTTTTATTTTTATTTTTATTTTTTAAAAATAATATGCCTTTATCAATATTAATTACATCAATTTTAGAATTATTTAATTAACATATTTTATGGAGAAAATTTATGGAAAACTCATATATTAACCAAAGACTCAATGAATATAAATCCATTTTCATGATTAAAAAACACCTTCCAGAATGTACAACTTCAAAGAGTATATTAGTGATTTATACACAGAGGCCTGAACTTCAAACAAATACCACCTTCACCATTTTTTAAAAATAAAATAATAACAAAAAGTGAAAATGCATACATTAATGGAATTGCATTTGAATGTGATAATGTTTCCCTAATATACAATTTAAGTAAATGGTAAACACAATAGAAACCTTGATAATTTATTCTTCCAAAAATTTTGAAAAAAAACTAAAAAAAACTACTTGATATATTTCATCTCAAAATCGAAACAAACATTAGAACCACAATTTGTTAAGCATTTTAAAAATAAAAAATAAAAATAAAAAATCAATTGAACTAATATTTTATGTATTGAGTCATTACAGTCAATTAAAAAAATTGAACATAAATTTATATGAATGTCTATGTTTTCACAATTCATAAAAATGAAAGTTGATTTGTGGATGAAAATTGTATATTTGTTTTTGATCCAATTTTTTTCATATCAATATTTATAATTTATTATCAATAAAATTAATGCTAGCAATATACTCTGAAAGAATATATATTATTTTTTTTAGGAAAAAGAAATTCTGAAACAGATAACCTTAAAGAATAAATAAACGATCAATTCATGCACAATATTCCAAATTTAAAATCTAATTAAATGTAAAACAAAAAATATTTAAAAAAATAATAATAAAATATATATTAAACTAGATTCCAAATAACTCTAACTGCACAATCTTGCTTTAGAACAAGTTTCAATAAAGGCACAAAGGCATTCAAAATAATGCAAATAAAATATTTGAAATCTTCAAAGCCAAACGTGATAGGATAATATTTATTCATTGTAAAGTCCCATTAATATTAATTGTGTTAGAAAGGAAACATGATTTTTAAAATTACACTTTTAACATGTGTTAATCGTTACTGCATGAACGGAAATCCATATCGATGGGAAATGTTTTCATAATTGACTATTTAAAAAATGACAAAGACAATGTAAATCAAAAATACAATTTTTTAAAAATAAATATATATTTTAAGAGAAGATAAAGACAACATAAATCATATCATTTTTAAAAGTATTTCCAAATTTTATGTTAAATAATAGGGAATGTTTTAAATACAACTATGTAGAGTGTTTTTAGATCAATAACTTGGATCACATTTAGTGATCCATCATTTAGAAGAGAATAGAATTCTAATGATTTTATTCTCTCCCTAATTATAGATCATTGAATGTAATCTGAAATGTAAATCCAAAAATAATATATATAGTTATATCTGAAAACACTCACCAACACATTTCACAATATATTACTTTACAAAAAGGACTAACATATGAAAAAAAAGAAAAGAAAATTAATTCTTCACCCAAAAAAAAAAAATGAATCTAAATCCAAACCATCAAGTGAAATTGGGAGGAAAAAATGTTATATATCAATACAAATCCATCTTAAACAAAAAATATTTTCATAATTAATAATTTTAGAATAAAATGATTCTACCAAAAACCTCACAATAACATAAAAAATAAATACAAAATGAAAACAACCATTAAAACTACATTTGATTAATTTGTATTTCATATATATATATATATATATATATATATATATATATATATATATATATTCAAAATGTATAATCACAACTACTAAAACCATTTACTAATTAAACTACATTTATATATTAAAATATTCATTAAAAATTTATTAATATAATAAAAACAATACAAATAAATTCATATGAAATCTTTCAATTATGTAATAATGATTTCTGATCTTCTTCCAACTCTATACGATAACCCAAACATTAATTTATGGCATACTTTCATTAAAATCAGTTCTACTAACTTTGCAACTATTTAACCGATACACTTTATTAAAATTGGCTTTTATGAACATTCGTCAACATTTCATTTTTATTGGCTTTTATAAAAATTGTTATTTTTGATTAATAGAAAATAATTGATACTATTAAAAGATTGTTATAATAATAATAAAGATAATGATAATGATAATGATAATGATAATAATAATGATAATGATAATGACAACGCATACCACATGAATGACAACACATAACACATGACTATTGGAGGTAAAACTTATTAGATCTAACCATGACTATATAGCCTGCATTCGGCAGGATAATAAATAAGAAATACAAAGGTAGATCTGTTGCAGATAATATATTTGCTTTCCGTATAACATTATATAATATATGGATACGCTTCTATGAGGATCGTGTTATAGGGTTACATCTTCGCAAATAATTTTACCAATTTTAGTTGGATCTTGGTGCGGTTGAACTTCTATTTTATCTACTGCTTGACCCTGTCAATGAATGCAGCGAGATCCTGGCGCTAGCACCTCTAAACGCATCTTTTGATTTTCTGCTTGATCCTAACCCTTTCAATGAATGTATGGACAACCTGGCACTAGCACCTGTAACCACATCTTCGTCTTCTTCGCTGTGTGTAGAGAGTGGCTTTTTATTTAATCTCATGCTCGGAAGCTCCATACCCTCTTCCTCTTCCTCATCACCAGGTTTCACTTGATAGCTACTACTTTCCTTTCCTAATTTTCTTTGTGAAAGCCCTATATTCAACTCTTTCATGACGTTTCCTCCTGGATATGAGCTGCTCGCTATTAATCCAATCTCTCTTGGCTGAATCAACAACAATATAACGTTTATTTATAACTCTTTTATTTTATACCTACCCTTTTACAATGCCACCCTATTCGTATTGGTAAGAAGGTTTCAGAAAAAATAAAACTCTATATTTGTTCCAACAGTAGAGCTACCTTGTGAACTTTGAGCTCAACGCGACCTCTTGTAGTAACTTCACTTAGAATTTCAGCGTCGTCCACTTTCATACGAAGGCTCTCGGCTCTTCCCAGTCCCTGCTCCTCGGCTTCCTGCAATACCCAAAAAAGCCTCAGCATTCTTTGAAAACGCGCAATAAATTTCAAACAGGCAGAGCAGAATATTTATCATACTATCGTGCAGAAATGTGAAGATCTTACAGTCACAGCTTGTTCATGAGGTATGGGTGGAGATTCGTCGTATTCGCAGTTGTTGCAGCTCTTCTGCGTGAAACAAAATGGGAACAATGTAGTGCCGAAAGGGTAGGATTAGTATTAACAACACGATAAACACACATCCCGATACTGGTATCCAAGTGACCCCAAAGCATATCATCAAATATGCCAATTGGAATACTTTAAACATGGTTATTTTGGGGAAAGGGACTTTCTCCACATATGAAGCATGAGCGTCTTCAAGCACTCTGGAAAACAATACCAAAATTTAAACCATTATCATTAGTAGTACAGATCGTCGAGATAAAATAAAATAACTTTAATACACTAACGTTATAGTGGTTTTCAGGGAAATTACCTGTATCTTCTACTTGTTAGAAAATATTAAACTAAAAACAAATGCAGTACACAGAAAATAAACCAGAAGGAAAAATATATCACTTAAAACAAGAGAGACAGAGAAGCAATTTGATATGCTTGCTGCAAAATTGTCTTCATGCAACTTTATTGAAAAGAAATTGAAATATATACATAAAACAACAACTACGAAAAGATAAACTAAAAAACTAAGAAGGGAAACTTTCCCTAAAAGCTAATATGGGAAACTTTCCCAAACAGAAAAAAGAAATAAAGAAAATGTTGGGAAACATTCCTAACAAACAAAGACAAATCTGATGTTTATCTTATTTTAACATCCTCCCTAAAATCTGATTTGTGGGATAGCTTCTCATCCCTAAAAGATTCTTTAGTCCATTGAAATCTTCTTCTTTCAAAGGTTTTGTCAAAATGTCAGCAACCTGATCTTTGGACCTGCGATAAAAAAGTTTGATTTTATTATTTTTAACCAACTCTCTAATGAAATGCAATTTGATGTCTATGTGCTTGCTTCCTCCATGAAAGACTGGATTTTTAGAAAGTGCAATGGCTGATTGATTATCACAAAATACAATTGTTTCTTCCATTTGCGGCTGCATCGATGCTTCAAGCATCCTTCGTAACCAAACTACTTGACACCTGTTGAAGTGGCTGCCATATATTCTGCTTCTGCTTAGGACAATGCAACAATGGGTTGTTTCTTTGAAGACAATGAAATTACACCTGACCCAAGATTAAAAGCATACCCAAAAGTACTTTTTCTATCATCTTGATTTCCAGCCCAATCACTATCTGTATAACCAGTTTAACTCAAAACACCATTCTTTTCATAAAAAATTCCATGATTTGCAGTCCCTTTTACATACCTTAGTATTCTTTTTCCTCCTTGTAGATGAGTATCATGTGGATCCTCCATGAACCTACTTTTCAAGCTTACTACATACATGATATCTGGATTTGTTGCTGTTAAGTACATTAAACTTCCAACCAAACTTTTATACAAAGTAGAATCTACCTTTTTGCTTTCATCATTTTTGCTCAACTTCAAACCCATGGCAATAGGTGTAATTGTTGGTTTGCTATTTTCCATCCTGAACCTTTTCAAAATATCATTTGCATATTTTTCTTTTGAAATGAAAATTCCATCACTATTTTGTGTTACTTCAAGACCAAGATAATAGTGCAACAAACCAAGATCAGTCATTTCAAATTCACTCTTCATTGCCATTGAAAATTCTCTAAGCATGTTTTCATTATTCCCACTATAAATCAAATCATCAACATAAATACAAACTATCATAACATCTCCTTGCTGATTTTGTTTTATGAATAAGGTGGGCTCATAAGGTCATTTTTCAAAAACATTTAAAAAAAAATATGATTCAATCCTTTCATACCAAACTCTAGGTGCTTGCTTTAAAACATACAAAGCTTTCTTTAGTTTGAGCACCTTACCTCTCTAACCTTTAATCTCAAAACTAGGTGGTTGCTCAATATAAATTTCTTCCTCCAATACACCATTTAGGAATGCTGATTTTACATCCATATGAAAGACTTTCCAACCCTTTTGTGTTGAAAGAGCTAAAATCATGCGAATAGTGTCCATTCTAGCAACAGGTGCAAAAACTTCATTATAATCAATACATGATTTTTTTTTGTAGCCCTTTACTACCAATATGGCCTTGTATTGATTCACTTTACCTTGCTCACTGTACTTTGTTTTATACACCCATTTTACTCCAATTGGATTCTTATGCTCATGGAGATCTGCAATTTCCCATGTTTGATTATTTTCTATGGCTGCAATTTCTTCATTCATAGGTTTAATCCATTTATCATCATTTATAGCTTCTTTAAATGTAACAAGATCACTATTAGCCAAAAATGCAAAATGACAAATATCTTCATTTACCTCTGTTGTTTCTTGATATATGTCAGACAAGTTCCTTGTTTTCTGCCACCTTTTTGGAGATTCTGAGGTGGATAATTGATTTGTAAACTGAAAATACAAGTGTGGCAAATTCAAACAACTCACTTTTGCATTTAAAGGATCTTTCTATTTTCTGACATTTTTTTAAAATTTTGAATAAAGAAATTATAACCAAAATTAAAAATGAAGATCAAAATTATAAAATAGCAAATAAAATTCAGAAGAAATCACTAGCAAATTGATAACAGAGTTCTGCTTCAATAGCCTAATTCTCTGGGTCCATTCGAAGTGAGGACCATTCTCATTAATTTTGTGCAACAAATGGCTTCCAAAATCAATAAAAATCTTCAATTCACCTTCTCTGATCTCTACTTACCTGTAAATATATCTCTCAGACTTGTAAAATAATAGCCCAAGGTCGTATAAAGTAAAAATAAGACTCTAATCTTCTTAAAACTCCTTACACAATCGGCTTTCGGTCTCTATTCAAGTAGAATTTAGTCTCTTTAATAACACTTTGACCTCTGTGGCTGAAGTGGTCAAGCCATTAACGTTTTGGGTGGCAGGTCAAATGTTCAAAATTGCTGGCCACCTTTCTAGGCGCTTGGGATGAGAGAAAATGTAGGCTTCCTCCTTATTTTTGCCGCGTTTTGACTTGTTTTGTCCCACATTTGCTAGGAATTTAGTTTTTAATGCTTAAAATAGACAAGTTTGTTTCCCTTTCAAATGCCTAAGACTTAGGTGCCAACTTAGGCTGCACTTTGACTTGGTCTTAGCATGATGATGTGGTAGGTGACATGGTAGTTTGGCCTTTGGCACCTTGTTGAAACATTTGAAATTTTCAAATATCATATAGATAAAAACACTAAACCAAAATTTTTTTTGCACTTAATTGTTTTGCCATATGTCAAATGGCTATTGGTCCACTTGGCATATTTCAATAGTGCCATGTCACTTTTGACACCCCTTTTTTTACTTGTCACAAGATTTCTTCAGCTGGCTATATCTTGAGCATCTAGACTCCATTTTTTCAACTGTGAAAAGTTCTAGAAAGCTCTCGACGAATTCTATGATGTGAAAATGATTTGAACAAAATTTTAAAACTTTGACAAATGGAATGGTACATGGATCCACCTGGATCATTCCTCCCTACTCAGAAATTTTGGACCTCCAAAAGTTAAAATTAAATGGTAATGAGGTGAGGGTATTTTTCCTTCACCTTTCCATCTTCCATCTATTTGGCCTTGCTTGGGTGCATCCCTTTGAGACCAACATAAAGATATTCCATATTACCTCTTTGGGAAGTCTACATATTCCTGTCAAGTATAGTATCTTTCTGCAATTCTGTTAGATATTCAGGAGAAGAATCATCAACAGAAGGAATGGATATACTTTCATCATGATCAATTAACATTGGAGGCTCATACAATTTCAGATTTTCAACATTTACAATTGAATAAATTTACATGTATGGTAAATCTAATCGGAAAGCATTTGTGCCAATTTTTTCTATTATCTAAAAAGGACCATACTAGATTGGTTTCAAATTTTTACCTTCACCCATTAGTCTTTCCTTACTAATGTGAAGCCATACCATATCACCTACAACAAATTGGTGATCAATACGATGTTTGTCATGCTTGGCTTTGTACTTGGCTTGACTTTTCTCCAATTGTGTCTGAATAGTCTGATGAATGAGCTGTATTTGTTCAATGAACTTCTTGGCTTGAATGGCTTCTTTTGGTTCACCAACAGCTATATCCTGTCCATAACAAACATGTAGAGGAGATTTAGGCAAGTATCCATAACAAACTTCAAATGGAGATTTCATAGTAGAAGAATGAAGTGCCCAGTTATATGCATGCTGTATGTAACACAGTTTTTCATCCCATAACTTTGAATTTTTATTGCTATAACCCCTAAGCAAATGTTCCACAGTGTGGTTCACATCCTCTATTTATTTGTCAGTTTGTGGATGAAATGAAGTGCTCTTTTTTAATTTAGTGTCCATTAGTCCCCACAAAGTTGACCAAAACTCCCTAATAAATTGAGAATCACAATCAAAAATAATTGAAGTAGGCAAACTAAAATGATCCCATACATGTTTAAAGAACAAAGGTGCAGTGCCTTCGCCAGTAATTTGCTTGGTGTAAGGAATCAAAACACATATTTTGCTAAATCTATCCACAACCACATATAAATAGTCATGTTTTTTTTGTGTCATAGGCAACCCCCCCTGCCCGCCCCAAAAAAAAATAAAAAATCCATGGATATACATTCCCAAGGGTGAGTAGGAACAGGTAGAGGAGTATAAAGTCCCAGTTTCCTGTTACTAGGTTTACTTATGGCACAAAGGTTACATCCCTTTATATATTTAGAAACATTTTACTGCATATGAGGCCAATAACAATACATCTTCAAATGTGCAACTATTTTAGAAACTCAAAAATGACCAAAAATAAGAGAAGTATGTGCTTCTCTAATCATGTGCACCCTCTCATTTTGAGGAATACATAGTTTACCCAAATGATAAAACAGATCATTGTGTACATGATAGTCCAATTCTTCTACTTGTCTACTACTCATCTAGTCTTTATAAACATCCTAAAAATCAAGATCATTCACATATTGTTCTTTGTAAATTTCATGAGACAAAGAACCATGTTGTAAAAGAATAGATCCAACAACCATAGGAGGCCAAGATAGCATATCTGCAACCTTATTCTGATAGATTTTTTAAGAAACCCGTCTAATGAAAATGTCTAGACTGTTGTAGTTTGGTTTGTGATTGGAGATACTGTAAGGGCTGATGATCTGTATGTATTATTGTTTCTTTACCCATTAAGTAATGTTTCCATTTTTTAACACTTTGAACCAATGCATACAATTCCATATCGTAAGTTGGATATTTTCTTACTGCACCTGTAAAGGTTTCAGAATGATAACAAATTGGTTTCTTACATTGCATTAAAATAGCTCCCATAGCATACTCACTTGCATCCGTCTCGATCTCAAATGGTTGTTGTATATCAGTAAGTGCCAAGACTGGAGCCATACTTATCTTTTATTTCAAAGTGTCGAAGGCTTTTTGATGTTTGCCTCCCCTTGAAAGACCTATTTCACACTTGTCAAAGAATGCAAAGGTGATGCAATATATGAAAATTGAGAAATAAACTTTTCCCAAAACTGTACTACACCAAAAAAACTTCTAACCTTAGTTGTGTTAGTGGGTGTAGGCCAATTAATAATGACTGCCACTTTTGCAGGATCAATTTTCAATTTACCATGCCCTACAATGTAACCCAAATATATCAAAGAGGTCTTGCCAAATTCACATTTTGACATTTTTAGATAAAGTTTTTCCCTTCATAATGCATCCATGGATTTCTTAATGTAGATCACATGCTATTCCCAAGACTTGCTAAAAATCAATATATCATCTAACTAAGCTATAACAAAATCATCAAGGAACTATATAAAAACATCATTCATCAGTCTCATGACTGTAGCTAGGGCATTACACAACCCGAAAGCCATAACAAGCCATTCAAACAATCCCTATTTTATTTTGAATGTGGTTTTCCACACATCACTTTCATTTATTCTTACTTGATGATATCCACTTCTCAAATCTAGCTTAGTGAAATAAATAGCATGTTTTAATTGATCCAACAAATCATCAATACGAGGAAGAGTTAACGATTCTTAATAGTAATTTTATTTAAAGCACGAAAATCAACACACATTTGCCAAGTGCCATCCTTCTTTGGCACCAAAATAATTGGCCAACCAATAGGAGATGAACTTGGATGAATAAGACCTATATCCAATAGATCCATTACCTATTTTTTTATTTCCTCATTTTCCACCACTGATAACCTGTACATGCCAATGTTAGGGAGAGGAGAATCTTGCAATAGCTGAATTTCATGTTGAACTCCCCTTTTAGGAGGTAAACCCTTAGGATCCTAAAATACATCATCATAAGTAGAAATGATTTCAACCAATTCATTCTTGTGTCTCAGATCACACTTTTCCAAAGATTGAGATTTTTTTTCCTTAGACTTAATCAACATGAGACAAAAAGTCTTGCTTGAATTAACTAGTCTTTTCATTATCCCTACTGTAACCAAGGAAAGAGTTGTTCTAATGTGATGTGCTCTAACTATATACTCAATTCCATCCTTAACAAGCAAGTACTTATTCTCCTCTCTATATAAGATTGATTTTTTATCATAAAAATACGGGCTTCCCAAACCAATCCCACATATGTCCAATGGAACAACATCCAACTCAACATCATCTATGAACTTGGATGTGATGGCAAATCTTAGTCTACAAGTTTGTGAGACTTGTAGCTTCGCATTTTCACACACCCAACCTAGTGGATAAGGCTTCGGATGGGGATTGATTTGTAAGCCTAGCTTCTTAATGACCTCTTCAAAAATTAAATTTGGTTGTGAACCACTATCAAATAGAGTGTCAATCTTAGTATGCTTTGAAACAACTCTAATGTAGAATAATTCATTTCTTTTCTTATCAACATGCATAGAATTCTGTTTAGAAGAAGATGCGGCATTAGTGCTAGAAACTGAAAGAGAAAAATCATTATGTAATCCCATAGTTGTAATCTTAGTTTCATCACCTGAATCTAAACCTAAGTCCTGAACTATAGCATTATCCTTATTTTCTTTCTTTTGATACCTCTTAGGCCTTAACTCAGGATGTACTTTCCAACAATTAGACTGATCATGATTTTTCTTGCAATGATTATAAAATAGTTTTCTTTTTTCTTCTTTTTTAACAGTATAAGTGGATTTCTATTTACCCTTTCATGATGAACTTTCCCCTTTGGATTGCTTAACATTAGATTGCTTACTTTTTACTTTAGAAAAATATTCTTTTGATTGTTTTCTTCTAACCTCTAAATGAGTGGCTTGAACACATACTTCATCTAAATTAATCAGATTGAACATAAGAATCATATGTCTTAAGTCACTATGCAACCCACCTATATATTTTAGCAGTGTTTCTTGTGTGTATAGAGGAACATTCAAAAGTAAAGCCTTTTTCCTAATTCTTGTGTATAATTTTAAATATTTTGGCCTTTAACTTGTCTGAAACTTTGTCAATCCATCATGGCTTGTTGCATATAGCTTAAAGGATAGAATTGCTTTCTAAGTTCTTCAATAAATTCATTCCAAGTAGAAATTGAGTTATCTTTTTAAAGCTCGGCTTCCTTCAACTTACTCTCCAATCAGATGAGAATTGTGCCTCCCGTACGAAGAGTAGCCAAATGAATTTTTGACTCATCACCTGCATTCTTTTGGACCCTGCAATAAACTTCAATCTGCTTGAGCTAATTATCCAATTTTTCATCATTAACTTCGCCATTAAACATTGATAGTTCAAACTTAATATCCAATTTTAGTGAAGGGAGAGATTCCACAATTTTTTTACCATCATCTGATGAAGAAGGTTTTTTGGTTTCTTTACCTTTTGATTCTCGTGAATCACCTTATTTTTCATTCTCTGATTTCCTTTGTTTGTCATGGAATAGTTCCTCAACCATGCTTCTCAAGTCCATGAAAGCTCAACGGAAAGCTTGTTTAGATTTCGTCTCTTCTTTGGCCATCCTTGAAGCACGCCTTGAACCAATCTCAGGATTATACTCAATGAGTTTTCCTTCACCCTTTTGGGATTTAGACCTCATCAACATACACTAGAAATCACTATTCAATAACAACTACTTTGATACCAAAAATCTGATCTGTAAACTGAAAAAGCAAGTGTGACAAATTCAAACAACTCACTTTTGCATTTAAAAGATCTTTCTATTTTCCAACTTTTTCTTTAAATTTTGAATAAATAAATTATAACCAAAATTAAAAATGAAGATTAGAATTATAAAATAGTAGATAAAAATTAGAAGAAATCACTAGCAAATTGATAATGGAGTTCAGCTTCAATACCCTACGTCTCCGAGTCCGTTCGAAGTGAGGACCATTCTCATTAATTTTGTGCAATAAATGGCTTCCAAAATCAATAAAAGTCTTCAATTCACTTTCTCTGATCTCTGCTTGCCTATAAATATATCTCTCAGACCTGAAAATAATAGCTCAATGCCATATAAAGCAAAAATAAGACTCTAATCTTCTTAAAACTCCTTACACAGTTGGTTTTCTGTCTCTATTCAAGTAGAATTTAGTCCCTTTTATAACACTTCAACCTCCATGGCTGAAGTGGTCAAGGCATTAACCTTTTGTGTGGCAGGTCAAAGGTTCAAAACTGTCGTCCACCTTTCTAGACGTTTGGGATGAGAGAAAAGGTTAGCTTGCTCATTATTTTTGGCACGCCTTGACTTGTTTTGTCTCACATTTGCTGGGAATTTAGTTTTTAATGCTTAAAATAGACAAGTTTGTTTCCCTTTCAAATTCCTTAGACTTAGGTACCAACTTAGGCTACGCTTTGACTTGGTCTTAGCATGATGGTGTGGTGGGTGATGTGGCAGTTTGGCCTTTGGTGCCTGGTTGAAACATTTGAAAATTTCAAATATCATGTGGATAAAAACATCGAACCATACTTTTTTTTGTACCTAATTATTTTTCCATGTGTCAAATGGCTATTCATCCAATTGGCATATTTCAATAGTGCCACATCACTTTCAACACCCCTTTTTTTTACCTGTCACAAGATTTCTTCAATTGACTATATCTTGAGCATCTGAACTCTATTTTTTGAACCATAAAAAGTGTTAGAAATCTCATGATGAATTCTACAATGTACAAATGATTTAAACAGAATTTGAAGACTTTGAAAAATAGAATGGTACATGGATCCACCTGGATCAATAATGGAGAACTTCTTGATGAAACATGTCTATGACTTGGTGGAGATGAAGAAGAACCTCTTCCTAGTGCTAACTGTTGAATGATACTACTTTTGGCTCCTGTGTTAACAACTAAATTTTTTTGTTGATTTGTAACTCTATCTTCAATGTTAACTATTTGATATTTCTTTTCCAATTTCCAACACCACTCCTGATCTTCAAGAAACTTTGCATCTCTACTTATCACCAACTTTTTTGTCTCTGGATTGTACACCCTGTATGCTTTGTATTCTTCACTATATCCAACAAAGATACATTTTTCTACCTTATCATCCAATTTATTTCTAAGTGCATCTGGAACATGAGAATAAGCAATACAACAAAAAATTCTTAAATGATCTACCTGGGATTTTTATCCTCCCCAGGCTTCTTTTGGTGTCATGCCCTAAACTGAGTTCATGGAACATCTATTCAAAATATAACCTGCACAATAAACTGCTTCTGCCCAAAAAACCTTAGGTAAATTCTTAACATTATGCATACTCCTTACCATATTTAAAATTGTTCTATTTTTTCTCTTAGCGACACCATTTTGCTGAGGTGTATACCTCATTGTTAGCTGCCTTTTTATGCCATTTTCAATACAATAATTATGAAAATCATGTGAAATATACTCTCCACCCCTATCAGTCCTCAAAATTTTGAGAAAATAACCACTTTGCGTCTCAACTAATTGTTTAAATTATCTGAATTTCTTGAAAGTATCGTATTTATTTTTCAAAGGATACACCCAAAGTTTCCTCATATAGTCATCAATAAATGTCAAAAAATATCTCATACCAGATAATGAAGCAATCTCAATTGGTCCACATAGATCTGAGTGAACTAACTCTAATGTCACTGAAGCTCTCCAAGAATCCCTTACTCGAAAGGGTTCTCTATGGTGCTTTCCAACATACAACCTTCACATTCTTCATCTGGTCTTTGGATAAATGTTAAAACTATTACCATGTTATTCTTATACAAAAGATTTAGTCCACCAAAATTCAAATGACCAAACCTAAGATGCCATAACCATTGTGTGTCTTTTACAAGAGCACTAAAACTTAAATGCATATTATTTCTGATACTAAGAGAAAACGTCTTATTAGCAGTCATGGGTATTTTGGTTATCAACTTATTTTTACCATCAATAATAATGCATGAACCATTTTCAAATTTGACAGTGTGGCCTTTTTACAGAAGTTGACCTACACTTAACAAGTCATGCTTTAATCCTGGTACATAAAACACATCACCAATATAATTTTTCTCACCTTGTCTTGTTGTGATTAATATCCTCCCTTTCCCCATGATTGGTGCAATTGTATTATTTCCCATCTTGACTTCAAATTTGATATACTCATCCAAATTCTAAATATCTATTTGTGTCCTATGATATGATTACTGCACCCACTGTCAACATACCATTTGTCATCATTTACTTCCTCCTTTGTGTTGCATGTTAGCAAGACATATCTGTCCTGCCCTTCACCTTCATTTACGTATTGGGCATCTTGTTTACTTTCATCTGCAATCTTTTTTCTACATTTAGATGCAAAATGTCCATACTTTTGACAGTAATAACATTGTAAAGATGATTTATCATACCTCTGAAAACCTCTACCTCTTTGCTGAAAATTTGCTCTACCTCTACCTCTTGCTTGAGTGAAACCACAATTTTTTTCATCACTTCTATTGCCTCTTTGACCTCTGCCTCTTTGTTGAAAATGTCCTCCTCTTCCTCTTGAATTTCTACCTCTTCCTCTTTGTGTTGAAGATGATTCTAGTGTTGTTTCTTTTTCTTTCAAAGATACCTTGCTCTTTAAAGCTTTCTCAAGTGGCTACTTTGTTGATTTATTTATTCTATGTTCATGTGTGTACAATGAACCCATAAGCTCATCTACAGATAAAGATGTTAGATCTTTTGATTCTTCAATAGCTATAACTACAAGATCATATTTTTCAAGCAAACTTCTTTAAAAAAATTCAACAATTTTTTGATTAGTCACAACCTCACCATTTGATTTCATCTGATTAACTATACCAATTGTACGAGTAAAGAAATCTCCTAAACTTTCTGAATCTGACATTTGTAAAATTACAAATCTTTTCTAAGCATTTGAAGGTGAACTGTTCTTACTTTTTATGTACCTTGAAATGATTGTGCAAGGAGATCCCATATTTCTTTGGCCTTAGAAGTGGCTGTAACTCTTGGAAGAAGAGTTTCATCAAGATCCTGCACTATGAACAATAATGCTTTTTTATCTTTTTTCTTATTATCCCGCAGTAAATCCCTTTCATTTTGTGTGAGGGCTACTAATGCTGCTGCATCTACTGGTTCTGAATACCCATTCTACACAAGATCCCATAGCTCTTGTGACTTGATAAAAATTTTCATCTAAAAACTCCAAAAATCATAATTTTTTCCATTAAATTTTGGAATTTGTAGTTGTGTACTGTTAACATTTGTTGTCATTTTGAACCTAGCTCTGATACCATATGTTAGAAAATATTAAACTAAAAACAAATTTAGTACATAGAAAATAAACTAGAAGGAAAAATATATAACTTAAAACAAGAGACACAGAGAAGCAATTTGATATGCTTGCTGCAAAATTGTCTTCATGCAACTTTATTGAAAGAAAATTGAAATATATACATAAAACAGCAACTACGAAAAAATAAACTAAAAAACTAAGAAGGGAAACTTTCCCTAAAAGCTAAGATAAGAAACTTTCCCAAACAGAAAAAAGAAATACAAAAAATGTTGGGGAACGTTCCTAACAAACAAAGACAAATCTGATTTTTATCTTATTTTAACACTACTAGGAGAAATGAATATGAGAAGAATCCTTTCCCAAAATTGATTCCCAGACAAACTTTCTATCGCCAAATATGCAAAATAGCCCCATAGAACTGAAAGTGGTTTTTTTCTTAGGATTGGCATTAACGCCACACAACTACCCATTAACAGCGATTACAGGAGGTTTGTGAGTCTCAGCTCCTTACTGCGGACAGGGAGTAAGAGACCGATGTGTTTCTTTGGGTCAAAGATATATCCATTTATATCAGGGAAATTTTGTGTCGAGGCTTCTCCGTTAGTATTTTTATTTACTGGAGAAATTTGTAGGTCTTTGAATTCCTTTAAATTCGATAGTTCTCTTATATCATTTAACGCCTGCAACAAGATGGGAACGTATCATTAGAAAAGGATAATTAAGTTTATCCGCTTCCATTAAAAAAGATGAGTTTTGAAGAGGATTTTTACAGTGTCCGAGCTCAGGGTGGTGTTTGGCGAGATAGTAAGATCTATGTTTACAAAAACTTCTTGAATCTTATCGTATATCTCTTTCACTGTATCATTCTCTGTAATGCTTGAGTTTGCAGTTTCCAACATTTTTTTCCGCAATATCTACATAACAAGAAATATATTAGTACTTTACTATCATGGAGCACATAAGACTTGCACAAATCTAACAGAAATTGAAGTATATATGTACATACCAAGTGGTTCAATGTTGCAAGACTTCTGGTATGCATGGGAGATTGTGGGAACACTCCGTATGATGGAGGAAGCCCAAGGAGACCACATATAAGAACCTGACTCCAATAACATTCAACAAGCAAATTTGTCATATTGGCTTAAATGCATGCTTTTACTCAAAAAATCATCAAGGGTTATCAATTGCAGTTGCAGCGAGAGTACCATGAATCCTAAAACCATAAAATCGTAATGATAGGAAGGTGGATTCTTCAAATTGTACTGCCTTTGCTGCGCCATCTTTGCAGCAACGTTGTGCTCGAAGAAGAATAAGCAAGCTAACAAAACCGCTTGCATAATTGCACTGAGAATGTGTATACGAGGCACTTGGGACATATCCTGTTTAACATAGGAGAATGAGTATAACGCTACTGAAGCTTTATTAATGAGGTATGTATGTATGTAGTGTCTACCCTGATGACTGTCCAGTTTCGTCAGACCCTATCATTCCAGGCAACGGGGCTGAAGAGACAATTTAGAACACCTTCAGGATATTCATTTGTGGGTGTGTATGAAATTCCAGTCCAGAAAAGCAACATTGCAGGAACTCCATAATCTGCAACTATTCCTCGCATCCATCCTGTCAAAGATATTAGACATTTTGAGTTTTGAAAGCAGTATAATTTAAACAATATTTCAATTTGACAATGAAATTCCATTTACAAACCTGTGCCATAGCGCCAAGATCTGGCCTTTCCAATTTTAAGAGCCGTGACGAGAAGCCCTGCTGCCAATATCACTCCAAACATCACGTTGGTTGATCGCCATGAAAATGGTAGCTTTTCAATATCAATGTCCATACGCTTTTGCTGCTCAGGTATGCGAAATTCCCCAACCATTCCCTGCACCAACCAACCACCAGATTAGAAATTGAGTCAGTTATTGCGTTTTTATGTATTTATGATTAGTAGATTTGAAAGAAGCTTGTTCACCTTGATTGCCTCTGTCATGAACATCAAAGCCAGAAGAACTCCTAACAACTCCTCTGCCACTCGTGTTAATTTCTTAGTTAGCGAACACAGCCAAAATACCGCCATAGTAACCAGAAGAATAGACGTCCACATACAGATCCTGTAAATAAAAACAGACACAGATTTTATTCAATACGTCACAGCTCTGTTTAACTACATCTTAGGAGATCTTATCTTCACTGTTGTATTCTCACCAGGCTGTCCATGCTAGGAAATGCGTGGAACCCAAATCATCTTTATTCTAGGCAAAATTGTACAAATAAGAATACATAAGGACTGTTGACTCGGCTACTTCCTGGATGACCAGCGGCTGACCCCCAATTGAGTGAATGATTCCACATATTGCAGTAGACGCAAGCGTGTGCGTAGCACTCAACTGCCCATCTGCAATTGTAGGATTCACATATTATATTCTGAGGCTGAACACAACATTAATTCAAGTTTAATCCGAGACATGATTTGGCTTACCATTTTCTTTATCAAGTTGTTCCCCAAATGCAAAGAACACATTTGCCGTGGGGTTCAATAACCTGATCACCTTGTGCTAAGCTCCTAGGTGTTCATATTGGAGTGCTTGTTCTTGCTTGTGGAGAGGATTGATCACCTTGCAAATTTTGTTCTTTAGATTCTTCTTCATTTTGGGAAATTGGTGCTCCAATTGTGATGGTTTTATCAATGCTACCATCCCATGCTTCTTCTTCCTTAAATTCCACATCTCTGCTAATAATCACTTTCTTTGAAATGGGGTTATACAACTTATAAGCCTTTGATTCTTCACTATAGCCAATAAAAATGCATTTCTCACCTCTATCATCAAGTTTTCTTCTCAATTTAGATGGTATAAGAGAATATGCAATACAACCAAAAATTCTGAAATGATGTACACTATGTTTCTTACCACTCCAAGCTTCTTGTAAAATTCGATCTCTTACATTCTTTGTTGGGCTTCTATTCAAAATATATACTGCACATGCTACTGCTTATGCGCAATATTCATTTGACAAATGTTTGGCCTTCAACATGCTTCTAGCCATCTCCATGGTTGTTCTATTCTTCCTTTCTGCTACACCATTCTATTGTGGTGTGTACCTTGTAGTCAGTTGCCTTTTAATGCCATGATGTCTACAAAAATATTGAAATTCATTAGACATATATTCACCTCCTCTATCTGATCTAACTACCTTAATGTAAAGGCCACTCTGCTTTTCAACCATAGCCTTAAATTCTTTAAATTTTTCAAAGGCTTCAGACTTATTTTTTAGAAAATATATCCAAGTCTTTCTGCTAAAATCATCAATGAAGGTTATAAAATAAGAACTACCTCCAAATGATGGAATTTGCATTGGTCCACATAAATCACTATGGACTAGCAACAATATTACCTTTGCTCTATATGAGGCTCCTAGTAGAAAGCTCTCTCTATGCTGTTTTGCTAGAATGCAACTTTCACATGAACTTCCTGACTGTTCTAATGGTGGTAATCCCTTCACCATATTTTTCTTTTGTAACAAATTCAAACCTCCAAAATGTAAATGTCCATACCTTAAGTGCCATAGCCATGATTGGTCTTGATGCATGGTTTTGAAGTGGGCTTCCTCTTCTCCTTGGATGCACTGAATTTGAAGAGAGAACATATGATTCTTGGTCATCTCCACTTTTCCTATCAACTTGTCATTTGGAAATTTGTCTAGTATTGTGCAAATATTATCCATAAAAGATACTTTGTAACCTTTCTGTACTAACTGTCCAACACTCATAAGATTATGCTTTAGTCCATGTACAAAATAAACATAAAGAATAAATCTTCTTTCACCATTTTTTGCTATAACATTTATTACTCTTTTACCCATTACATCCACTTTGTTATCATTTCCTAATTTCACTTCAGATTTTATGGAATCATCAAGATTTGCAAAGAATTCTTTATTCCCTATCATATGGTTACTACATCCACTATCTAAGAACCAAATAAGCTTCTAGAATTAGAATTAGATTCATTTGTATAATTAGCATTCTACTTGTCCACATCTCCTTGTTTCTTTCTGCATTCACTTGCATAATGTCCATATTTTTTGCAGTAATAACATTGAATGTTAGATTTATCAAACCTTTGTGATTTTTGCTGGAAGGGATTGTTGCTATGTCCTCTATTGTTGTAGTTTTGATTATTATTATCACATTGATTTGGATTGTTCCTTCCATTTCTGCCTCTACCTCTTCCTCTGAAGTTTGACCTTCCTCTTCCTCTTCTTCTACCAAATGATACCTGAGACTTGAAAGCATTCACAAAAGAAGTATTGTTATTCATATTCATTCTGGGTTCGTGTGTTAACAAAGATCCCATTAATTCATTTACTGATAACTGTTTCAAATCTTTGGTTTCCTCAATAGCTAGAACTATTGCATCAAATTTGCTGGGTAAACTCCTGAGTATTTTTTCTATGATCTTCTGATCTGTTATTGTTTCTCCATTAGATCTAATTTGACTCACTATATTCAATACTTGACCCATAAACTATTCTATAGACTGTGAATCATTCATTTGCAAATTTTTAAAATTTCTCCTACGAGATTGCAATTTAGCTATTTTCACCTTTGTATTACCTTTATAGGTGGTCTGTAGGATTTTTCATTCCGACTTGGATCTTGTTGCTGCTGCAACTCTAGAAAAAATAGATTCATCCATTACTTTTTAGATTAGGAAAAGAGCTTTTGCATCCTTTTTTCTTGTTCTTTTTAAGCTCTTCCTTTTGTGCTTGAGTTAATGTGGTTCTACAAAGCCATTTTCTACCAAATCCCAAACATCTTGTGAGAAAAACAATGTTCTCATTTTAATTGCCCAAAAATCATAATTCTTACCATTAAAAATGGGAATCTGGAGCTTAGAGATGTTGTAATTTGTTGCCATGTCTCAAGCCTGTTTGTTTGGATGAGATCTGCCTGCTACGCATAAATTTGTCCAAAAATACTCGGAGAATGAACACTTGAACATAAAATGGCTTTGATGACTGTTGAAACTGCGATCTCTCTTTTGTTTTTCCCAATCTGTCGACTTGTCCGTTATGCGAAGACATCCACTGTTCAAATTGCTTCTTTCTTCTGCTACGTACCTCTGATAGGTCTCGCAGGTCGCAGGACTCCAGGCTTCGCCGATTACACAGGGGTTGCTGTCAACATCAGGGTTTGCTACATCCATGGTGGTCAAATCCCGTACTTGTTCACTACGCCTCTTAGCTGTTTACCAATATTTTCTTTCTATTCAAATCGCTAACCAGGGTTGCTCTGTCCTTCTAGCTTTGCCACTATTTGCAGGCTTTCACCAACTTGGCATTGTTCCTCCAAGCTGACGGTCTGATCTAAATAAAGCTGTGGCCTTTTGTCTGAATCTGCTGACTTTCTTCCACGTGCTCAGCTGGTCAACTGACTGCCACTGTGTTGTTAAACACAAATAGCTATCTTTCCTTTTGGTTGCGGCTTCTCTCTACTCACATCCTCTGCCTGGATCTGCAGGCTTCTCTCCTACGAGCTTCACATGATCAAATCCTTACAGCTCTGATACCATTTTGAAAAAAATAGAGCATAAAAAATATAACAAAAAATAAGACAAACACAGATTCCCACGGCAATCAAGAATGATTTTTTAATCTTATTATTTCTTTGTCGAAAGACTGCGAACTGGGCAAACATAAATAGAATGAAAAACAAATACAATTGAAAGATAAACTAATGATAAACTAATCTTTAACTACTATTGTGCATGTGGACTGAAGAGCTGAAACAACATGCAGACTTCATGCATGAGGAGGCTTAATGGCGTGCATGAGGGAGGCGGAACAATAAGTGGAAATTAACTCCAGTTTCTAACAGGATTCACATATTATATTTTGAGGCTGAACACAACATTAATTCAAGTTTAATCAGAGACATGATTTGGCTTACCATTTTCTTTATGAAGTTGTTCCCCAAATGCAAAGAACACATATGCCGTGGGGTTCAATAGCGTGATCAGAAGATTGCATAGCGTGATGAGACACCTTAGCCAAATTGTTAGACGAATGAAATCAATGAAAGCAAGCAGACTGATCGCAATTACCTAAATCCAGCAGTGAATCCGTTGAGCCAGTCTTGCTTTTAACACTGCAAGCGACCTGCAACATCATTCATAACTGCTCTCATGGGAGCATAGTTCACTGAATCCATTGCTATTTCGGCAGAGATTCAACTCCTACTCGTATCAAAGTGAAGAAAGGTAGAGTGCGATATAAGTAGAATACATAAAGGAAGGAGAACCATAAAAGCCTTGATTGACAGGGTCTGATAATTAAATCAAAAGAAAATCAAGTTGAGAAGTAAAATAAATTGTTGGGAAATGGAAACGGCAAAATAGGAGTCGGATGCCGAGCGAAGAAATGGAACAATGGAAAGAGTCAATGGAGAACATAAAAATGGGAGAACATAACTAGGTTAATGGCGGGCTGTCAAATGGGACAAAGGAACCAGTCAACATGGACATATTCTGAAATTGCCATTAGAAAAAGCAATGCTTCTAGATCTAAAATAAGTTTTCTTGGGTTATATTCCCATTAAAGGATTCTTTTTTGGGTTTTCTTGATAGATCCATTAGAATGTCGACATCAAAAGTTGATTGGAGATATTTGTTAATTGTGGAATCGTAGTGTTTTATTTATATATATATATATATAAAATTAATTCTACGTTTTTATTGGTATGTTTTATCTTCCATTGTTTTATAGAATTTTCAAAGTTTTTTTTAAAAATATATAATTGCCTCAAAAATATATAATGTATAGTTTATAGTTGTGGATAGGCAATTTCAATAATTAATTTGGAATTTTTATGGATTAAGATTTCTTATTTATTAGTATTTTTGACCGTTGTGTGTCGATTTTCGCATCAATAATATTATAATTTAAATTTGAGAAGTTCATAAATACATAATAGCATTAGTATATTTAAGAGATATAATTAATGTGTCAAAGAAATCAATTCAAGCATTTAGAGAAAATATTCAAGAGTCATAAGTATTACTTCATTTTAGAAGAAATCAAGCATTCATTGTAGCATTAAAATTCAAATAGACTAGACACTATGTCATCATTGAGATTTTCTAATTGACATGTATTATACTTAGTTTTTTGTTCACAATATCGTGAACTATTAATAGTAATAATATTTAGTCCTTAAAATACTTGCTAATCCTTAGTACATACCCCGCAAAAATATTTTCCTAACTATTTGTAAGTTAAGTTGCCCTACTAAGGTTTCAAGGTTTTGACAAAGAAGATTAAATTCCTAGAGATCTAAATAGAATTTAATTAATATAGAGAGGTTTTCAATCCATGGATCTAACAAACAATTTTGTCGAACTATTATTTTTCTTATATGTTGTTTTTCAAAAATGACCACATGATTCCAAGAAAGACCCTGATCTTCTAGATGTGTCCATACATTTTTGGGATAATTCTATGTTTGCTTTGATACTTTGGGTTCTATTCATCTTGTTGTCTACACCTATACTGCATTGTCTTCATGTGCCTATTGTTTCATATTTGGCATGAAAAAAAATATTCTTTTGAAACCCATGTCTTTGGCCCATTATTACTATGGAATTAAATTATCAGTTAAATATGATTTCATTGTTTGCATCTGATTAGGCTTTATTCTATATTATATGGGTAGAAGTATGTTTAATCCAAATTTGGAATTCATTTATGTATTAACTCTAACTAAGCTAAAATGAGTTGAAAGGTAGCAAGTGTTGTAAATGACTTTTAATGAGCATAATAAAAACAATTAACTGGAATATACAAAGTATGAATGAATAAAAGAAGCTAATTATGAAAAATATAAAGAAGACGTAATTTATTTTTACTAATTAAGTTGACTATGTGCAATTGAAAGATGACTAGATATGACCAACTCATATTGAAATAGTGTGTGACACTAAAAGAATAGATGTCACAAGTATGGGTCACAATCAATTAGAAATAAACATAATCTAATGTTGTTATTGTCCTCTATGGATCACTCTTGACATATGTAGGAAAATAAGAATACGATGGTGTAGTAACATTAACCTAAACTAAATACGCATGTATGCATAATTTTTACCTTTAGTTGTGTGCAGATCACATGCACATGACCTCTTCAAATTTGAAACCCTACTATGGTTTGTAATACCTAAAAACATGTAAAAATAAAAGAGGGAACATAATGGGTTGAATTGTCCATAATCACCTCCACGATGATTGAACACTACCTACATAACTAATACCCGAAGGATGGAATTCAAGCTCATGTACTTCTCACCCCTAATGTGTTTTAGGAAATAGTGTTCACTTTCTACATGTATACATCTAGAAATGGCTTGAATAATTAATAATGCTTTTGTTTGAATTTGATAGAATAGGATTGTGACTTATCCAAATGATTACTCAAGTGAATACAATAAAACTTGGAAAGAGCATGGAAGCTTTGATTAGTGTGTAATAATGTAAGTGTGCCTTAAAAGTGAAATTGCCTAGTAATCACCAAGTGGTAAAATAAGTTCTTATATGTGCCTTCATACAAATCCAAAAAGGCAACACCTAAATATACCTATTCGAAAAATATGAACTAGCCTATAAGGGAGGGTTTAAATTTGAAAACTATTCATTGCTAGGTAAAGACAAAGATTGACCCATAAAGTTAAGATCGATTGTAAATATTGAACCATGTACATTGATTCTAATCTATAAAGGTGATGCTTGATCTCAAGAATATGGAATCTTAGCATTGATGTTTGGATATTTTTTTATATATTTAAATTTTTTCTGTAAGTATAAAATAAAAACTTAGAAAGGATGGGCCCATACAAGTACTCAGGATAGGGTGAGGTTGTGGAATAGGACCAATTTAGTGATCAAGTTAACTAAAGTAAATGTGCACCAAAATTGACATTATTATGTATTAATGACCAGGTTTGAGTGTCTACAATTACTCACATCCCTGCTCCCCCTTTTATATAAAAATAAAATTACTATAATAATAGGAAAGATATACCTGAGTGTGTAGAACACACTTTGCCTTTGGGAGGAAGCTTCAATCATGCAAGGTTTTCCATAAATAATCCATAAATGATATAAATGAAGCTAATGTACACATGTGAAATTGAAAATATAAATATAACTTAAATTTGAAAATATTTTAAATAACAAGGAAGAAATACACCTATATGTGTGAAACTGATGTTGCTCTTGTAAATTTTCTTGAAGATGATGATTCCTTGAAGCATTGGAGAAGATTTATTACTTTGTTGAGACATGGTGATTGAGGCTAATCAAACCCCAATTTGAAGTAAACATGTTTAAAAAATATAACCCATTTAGGAATGAAAAAACTTCAATTTACGTTGTTCATATTTGTAACCTCAAGATCAAAGTAGGATGGAATCCATAATGGATTCACAAGTTATAATTTTGGAGTGCATTAAATCTTCAAGTATGCATTATTCACTTAAACCAAATCAACCACTATAAATTACATATAGATTTAATTGTCATTTTATTCAATAGTTCCTATATGGATGGTCAAAAGAGAATGGATAACATCCATGCCCCTACCATGTTCATGGATAATAAGTATTAATGAAAGTATGGTATGAATAAATATCATGCCCCATTGAATATGAAAAATATTATAGTGTGTGTATGAATTTGTATCATGCCTCCATGTGATAAATGTGAAATATTGTAATTATATGTACATGAAAAAATTGTAATTTTTGTTTAATGTTTGTGTGTATATGCACCTAAAATTTGTGATTTTTTAGTCTATTCTTATAATGTGAATGCATGTGCATGACACATGCTCCCATAATATGTACCACGAATTGAAAATTTCTATCATTTTAAATTATATATAACTTTATTATGTACCCAAAATTGATTTTTGATCATGGAGGCTTATCTCTATATGAAAGTCCCACTAAACAGTCCCCATTTTGAGGTGAGGGATGTATCCTCAAAGTCACTCATCTCAAAATAAAAATTAACTATATCATTTATATCAAGATGTAAGCATTAAATATCATAGCATATGTAAAAAGGTATGTTATCATAGTAAGATATGTATCATTTAAAGCATTTATGTAACATATAAGACAATATATAAAAATAAATTAATAAATCTAATAGTAATAATTGTAATAGAAGTAACATATGTAATAGTTTATACATGATATATATCATGACACTCATCGAACTTAACATAATAAAAGAAAACACACACACACACACACACACACACACACACACACAATGTCAGGCAATGTCAAACTATAAGGCTAAGGGATGCATACAAAGGACTTGTTCAAATGTTGCATAAGTAAGCATTTCATGCACAATGACAAGTGCCACAAGTAAAGAACAAGTTCAAATGTTACACATGCCATAAAATGATCTCATAAACATTCTTAAGAAATTTTCACACAAGGACGAATAGCCACACAAAATAGACAAATAAGGTCTAATATAATATGCACAAGTAATAACATCAAAGAAGCATATAAATAAAAATGTTTTCTACACCATGTATATTTAATGTTATAATATACTATAAATTAACATATACACGCTATTGTTATAATTTTTGAAAAATTTAAAATTTTGTGAAAAACAATTTTTAAATCATTAATTTAGAAGTTCAGGGTTAGAAATTATGAATGTTGAAAAATATGAAAATTAATCAATTATTTATATTAATCGATTAATCAGCAAAAAATTAAATTATGAATCACAATATTATTTTTTTTCCAAACAATGAAATAACGCTTCTGAGCTCCCCTGTGAAAAGCCATTAATTTTTTCACACAAATTGCAAAAACAAATCCTTATTTTATAAGTGATGCAAATTATTTTTTTGTTTTTCCCAAGTTGTGCTAAGAGCCTCAACATTTTTCTAATTTGTGTATTTTGTAAATTTATTTTTCCACTTCGTGTAATTTACAAGTTCATTTTTTTGCTCAATGCAATTTCCATTTTTAATTTTCTAATTCATGTAATTCGTAAATTCATTTTGCATTTATCCTTCCTATGCAATTTCAAATTTTATTTCCCCGAGCCAAATCATACAAATCAAAATTACACTTCCCTAAGTTGTGTAAATAAAAATCTCCACATTGCAATTCCATATTTCATTCTGCAAAATTTTTATTGTAAATTCAAGAATCCTTTAACTTGTATGCAATCACCTTTACTTTTTCCTCATATTGTGCAAATTTTGTTATTTTCTTGAGTTATGTTAAATCAAAAGTTTTTTTCCTCATAAAAAGATTCTTGAATTGCATACTGAAGCTTTGGCAAATACTTAGCAAAGTGAAATTATAGAAACTCCAATTGAATTTTTATTTGTGTTGTTTACTGTTCAAACCCAAAATAGTATAACCAAGAGGAGAGGAGGAGGATGTTGATTTACAAGAAGAAAATACATTTTTTATTGTTTTCATTTATCAAAGTGGAATCAAACTAGCCATACGTCCTTTTGGAAAGTGAACTTTGTTAGGATCATAAGTAGGCATGATCAATTTTTTTTTTATTAATTTTACCCAGCTGTACAGCCAATCCTACGACTCACATGAAGGATTAAAAAAAATAAAATAATAACTATACGATGTCATATGAACTTGAAGGGAGGAAAGAAAATAAATTTAAGTGGAATGGGATTTAAATTTGTATTTTTTCATCCTTATCTAAAACATGAAGCATCGTACACCTCCGAAGAAGAGATTCGAAAAATAATTAAAAAGTCAATTTTTTTACATTTTCTCACAATTGAAACTAAGCCTTATGGCTCACGTGGGAGGGTGAAAGTGCCAGTTTTTGTCTAATTTTTGCTTCCTTTTCCTTTTTCTTCTACATATGTTAGTAATATGACTTGCATTAAAGAGGAAAGAATGGCAATAAATTAGTTTTGATTATTTTTGAGCGATTGATGGATTGTACGATCTATGTACATGTTATAAAAAGGATCATATTTTAAAAAAATGCATTTTGAAGTTTCATTTACCCTACATTGAATCATATGGCCAAAGAACTAGTAAAAACTAGCTATAAAATACAAAAGGATGACTTTTGAATGTTTTGCTTGAGAATGCAAACCGTACAACCATGCTCGAGTGGAACAAAGAAATTTAAAAGAAACAAATTTGCTAATTATATTTCATTTTATTCTTGGTTGCATGGTAAAAATCAAAGTCTTTTGTCTCTAGGGAAGAAAATCAAATTTGCTAAAATAAAAAATGAGATTTTTATGGAGTTCTACTTTCTGGAAAATAAAAATCAGGGTTTAAATTGTTTTTACTTGGAAAATAAAAAAGTTACATTTTTTTCTGGTAAGGTTAAGGGGTTTGAATTTTTATGAAATAAATTGGTAATTGATTTTTAATGTTTTAGGTTAAATCAAGAATAGGTGATAAACTTTGAAAATTAGAAATGAAATTTGTAAAATTTATTTTCACTTCATTTTCAATTGCCATGAATGTTTATCAAATAGCATTACAAGGTGATTGAATAGGAACGATTGCATTCAATAGGGTTGGTCAGGAAAAATTTAAAATTCGTACATGTGGCATGGAAAAACACTGAAAGAATCTACACAAATTAACCTATGAGTACAACCTTATAGCGCATTTAAATAACTTATTTTGGCTTTAAGTTATTTAAGTTTGTCATTATTTTCAAATAATGATTTATCGTGTAAACTTCTCTCAATTTTTTACTTTCCTATAAAAGTTAATGTCTTCATCCTCTACTCCAGAAAAGGTAATTCTGAGTAAATATAGAGAAACTATGAAATATCAGTTTCAAGGTGTAACACCTCTCTCACCATTGAAATCCAATGTATAAAATATCACAAATACTAATCTAGGTCACATTAAATTATATGAGTTTTGGGAGAGGATGAACACAATGCATAAACCCTAATTTGAAAAAAACATTTTTGTTAGTGGATTGGTACAAGTAAAAGCCATCCCAATTTCATTACAATCACCTAAGTTACTCTTGGTCATGGAAAATAAATATAACTCAAAAATGATGGAAGTGAGAGTCACAGGGTGAATTGATGGCAAGTTTCATTAATGAACACATAAACAGTGTTTTTCACCTTCTAGATCATGAATTTTTTGTGCATCTGACTCCCGAGTCCTCCCAAAGATTTTGGGATGAAAATATTATTGCATGCCAAAAAAAAATCAATAATGGATGGTTGAATAACCTAAAATATTATTCCATATGACTCCTAAAAAATATTATGAGGTTTGATTTCAAGAATGAATAAATGACATGATAACAATATTACACATAATAGTGGGAATCCAAATAATGAAGAATTTTTAGACATGGATTTATTAATTAATTTGGATCATTCTTAAGAACAAGTAATATATAAATTAGAGACAGTTGATTAGTGATAAAATTCACAAACAACTAATCGAAGTGAAAGTCACATAAATATTTCATATGACATCATATCTCATTTATGTTGTGGTGAGCTAAAGATATTTTGATAGATTGTATATAGTATGTGATTTTGGGAAGATGATGGTATATGACTTCTATCCCCAATTGGTATTGAAGTAAAACAATGATCAATTAAAAAGGGTGATGAATATTTTATTCATTTTTTCATTCATTTGTTTGAATAGGAGTTCTTTAATAGGAGGATATTAGTAGCAGCAACCATAGAGATAGCCATATGGGTAACTTAGTTCATACAGTTTCAAACTTTTAGTTATTTGAGAATCAGTGGATACAAGGTTGCTCCTTATATGCTTTTGTGATATGTTAGTGGTAAGTGGGTATTGATGGAAATGGTGAGATAACTTTTTGAAACACATAAGTTTTTAACAGGTCAACATAAGACATGAGTCAAATTTCTAATCTCAATTGGTAGATATACTTCTCCATCACTGAAAAAGGCCATGTTGATTGAACAATATATGTCTTGTAATGATCTTAGGACTTTTAAAAGTAAGTTTGCATTTGACATTAGTGGCTTGATTGAAAATAATCTTGGACCTTCATACGAACATCTCTCATATTTTGAATATTATTAGATAGATTTTGTCGATGAAAAAATAGTAAGGATCAAAGACTATTCATGGTTTACCATGAAGCAAATAGTCAAATTTGGTATAATGAAAGTGTCAAAGTAATTTGTGGATGATGAGGTCACATTAGATCCTATCTTTAGAAAATAAAACATCTCAAAGAATCCACTATTTGTAATCTATTAGGATAAGAGAGAATCTACTTCTCTTACAAGTGGAACAAGAGAAGTACTTGATAGAAATATCATGTGGTTGAGGATAAATGGAGTGGATTTTGGAAACATTGATTTCCTTAAACCCCTTAGGAAAATATGAATTTGGTACCTTCTACAAACAACATGATGGAATATAGAAAGCAGATGAACCAGGTCCAAGTGGAGAACCCCCAATTCTAGATGAAACACAAGAACCAAAAATTACTCAACAAGATGTTCCACCATGGAATATTATCAAGATAAAAATAAATAGGTTAGGCTAATATATCTCATCTTCTCCTAGTCTTTTAATTCCTCAATAAATTCCTATTGATACTTTCTTGAACTCTCAAGAACTTGTAGAGAATACAACCCAACAATTTATTTCTTTAAAGGATATGTTGTTTCATATGTCATATACTTTCCCATTATAAGAGACCAATCATATTTCTTCATCTTCTCTCTCGAATCCTGAATTTCCTATTATCTCCTCTCTAAGAACACAAATTGATACAGTTAGAAAACATGAACAAGTAAAACCATCTTATAGAGGTGCCACAACTAAGAAAAAAATATCTTCCACTTTAGCTATGTTTAGCTCACTAGTCTCAGATTCTATCCCACATCCATATTCAATCATAACAACTTTAGATTTGTTATCCATAGTGGAAAAAAAATAAGAAAATTTATTGAAACTAAGAAGATAGACTTTGAAACTTTGACAATCCCTTTTTTGAAAACATCAAATAAAGCGAGAACATTTTAATGAATGTTAATAGAAAAAAAATAGAGAAGTATGTAGAAGTGACAATTCCTATAGTGAGAAAGGATAAATCTAAAATTAGATTTGAAGACTATCAAGTATCTAGGGTTCATTTGGGAAAGTCTACTAGAGAAGGAATGAATGGAGACATAAATTTGTTAAGCATGGGATATATCTTTTACTTAATCAAATTCCTTTTGCTTTAACCACTTAATCATACATTCAAGATATGAAATAAAAATAAAACCAATAACATGCACCACATGAGAGAGAGAGAGAGAGAGAGAGAGAGAGAGAGAGAGAGAGAGAGAGAGAGAGAGAGAGAGAGAGAGAGAGAGACCATATTTTAGTTTGGACACCTAAAGTGGGAAAAACCATGAAGAATAATCTCAAGTATATAAATGAGAACCAACTCAAGTTTAAAAAGTCTACAAGAACCAACTTGTAGGAACGCCAACCCTTTTTCTAAGCACCAACACAATAATGATTCGTGAGCACAGACCCATAGGAGCAACAATTGCTTTGTATATAAAAGACCACTATCTCTGAATGTTACTTTCTCAACAAATGATAACACACTACCATATCTCTTCTCTTTTCTTTGCTCTCTTATGCTCTTCTTAGCTAGATAAAATCATTTTCTTCCATATATATAAATGGATTCCTAAGCCTCATTTTATAACTTTCCAAATGACCTTTGGCATTCATCCATTGAGACATTTTAATTTACATAGAAAATGGCACCAAACTTACATGACCATTTGAATCCTTTCTTTGTCTTTACTTGGTGACTCTTTAAATTCATCAAGGTGACTCTTCATGGGAAAATTCATCCTTTCCCTCTTTTGTCTTTAGTGATGACTCTTCGTATTCCTCAAGGTGACCATGGAGAAATGCATCATTTTCCTCTTTTGTCGTTAGTGATGACTCTTTGACTTCCTCATAGGCCCTCTTTTGTCTTTATGCAACCAAAAATATATTCATTAATATTTAATTAATATTAACACACTTTCGCCAAGATACAAACATTAAAAACACCTTTAGATATTAAATGCTAATTTGACATCAATGACAATATTTCCAACAATCTCCCCCTTTGTCTTTGATGGCAACCTGAAACTATCACTAATTTTGAAAAACCTGTATTGCACATGCCAACCTAAAATTGAGACCTATAAATTGAACCAACTGAAACTATAAATTAACTCCCCCTTACTATAACATCCTATTTATTGAACCTATTCCTATACTTCTCCCCTTTAACATCAATGGAAAAGAGTATGTCCTAGAACTTATACTTAGATCCCCCTCAACTAATATACAAATTAATATATCAACTCACCTTCTTGTCATGCAACATAGCCTAGACCCATCAACATCCACCATGCTTCAATTTTTATTAAAAGTGTCTCTTTAAAGCCTAGAAGAGACACCCCACACAAAGCATCATAGAACAAAATCTCAGGAGATTCTCACATCTCCTCTGTTACTTCTTTGATCTGCTTGTGTCTTTATCTTAGAATCCATTTAAGCATGTCTAACTTATTTAAATTAATAACCTCAACATTCATGATGTTGTTCATCTTCTCAACTCTTGAAACTATCTTATCTTGACAAGACTCATACTCAAATGTAATGAGAAATTCTTCACATTCCTTCCTATCTAATTCTTTATCCACTATAGCAAGTAATTTATTCTCACTCTTAAACTCAACCCAATCAACCTTTGTTGTCTTAGGTCTCCAAACCTGAATTCGGCTCTTCTCATACTTTTTAGGGGCTTTATATCCTTTGACATACCTTAAAGATCTCTTTACTCTATTTGGACATAATTTAGTAATATGGCCAACCTTAGGATAACAAAAGCAAACAACATTTCTCATACCTTTTGCTTGAATGTAATTAAGATCTCCCTTTGATTGATTGCTTCTCCTCATACAATATCTTGCCCTATGACCAACATGATGACAAACAAAATAGTGGCCATGAAAAGAATTTGAAAACCTAAAAGCATTGGGCTTCTTGATTGGCTTCTTCAATTTGCCTTTAGAACTTGCATCCTTCTTACATTGGACTGATATTTCATGATCTTTTTCAACCTTGATTATGTTCCTCTCATGTTTATCCTTCAAAGAACCTAACTCAACCTTCAACTGATTACACTCTTATTCTCTTGATTTCAAACTTGAATATACAACCTCTAACTAATTATTAAGATCCTGAATAAATACCTTATCTTCCTTTGCTTATTTAACCAACTTAGAATCCAAGATACACACCTATTCCTTAAGATCTTTGACCATAGATTTCAACTCTTGATTCTCCTTCTTTATCTACTTGGCCATCTTGTGCTTTTCCCAATCTACCTTAAAGCTGTTAAACTCTTTCCAAAGGAATCTACTTTGATACCAATTTTTAAGCATGGGATATATCTTTTACTTAATCAAATTCCTTTTTCTTTAAACACTTAATCATATATTCAAGATATGAAATAAATGTGAAAGTAAAAACATGCACCACATAATAAAGAGAAAGAAAGACACCAAATTGTACGTGGAAACCCAAAGTGGGGAAAACCAATGAGAAAAATATCATGTATATAAATGAGCACCAACTCAAGTTACAAAATTTTCAAGCACCAACTTGTAGGATCACCAAACCCTTTGTTGATCACCAACACAACAATGATTCATGAGCACCCACCCACAGGAGTACCAACCCCTCTTGTGTATAAAACACCACTATCTCTCAATGTTTCTTTCTCAATAAATTATAGTACACTACTATATCTCTTCATTTTTCTCTACTTTCCTCTACTCTTTTTAGACAGATAAAATCATTTGCTTCCATCTATATAAATGGCTTCCCAATCCTCCTTTTATAGCTTTCCAAATGACATTTTGAATTCATCCTTTGAGACCTTTCAATTCACATAGAAAATGGCACCAAACTTATATGACCCTTTGAATCTTTTCATTGTCTTTACCTGTTGACTCTTTTAATTCCTCAAGGTGACTCTTCATGGGAAAATGAATCCTTTCCCTTTATTGTCTTTAGTGATGACTCTTCAGATTCCTCAAGGTGACCCTTTATGGAGAAATGCATCCTTTTCCTCTTCTGTCTTTAGTGATGAATCTTTGACTTCCTCATGGGCCCTCTTTTGTCTTTATATAATCAAAAACATATTCATAAATTTTTAATTAATATTAAAACACTTTAGCTAACATATAAACATTAAAAAAAAACTTTAGACATTAAATGCTAATTTGACATCAATGACAATATTTTTAACAAAATTTTGTGATTGGTACCATTTTTGAGAAAATGAATAAGGACAAGAAAAAAAATATGAATTAAATAAAAAATTAGAATAGTTTAATTTAGTAGTACAGAGATTGATTAGACCAATTCAATTATTAATTACTTCATCAAGTTGTAATGCTAAGATGTTGTAGATAGGAAGAGATGTAGGCCAAATGGGAAATGTAGTGAAATATTGTATTGAAAAGATTATTTATCAATGACCCTGATTAATTCTCATTATTGTAACAATGGTATTTAAAATATAGTTACAATGTGAAAAAGAATAAAATAAAGTGGGCATGCATAAGAAAAATAAAACTAGGAAGAATTCACTCCCATGTTAATTGAATTCTCAAAATTTTCCTTTGTTGACCTTATTGAAAAAATAGTCATCAACAAGGAATAAGTTTTCTATCAAATTAAATTCCTATGGGCTACAAAATTCAATATCAAATCTCTTCAAGAATTCCTTCAAAAATTCAACAACGTAAATTCACTTAGAAGTGACATGATGATGGAGATTGACACTAAGGTCAAAATATGGAAGTGTTCTTTAATCAATGATACAGATCAATATGGGAATCTGGTTTCAATTGAAACTATGATTGAAGAATTCAAAGAGAAAATTTAGGAAATCATCAACCCCATATCTACATTTGGTCATCAATAACTTCACCAATTAGCCAAATACCAAGTAGATTTTGATAATAATTTTTATTTAGGTTAAACGGGGTAATTTTTTAAACTAGGGTCCCTAAACCATAAGAGAATTATAAATATGAAAGAGACCAAGGTTGGCCAAAGACAAAAAAAGAATGAAGACAAAACAAGCTCAAAGACACCTAAATATATAGCCCAGAAACCAACTAAGAAAAATAGAAAAACCATAGTCTAGTCTAAGTCTAAACTACTAAAAACCTCCTCCCAATAATTTTTCATCTTTTTAAGGTTAACATCGATCGAAGACAATAATTTATCTTTATCCATGAAATTATTTGAACCACTGCACTGACCCTACTTACCTTCCCTTTTGTCAATTATCTTAGGCTCAAATATCTCAGTGAGGTGGGCTCAAAATTTATTGACATTTTGAATACCCTGATGCATAGTAGCCTTATTCCAATTCACTAAAAAAATGATATTATTACAAAGTTTCTCATTTTCCTATCTTATAATCTCCACCCTAATTAAGCAACACTGAAGTTGTTGATCATTATCTATGGTTGAAGAGATTTGGTTCATCCTAATGTTTTCCTATAGTAGGAAATTCACCTTACCTTTAAGCTCCAAAATCTCTCACATAAACCAATGCATTATAATTTTTTGTTTATTTAATTATTCAAAAATCTTATTTAAATTATATTTGCCCTTAATAGAAATCACCAAGTTGCTAAAAGCCTCAATAGAGTCTTTTGGATGCTTGTCAATAGGGCTCTTTCCTTTATCCTGTGGGGGCATATTTAATCAAACTTTTCAAAGCCTTAGGAACAAATTTTTGAATTGTATTATTACCCTAATCTTTATCTTTAAGACCCTCCCTTGGAAGATCTCTGACAACATATACATCCATATAATCCTCTAACAAATAACCCATTTTTATTTGTGTTACATGTTTCCCCTAACAAATACTTGTAGGCTTTGAATCACCCAAAAGTTATTTATTGATATTTTCTTATGGATTAGGATCCTTCCTTTCCACATCTATGGTCCTATTATCCACATGATTATTGTTGATCTCAGTAGGCCTCCTTGATCTCCTAGGGTATTTTATCCAAAGTTTTTCTTATTTTTCTAATGTTAATAGGAACATCCTCTACATATTTATTTTGGGGTTGTGGAAGGTCTTGGCTAATTTGGTTCATTCCATTAAAGTATTTATGTATGAGATAAATCGCCCATTCTTGTCTTGGGGTCAAATAATTTTCATGCTTGAACTTCATCATTGAAACATCCATTTATTTCATAATGAAGAAAGGAAGGTTGTAGGGAATACCATGCCTAAAATAGTTCCACATCTTAAAAAAATATCATCTAACTACATTAAACATACCTTTCAGGGTTACATACTAAATCAGAATGAAGGGAATCTTTGCATATGGATTGGGCATGGATTACAAATCATAACCATTATGAAGTAGTTCTAATTATTCTCCCTCCTTCAAGAAGGTCTCTTTATCCCTTTTGAAGTCCCTCATCAAGTTATGAATCTTAGTTTCCTTAATAGTTAGCTTAGTAATGTGGGTAATAAGTTCCTCTATGGTATCAAGAATAACTCCATTGATAGTGATATTTCTATCCTCCAAAGATTTCACAAACAAGATCGAAATGTGTTTGTTATGTCCCTTTATCTTCTCCATTAAACCACCAAAAACCTCCCACTTGTAGATCTACCATAATAATTTCATTTTTCCTTACTTATGGTAGCATTTTTGGTCCTATTCTGTTAAGTAAGCCCATATTTCTTCCCTTATGGTAACCTCAAAGATAAAAAGGACTTTTTTAATTCTATAAAATAGTCTTCACAAAATATAGATGAGAGGAATGTTATTGTATTTTATATTTGGGTCGTCTATTAGATGTTTTGATATTTTTATAAACTTTTTAGTAGACCCTAAAATAATTAAACAAAGTAATATAAAGCCCCAAATCACAAGAGTCAAACATTTATTTCCTATATGAATTAGAGGCTTCCCTAATATGCCTAAGGTTATGTTCATTGATATTTCTTTCATCTTTGATATTAAGTAAAAGATCCCTATGGAGATATTCATAGTCAATCCATGTCATTTGACCCACAATGGTCATTCCTTTGTTAAAAAACCAATTTGTTATATATTTTCCTTCCCTATAAGTATGTTGAATGATAACCTGTTACAAAGAGTCCATAATATCTAGAACTTCATCTAAAACTTGTTTGATGGACTAGATGATGACATTTTTCCTTGAAAAAAAGTTCAAAATATTTAGAGAGTCCCCCTCAATAATTTGGTTTTTAAATCTCAATTGTTTTTCCAATTTGATCCCCTATAATCTTGCTAGAGATTTAGCCCAATGGTTAGACTTAACACACATGCCTTCAACATAGGTTGAAATCAAATTGCCCTTATGGTCCCTAATTATTCCACCTCCTCTAGCTAGTCTTGGGTATCATTTTGAATCTCTATAAAATCTTATCTTCATCCAGATCTAAAGAGGGGGTTTACATTTATTTATTTTCCTAATTTATTCTTTAGGATCTAGCTTGCTTAGCTCAGATGAATCAATTTGCCAATTATGAGCTAGAATTTATTCAAATTGAAGAAAGATTTTACCTTTCTTAATAGGAACATAATTGAATTTATTAATGTGATAAAAAATTATCTTATAAATATATTTTTTGTTACATATTTTCCCCCTGAATATTATATTGTTACATTCTCCCCAGATAGCCCAAATGATATGTGGAAAAGCTAATTTATAGAGTTTTTATAGTAGGGAATTTTTGAATGGACACCCCCAAGACTACCACACTTCTATTAGATAAGACACTTACCTAAGAGATATTAAATTTGGCTTAAAAATAGATCTAAATCCTCTAATAAAATGAGCAACTAACAAGAAAATGAAAAAAACATTCATTATTCTCTTCACAAAGGACACATCTATGCATATATAGGCTATTTTTCTTAGATTTTTAATTATAAGGATTTTATTCTGAACCACAATGCATAAAAATAAATTAACTTTTGGACTTAGCCATTTATCCCACAAAACTTCCACCTACTATTAAGACCATGTTCTTGTGCTAGTAGGTCATAACCCAATTTAACATTGTAATGCCCATTAAAGGAGTCCTTCCAAACCATTTGTTAATCTCTATTGATTCCTAGAATATGCACATTTCAATGAATATTATTCAAATTAGAAAGATTCAATATGTCTTCTTGGTTTAAATTATCCAAACTCAACCTCTTCCAGCGTTTAACTCTTTCCATATCCTTAAAATAGTCCATCACTTTATAACCATGTTTATTCCTAATTATTTCTTGCAATTGTGGTCCTATGTCACTTTAAGAAAGAGGATTTTATGAGACCCAAATATCTCTCCAAAAATTTACCCTGCATCTATTACCAATCTACCATTTGGAACCTAATTTTATCAACTCCTTGTTTCAGATCAAAAAGTTACATATATGTGAACCCTAAACAAAATGGTCATCTAAAAGAATGCAGATTAGTTCCTTTCCTTTTAAATACTTAAAAGAAAGGAATTTACCCTAAACCATGTTTAACTTAATGAATCTTCATACAAACTTTGAAATAAGATATTTATTCATGAAATACAAATTCTTCAAACCAAGTCTACCATATATTTTTCTTGAAGTAGACCTTATTCCAAATGACAAAAGGGAATTTGTTTATTTCTTTCACTTTAACCCAAAGAAAGTTGCATTGAATTTTATTTAATTTATCCTCTACTATTTTGGGGAAACTAAAAATTGAAGGAATATAAATTGGGATGCTCTGAAGCACATTCTTAATCAATAAAACTTTGCCATAATGGGATAAGAGCTTACCTTTCCAACCTATGAGCTATTTTTTAAATATCTCAATAAACAGATTCCATGCAGTTACCTAGTTTTGGTTGTTAAAGATAGGCATTCCCAAATATGAAGAGGGAAGTTCCTTAATTTGGTAGCCTAGAAGAGTAGTTATTATAGCTTGTCTAGCCATTAATGTATTGAAGAAATACACTGAAATTTTATCAAAATTAATTTTCTGATTCGAGGCCTATTGATACATCACCAATATAATTTTAATGTTTTTCTCTTCCACCATAGATGCTTTAGCCAAAAGAATGGTGTCATCTACAAATTTTTGCTGAGTCACTAGATCTATAGACCTTACTAGTTTAAAACATTTCAACTATTAAGAGACCAAATCATTGTAAATGAATCTACTCAATGATTTTGTCATAATGATGAACATGAATTGGGAAAGGGGATACCCCTATCTCACCCCTTTATCTCTTTTTAATCAGCCATGTGTCATCCCATTCACCAAAATAGAGAACACACAAGTGGTAATAAAATCTTTAATGATTTTCCTAAATTTGTCAGAAATACTAAATTGAGACATGACTCTATCTAAAAAACTTCAATCTAGTCTATCATATGCCTTAGCCATATCCAATTTAATCACCATAGCTTCCTTTTGACTATTTTCTATTGAATGAATGCATTTGTGAACCATAATCACTTCATCTTGAATTTGTCTGCCCAAAACAAATCCACCATGTTGATATTGAACGATTTTTTCCATGAAAGTTTGCATCCTCAGTGTAATAAGCTTGGTGATAATATTATATAATTAAGTACACAAAATAATAGGCCAAAAATATGAGAAATTTATAGACCCTTCCTTTTTAGTAATAATAACTAATAAAGTATTATTGAATTATTTTACTAACTGATTGGTGGAAAGGAATTCATTCACAACTGCAACCACATCATCTCCTATTATACCCCAAAATTTTTGGAAAAAAGCTATGAGGAAACCATCTGGACCATGGACCTTGTCTATATTCTTCTTGGGGATCACAAATTTAAGATATTCATTTGAGGTAACTAATATGAGATTTTTTTTTATCTTCCTAATTAATCAACTCTGGTATCACATATAAAAATTCCTATTGAAATGTGATATTCTTCTTAAAATCATTCTTTTACAATTTTTTGAAAAATTTTACACTTTCTTGATTAATACATTTTGTATCTCAGGAAATCCAACCTTCACTATTGATAATTTATTTTATAGCATTGTGTTTTCTATGTTTCAAAGGATACATGTGAAAGAAATGGCTATTTTTTTCCTCTTCCTTGAGCCATATGTTTCTATATTTTTGTCTCCATAATGATTCCTATCTAGTTACTATAGTGTGATTGTTACATAAGAGTCATCTTTGTCTACTTTATTTTTCTTAATCATATCCCTTCTCCTCAATTTCTTCATCACATTTAAAAATTTTAGTTTTAAGAGTATTATTTTATAAATTCACATTCCCAAAGACATGTTTATTCTATTATTTAATATTGATTTTGACCTTTTTTAAATTTTTAACTAGATTAAATATAGCATATCCACTACCATTCTTAGTCCACCATCTTGATATCCTATCATGAATATCAAGGTGCCACTTACACACTTGATTTCCTCATTTTTTGTCTCCTAATTGTAAGGGAGAATTGAATTTGCCTACCAAGATCCAAGGAATATCCTTGTAATTATTTATAAAAAAATATCATATCTTTCTAAAGAATTATATGAGCTGAAATAGAATTATGAGCATAAACATTAGAAAAAAACCATGGCTTATTATTAATCACATCTATAAAAAGGACAACCACATGATATTAGGAATTGAGTATAGGTTATCCTAGTAGATATTTAAATTCCAAAAAAGTTATAATCCTACCTAATACTATAGATGCACTGATAGAAACCACTTTATCTTTCCTCCAAAACTTATTTTTATTATTTGTAAAGAAATTTTCCTTGATCATTGATTCTTTTATTGCTAAAATAACAAGTTTATTAGTCCTTATTAAATATCTAAAAAGTCTATACTTAGCTAAACTATGCATCCCTATGATGTTCTAAGAAAGAATCAAGATGATTAACTATTGGGGGAAGAGATACCTCCTTTAAAAGGAAGGATTTTTTGAAATACATCTACTATGTCTTCATGCATACATTTTATGAAAATCTCTTTCTTAGAGTATTTACCTAATTTAGGTAGAGTTCTATAATCCCTGCCTTTAATCCTTATTTTGGTTACTATCATTAAAGATAGTTTTGCCTTGGCATTATTATTGGGACTAACTATGACTTGATGAGAATTCCCTGTCTTTTCATTAACCATAATAGATGGTATATTATCCATCTCCTTATAAATTTTTTTGATGTCTTCTTTAACCACTTGCTCTTTCCTTTGCTCCTCTCATTCGAGCACTCCAAACATATTTGGGGATTGAGGAATTGAAACCTATGCCACTTATATCTCAATAATGTTGATCTAGGTAATGACTATGTCTACTTTTAGGTATATGCCATTCCACTTTACATGCTTTAGGATTGATTCCAATGAAAACTATTTTGATGAATTTTGGGAGACTTCTTTTTTATGTTTTTCTTTTCACCTAGTTCTCAAATGGATTTGGTCCTAATTAATTCCTTTAAATTTTCATCTATAAATACCATTTCCCCTCCATAACATCTATATTGGGTAAATTTGAGTCTATTTTTTAAGGAAATTTCAAAACCAAATCACTGACATATGGCTTTTCATTTTTATTAAAAGTAACTCCTTTCATTTTCCATGTTAAATAATTAGGGATTGAGGAGAATACCTTTGATGAATGCCCAAGTTTATGACACTTATCACACAACAGGGGTGATCTCTCAAACTCAATTTTTTGATCTCTAATTTCAGAGGGGGTATGCAAAAAACCTAAGGTGGGTATATCTTGGTTCACAAAAGTGTTCACATAGAACCTAACATGCAGAAGCCTGGATCTTGCTTTGGTAAAAAAATCAAAAGTAATTAGATATCCAAAAGACTTAGCAATTTTAATAAATAAATATTTCTCTTAAAAATCAATAGGTAGACCTAGTAACCACACCCAAATGGACATAAGAGTTATATTCTCCTTCTTAGGATAAAACCTTGGACGCTACTTTTTTAGAAAAAGAATAGATTTTCCAAAAAACTTAGGACCCCCTAAAAGGATGTTAACATAGTCTTTAGGGTAACTAAATCTGATCATGAATAATCCATTAACCATTGCTAGAATATACATATGCGCTTTATCTCTCTATTTTTATTTTTCCCAAGATTTAAAAGAGTCAATGTTGGGTTTAACTCCCATAAACATTCCTTCTAGAGCTTGTTCCATTCTCGATGAGGCATAATTTATGAGAGGAGTGATTTGAATCCAAATACTTTTTCCATCCTTGATAGTTTTGAGATTCTCTATAGGCCTAATTTCCTTCTTATCCATCAAGTCAGTCAATTTATCACTCCAAGATGACTCACCTAGAATTTGTCTAGAAATTGCAAAGTTTGAACTATTGAAGCTTTTAGGAGAGATTCCATCTATCGGTCCTTGTTATGAAATAGCTTTGAACTTTCTAGCCCTCATGGTCTCCACTCCTCCACCACCATCTCTTTATTCTCTTCTCAAGTCCAGATTTGAATCTATAGTTTCCCTCTCTCCTCCATTACCATTTCCTTGTTCAATGTTACTCCTACTCACCATTTTGAAAGAGGAGGAATTAATGCTGATAATATTAACGTGAAGATAAATAGTCTCCAAATCAAGATTTAGTAAATGAGATAATTATACTGCTCTATGGATATTTCATATAGGTATATATATATGGACCAGATGAAGATTTGATAAGGATATTTCTCCTAAGATTTGAGGATATTTTTAAAGGGAAAGAATTTTTAATGAAGTACTAATAAAATTGAAAATTGTTCTTGGTGTACTAGTATTCTCTTCTCATGTTTCTTTTAAACCTAATTTGTATTTTCACACTCTATTTCCCCTTGAAAATGTACATTATCATTTTGAAAATTGGCTTTTATAATTTTGACAACTTGATTTTTCAAATTGTGTAAATTGATAATGTGCTTTTTAAAGTAGTGTAAAAACTCAAAATATTTTTATAAAGTGGTGTTAAATTCTCAAAACATTTTTTCACCATTTCAATTTTTTTTTTCTTGTTGATGTTTTTGCAACACTTCAAAAAGGTAAAATAGGTGATTTTCAAGGATAACCACCCATTTTAGCCTATAAATACAAGTTGGGCTCTCATAATCAGGTTTGAAAATAGATAGATTTTGACAAAGCTTTGTAGGAGAAAACAAAATATTCTACTTCAATAAAATCAATACTAAGATGTGTTTTTGAAATTTGTATTAGAAACTCCTTTAGATTAAGTCATTTTTTCTTAATTCAATATAATCGATCTTTTTTATTATTGGTATCACTTACAAACTATTAAATCAAAGACATTAGATTGAAAATTTCATTTAGAATTGTGATTTGTATTTTAGATATATTAAGGAATCATGGTGATAGGAATGATATTTTTTTTATTTCTATTAGAAGATATAAAGAATTTCTCATATTTGTTATATAGGCCAAGTTATTTTTCTAGTGTATCTTTCTTATTCTTAAGAATACAAATATGTCTTTTCTACCCATTAAATGAGAGAGATCTCCTCCTCAATATTAGTTTTCCCTCTGATGTATTAGTCAAGATTCAATGTTTAACTCAAAAATTTTGTCATCTAAAAGCATTCCTTTCTTTCCTTTCTCTCTCTATACATTCCTTTCTAAAAAATCTTTCTCATACCTTCATGTTAAAATTAATACCCCCATAATTTACAAATTTTTATTATAAATAGTTTATTTTTAGTAAAATTTTATATCTTAATAAGGGTATTTACACCTTCTAATAAGAGGGGGATTTCATTCCCTACATTATTGATGCAAATCTGATGATTTGTTTCCTTGAAAAATTTGCATGCCAATAGTTTTTAGCACCCATTGAGTGTCATGCACATACAAATTTCATGCTTCCCACATTATCTTTTTGGTGCACATGAATCTACCATCATTTCAAGGACCACTTCACCAACCTAGCCTAGCTAGGAACAATCAACCTAAAGTGATATTATGTCAAATATTAGACAAATTCTTTGGGAATCTGATAGTGTTTCTATACTCCAATTCTAAATTGTGATAGAAACTATAAATTAAGAAAATTGATTGTGTATAAATAGTCTAAAAGATTAAATAACATAGAAGAGCCTATTGAAATTGTAAGGGTACTCGTAACAAGTGAATTATCGTATGAGCATCTCAGGCTCTCACAATATTGATTGTCAACCTAGTTTGAATTTGAGATGAAGCTTTTAAAGAAGATTTAGCCTAAATTCTTTAATAATTTTCCTTTGATATTAGAAAAAGTAACACTAAGTTTGATGTTATTAGATCATAACTAGATATAGAAGATATAGGTGTTACCATTGCCTAGAGGAATATTGAAATATACTCAAAAATTCAAGATAAAAGACAAGATAGGAAAATTTCTCTTATATTTGTAAGGAATAAATGCATAAGAAAAGTTTTATATTGTGAAATTTTAGGGAGTGCAGGACCCAAATCTTCAACCTAATCTTGACTAGATAAATCAGACTTAGGAAGATATTTTTAGATTTGAGAATGTTTGCTTGGAATAATAGGAACCATCCAATGCATTTTCATAGAACCATTAGAATCCTAGAATAATAATAATAAGAGTGGGTCATTTTAGCATAGAGAGAAAAATAAATAGATGTGAAAAGAGTACAACAAGGAAGGCTATCTTAGAGAGATGTTCAACTTCAACTTAGACCGTAACACTAGTAACTTTCTTCCAAATTAGTAGAAAAGAGATTCAATAAAACTAGAAGTCAAAAGATGAAGTTGATCCTTTTTCTTAGTAACAAGAACATTCTAGTTTAAAATTTAGCGTTGAACATCAAAGAAAAGTTAAAAGAATAAATAGTCTTCCCTTAACCACTAAGAAAACTAAATAGCCTAAAGTAGGTAATTTGACAATTCAAGATTTTGTCCTATCAATAATTGTTATTCCCCTACAAGTATTTTTCCAAACTATGGAATTACCATGGTGAAATTTGTTTATCCCATTGGCTCTATGACAATTACATGATCTTCCAAAAAGATCCAGAAATAACTTTTTGGAGTTCTATGGAGATGGAGAACATCTAGATGAACACCTTGCAACCTTCAATGTTACATGTGGAATTTTAGGCATTGATCATGAAGATGTTTTCATGAGGTTTTTCATTCAAATGCTTCATGATAGAGTTGTAGATTGGTTTTACCTTATCACTCCATGATCTATTACTAATTGGAATATTATGAAGACTAAATTTGAAAATAAATTTAATCTAACTGAAGATTCTCATGCTTTATTTTCTTAGCTTACTCAAATTTAAAATATGTTTATAAGCCTATGAGACATTTTGTTTCCAAATTAAATAAGTTGATAAATAAAATACCAATCACTACACAACCAAAAAATGAAAATAAAAAATACTGTTTTATCAACTCTCAGTTGGCTGAAGTAAGTTATCAATTGAGGAAAGCTAGGGTAGTAAATTTGGAAGAATTCAAAGGATTAGCTATTGATGTTGAAGATGACATGATAATGTCTGTAAAACTAAAAAAGGAACCTTCAAATAATAAATCTTAGAATTTGAGATAATCTTTAACAAAACAAATTTGATATAAGATGGCTAATGATATAATAGCCTTGAAAAAGCAAATACCTCAGAATACCATTACTGATTCATACCAAGATATTCTAAGGAGGAACTACATTCCTTTTTAAAAATATAAACCTATATTGTAAGCTCCTTAATTGAAACTTACAATTGAGGCCCCTCATCAACGAAACACTAATGCAACAATGAATGTAGTCTTGGAAATTGAGGAGATATTTAGATCTTAAGAGGTTGACGAAGAAAATGAATTAAAAATTCCATACCTTCATAATGCAAAATTGAAGACCCTAGTGGTGACTCTGTAAACATATTTTTGGAATCTAATTAAGACAAAGATGACTATGAATAAAGTGTTCTGGATATTAATAGTCAATCTTTCCTAGTTTTCACTAGAGCTCAAAATTAAAAAAAAAATAGTCCAATGACCTACATAAACAAACTCTAAAGGCCTCCAACAAGAAATTAACCCACCAATGAAAACAAACACTAATACTTAGTTCATCTAATGTCAATGACTCTCAACCTATTGAAACTCCTTCTACTTATTTTCCTACTTTAAACATAATAGATCATGTTAACATAAATAAAACTCAAATGTCACAAGATGAGCACTTGAGAACATACCCAGAGCAGTTTGATAGGTCAGTGGATTTCATTAAAGGCAAATATCCTAATGCTAGAAAATATAATTTCAAAGGAATCCTAACTAACCCTATTTTTTCCAATCAAGTCAACTCAATGACCACAATGACATCCAAATCCATTAAATTTGACCCATTATATATTTCCCTATTCCTCAAGGGATGAAAAGTTAGTAATTATATAATTGACACAAGAGACTTAGATAATGTCATGCTTACCAATGTTGCTCATGTTCTTGGCCTAACCTATACTATAACCTTTGGGCATTGTTATTCCATGGAGCTAAAACAAGTTTTGATCATTAGACAAATTAAATATGCATAAGTGGCTTTGTCATCTTTCCCAAAAATGAATTGAAATCAATAATTTGGATGCAGACATTTTGACAGCTTATGTAATTCTTTTGGGTATAAATGTTTCCCAAGAATTAGGAGGTTAAATCCAATTGGATTTATCACATGTTATGATTATGGTCAAATGAGTCAAACAACATCTAGACTTTGAATTGAAAATAAAGTATATAGTGAAAAAATTGATGATCCACGGTGGATATTTTGTATGAGGATGCAGGAATTAGTAATTATCTTTTGATAAATAGATAAAGATATATACTTTCAATAAAATATGCAATAAAATCCAAATGATGTTTGGATGATGGAGTTTGATGGTAGTTGTTCATTGCTATGATTTAGATCATATACTCTCAGCACTATTGATTTAGAAAAATAATGAAGGTATCGAGTCCCCAATTGACTTTATGAGTTATAATCTCAAGGATTATGAGTTTAAATATTATCCTAAAGAAAATAATGCATATGCAATTGTGAAATCAATCAAAAAAAATTGGTATTACATATTGCATTCACATTCTATGGTAATAGTGCCAAGTATAAAAATCAAATCCATTTTGACGAATCAAGAACCCAATTCTAAATGAGGGAATTGGATAACCAAAGTTCAAGAGTATGATGTATAAAAAAACATACAAAACTAGTTCAAGGAAAAGGACTATGTCAACTCATGATAGAACAAGGAAATTTTCAATCAGGTTCTTCAACAGTTTTAGATGAGCAAGATGACCAATAACTTCCTCTAGTATTATTGGTTGATTACAATAATGATTTTTTTTTCTCACATTACTTTCTACCTGACCTATGGAGAATGTCCTTTAAAATTAAATTCTATATAATGTATAATAGTCAATAAATAGACCAATAAATATGTCATATGGTATGGCACTATGTTTAAGAAAACAATTGATGATTTTTATTAAGGTATGTTGATAAGGAAAAATATAAAAATTCATTGAAAGATTTTCATGATCAAGCTTGTGGAGGTCACTTTTCTGCCAGGGCAACAACCTACAAAATTATCAAAGCCCATTACTATTGGCTAACTATTTTCAAGGATTCGTATGAATGGGTGAGAAAGTGTGAAGCATGTGAACAAATTGTATGAAAATCTAGATTGAAAACACTTCCTCTTCAACTACTGATAGTTGAAATATTTTTTTAGCAATAGGGACTAGATTTCATTAGAACATTGAACCCTCATTTAAGTGCAAGTCACATTCACATTCTCATAGAAAAACATTACTTTACTAAGGGGTGGAAGTGATTTTTGTTAAACGGATGACTTCAGAAGTCATTTATAACTTCATCAAAGAAAATATCTTGGTATGATATGAAATCCTAGAGAAGATTCTTATACGCAATGCTTCTAATTTTTATTATTTATATATGATTGCATTTTATTATGGTTATGAAATTTCATTATCTCATTCATCAAAATATCATCTATAAAATTAATGGTCAAGTTGAATCAAGTAAGGAGAAGATGTTCACAGTCATGTGCAAAGTAGTTGATGAGAATCATAAAAAATTGGCATAAAATGATATATGATTGTCTTTGTGTAGATCGTATAACACTTAAAAATCATATTGATATGTATCCATTCCATTATCTATATGGAGTAGATGTTGTGATTCCCATAACTGTCAAGTTATCTACCCTATAATTGTCTAGAGTTGTTGAGAATCCAAAATTTGAAATCCCACTAGATAAGAGAATTTTCTACATATAGAAATTGGAAGGAAAAAGGACATAGGTGGTTGATATAATTATAGAACATTAGGATCATATTAAATTTATCTTTGAAAAGAAGGTACATAAAAGACAATTTGAAGTAGGATTTTTGGTCCTACTCTAGTGTAGTCATAGAGAACTAAAATTAAGTCATGGGAAGTTTGATTCACTTTAGATGGGGGCCATTTAGGATAAAACACTTTTGAAATAATAACATTTTCTATCTCACATACTGAAACAGAAATCATCTACTATTACCCTTCAATGGCTAATATCTCAAACCCTATTTCTAATGAGTAATAGGTGGTCTTATTTTTATATATGTAAATATAGTTTTGGTTGTGCTTCTTTCTTGGTCATTCTTTTTTACTTGTGTTTTGTTTGTTCATTATTTTCCTATTTTATCACTCTTTGTCGTTTCATCCTATTGTGATTTTCTATCTTAAATAATCCTTTCCATTACACCTAATCAAGCTGGTCAATAAATATATGAAATATCAAGGTTTTTATTACATGCATATTCCTGTCCACCCCTGAGCATTTCTTATTTTGAATGATGGTCCATCTTGAATTAAATCGTTCTACAAATTCTAGTCTTATATAAATGAGAATGTCAAGGTTGTTTAGCCTAATCTTTTGTAAATTTTGTATTCAAAATTTAATCATAATAATTTAAGAGACTCTTCTCTCTTTACATTTTAGTTTGTGTGAAAATACATAAAAAAAGTGCCCCAGTGTACACTATCATTTTAAATATTTGATAACATATATTAGGATGAGTACCTTATATTAGCATACATTATATTTTGACATGTGATAACCTCCATCATGATGAGTACCTTACCCTCGCATACATTGTATTTTGACATATGAAAACATTTCGATGGCTTGAGAACCCATCATTTTTTAAAGATTAATGATTTCTCAAGTTGATCGAAGTTGTTTCTAAATTTAAGACTATATTACTCAATGGGTAAAATCCCACCCTAAAAAACTAGAAAATCTAATTTCTTTTTATTTCTTATAGTTTGAAATCCTAGACAAAGCCAACTTTTGTCACAATTTTTGTAAAATTAAAAATTTGTGAAAAACATGTTTCAAATTGCTAATTTTTATGTTTGGGGTTAAAAAGTTATGAATGTTTAAAAATATGAAAATTAATAAATTATTGATATTCATTGATTAATCAACAAAAAATTCAATTTTGAACCAAAATTTTTCTTTTTTCTAACAATGCAATAATACTTATGAGCTCCCATGTAAAAAGTCATTAGTTTCTTCCTAAAAATTATAAAAACAAATCCTTATTTTATAAGCCATGCAAATGTTTTTCAATTTTCCCCAAGTTGGTGTAAAATCCTTAAAAATTTTCCAAGTCATGTAAATTACAAATTTACTTTTCCACTCTATGTAATTTACAGGTTCATTTTTTTTTGGCTTGGTACAACTTATATTTTCAATTTTTTAATTCATGGAATTTACAAAAAAAAATAAAATTAGTTTTGTACAATTTTAAATTTTGTTTCCCAAAACTATGCATATTGAAATTGCACTTCCCTAGATCATGCAAATCAAAATTACACTTCCCTAAGTCATGTAAATGTAAACCTCCACATTACAATTACATTTTTCATTACATGCATATTATTGATGCATATTCGAGACTCCTTATTCAACTTGTGTGCAATCACCTTTACTTTTTTCTTGAATTGTGTAAATTCAATTATTTTCTTGAGTTATGTTAAATCAAGAGCTTCTTCACTCTAAAAAGTTTCTTCAACTTGCATTTTGAAGTTTTGGCAAATTTTTAGTAAAGTGAAATTATAGAAACCCTAATTGAATTTTTATTTACAACTAAGCTATACAACTCATGTGGGAGGGTGGAACTGTTGGTTTTGGCCTAAATTTTACCCTTTTCCCTATTTCTTCTACATATGATAGACATATGACCTATATTAAAGAGGAAATAATGACAATAAAATTGTATTTGATTATTTTTTAAAAAGGGATGGATTGTATGGTCATCATACATGTCATAAAGGGGATAAAATTCTTAAAAATTGTGATTTTAAAGTTTTCTTTACCCTGCATCAAATGAAATGACCAAATAACTAGCAAACAATGGAAATAAAATATCAAGGGATGTTTTTCAATGTTTTGGGCTGAAAATGTAAACTATATGACCATGTTAGAGTGGAAGAAAAGAATTTTAAAAATAAAATTTGTTGATCATATTTATTTTTATTCTTTGTTGCATAGTAAAATTTAAAGTCATTTGCCTCTGGGGAAGAAAATTACAGATGCTAAAATAAAAAATGATATTTTTATGGGGTTTTGATTTCTTAAAAATAAAAATTAGGGTTTCGATTATTTTTACCTAAAAAATTAAAAATGCACATTTTTTTTTGGTGAGCTAAAGGGGTTTGATTTTTTTTTAAATTAATTGGTAATTTATTTTATAGGTTTTGGGACAAATCAGGAACAAATGATAAAATTTTAAAATAAAAAACAAAATTTTCAAATATTTTTTCAATTCATTTCCAATTTTCACTAAAGTTTATCAAATAGAATTATAAGGTGATTGAATAGGAATGGTTGAATTTAGGAGGGTTGGTCGAGAAAAAGTTGAAATTCGTATGGGCAACATTGAAAAACACTCAATTAATTTGCATGGATTAACCTATGAATACAAGCTTCTAGTGCATTTGAATAACTTATTTTGGCTTTAAGTTATTTAATTTTGTTAATTTTTATAAATAAGGAGATATTTTTAAAACATCTCCCAATCATCAGTTTTACAGTAAAGGATAATATATTCATCCTCTACTCTAGAAAATGGAATTATGAGTAAATACAAATAACCCATGAAATATCAATTTCAAATCATGATACCTATCTTTCCATTGGAATCCAATGTATAAAATATCACAGATAGTGATCTAGGTCACATTGACTCAGTCATGTTTTGGTAAAGGATGAAAACAGTGCATAAAACCAACTTTTATCAAAGCATTATTGATAGTGGATTAACACAAGCAACAATGTTCCTCCTTTCATTATAGTGTCCTAAGTTATTATTGGTCAAGGAAAGTAACTATAACTCATAAATAAGGGAAGGGAGAGATTCACAGGGTGAATTGGTGTTGAGTTTCAATCCTAAAAACATAAATAATGTTTTCCACCTTCTAAATCATGAATATTTTATACATCTAACTCTTGAGTCCTCCCAAAGATGTTGGGATGATAATAGTATTGCATATGCTAAGAAATTCAACAATAGATGGTTGATTAAGCCAAAACATTCTTTCACATGACTATCAAAAAATCTTTTGAGATCTAATTTTAAGAATGAAATAAATCACATGGTAACACTATTACACAAAATATTGGGAAGCCAAATAGTGATGAATTTTCATATATATATATATATATATATATATATATTCACTTGGATCATTCTAAATAATAAGTAATATATCAATTGGTGATAGTTAATCAATTATGTAATTCACAAACAACTAATAAAAGTGAAAGTCATGGCAAGGTTTTATATGACTTCGTATCTCATTTATATTATGGTAAGACAAATATATTTTGATGCATTGCATATAGTAGGTGATTTCAAAAGTACAATGGTACATGAATTCTATCCCCAATTGGAATTGAAGGAAACACCTATTATTTAAAAGGGGTAAAATATTTGTTGTTCATTTTGTCATTCAATTGTTTGAAAAGGAGATTTTCAACATGAGGATATTAGTAGAGACCACCATAGATATATCCAAATTAGGAAATTAGTTCATAAATTTCTTAATTTTTAGTTATTTGAGAATCAATGGCTGTGAGGTTACTCCTTATATGATTTCATGATATGTCACTGATAAGTGGGCATATATGAAAATGGAGAGACAACTTGTTGAAACACACAAGTTTTTAATAGGTCAACATAAGACAGAACTCAAATATCTAATCTTAATTTGTAGGTATACTTGTCCATCACTGATAAATGCCAATTCAATTGAATAATATGTGTTTCATAATAATCTCAGGAATTTTTAGAGTAGGGTTGAATTTGAAATTAGGGGCTTGATTTAACATAACCTAGGACCTTCATACCAACATCTCTTGCATTTTGAGGATTATTCAATAAATTATGATGATGAGAAAGTATTAAGGATCAGAGACTATTCATGATTTACCTAAACTAAATAGTCAAAGTTGCTATAATTAAAGTGCCAAAGAAATTGGTGGATAATAAGGTCACATTGGATCTTATCTTTGAAAAATAAAATATCACAATGAAGCCACTACATATAGTTTATTGGGATAAGAGGGAATCTACTGCTCTTAGAAGTATAAAAATATTATCACTCAATAAAACTCTCAAGTGGTTGAGGAGAAAAGGAGTGGATGTTGGAAACATTGATTTTCATAAACCCCCTAGGGAGGATTAATTTTGGTAGTTTATATAAACAACATTATGGATCAGAGAAAGAAGATGAAGCAAGTCCAAGTGGAGAACCCCAAATTATAGAATAAATATAAGAACCAAAATCTATTCAACAAGATGTTCCACTACAAAATATTCCCAAACTAAAAAAAAAAGAGGTTAGGTGAAAATATCTCCTCTTTTCTTAGTCTTTCAATTCCTCATGAAATTCCTATTGATACTTTCTTGCATTCTCAAGAACTTGTAAATAATACAACCCAATAATTTATTGATTTAAATTATATGTTGTTTCCTATGTTTGCTACTTTTCAACTACAAAATATCACTCATGTTGCTTCATCTTCTCCTTTGAATCCTGAATTGCCTATTGTCTCCTCTCTAAAAACTAGAATTGATATAATTAGCTAATAGGATCAATTGAAAACATCTTTTTGAGGTGCAAAAAATGAGAAAATAAATTTTACCAATTTAATTATGCTTATCCAACTATTATCATCTTCTATCGCACCTCCTTCTTAGAGCATGATAATTTAAGATTGGTTTTCTATAGTGGTGAAGAAAACAAGAAAAAAAGTTGAACCTGAGGAGATATTCTTTAGAACTTTGACAATCCCTTATTCAAAAATATCAAAAAAGTGAGAATAGTTTCATGAATGGTAACAAATGAAAAAGGAGAGAAGAATGCAGATGTGGTAATTCTTATAGTCATAAAGGATGAATAATAAATTAGAATTGAAGACTATCAGGGATCTAGGGTTCATTTTGGGAAAGTCTACCAAAGAAGAAATTAAGGGAGACATACAATTTGTGATTGGTGTAATTTTTAAAAAAGTGGATAAGGATAAATCAATGAAAGATGATTTAAATAAAAAAAGTGGAACACAAAAATTCAATGATATAGAGATTGATCGGTCCAATTCAACTGATAATTGCTTCATTAAGTCTTCATGCTGAGATTTTGGACAAAGTAAGAGAGGTAGGCCAAATGGGAAATGAATTGAAAGACTGGATTGAAAATATTATTGATCAAAGAACCTCAATTGTTCTCATTGGGATAATAATGGTCTCTAAAATCTGATTGCAATCTGAACAACTAACAATAAAATAAAGTCAGTATGTATAATAAAAATACAAATGAGAACAATTCATTCCCAATTTAATTGTATTCTCAAAATTTCCCTCTATTGAACTTATTAGAAAAGGATTCATCAATAAGGAATAAGTCATCTATCAAATTGAATTCCTTTGGGATACAAAATTCAGGATCTAATTGCTTCAAAAATGCCTTCCAAAATTCAATAGTGCAAATTCACTAGGAAGTGATGTGATGATGGAGATTTACACTGAAGTCAAACTTTTAAAGTGTCCTTTTGTCAGTGATAAAGATCAAGATGGGAATCTAGTTTCAATTGAAACTATTATTAAAGAATTCAAAGAGCAAATAAAGGAAATTGTTAATTTGATATCTACTTTTGGTCATTAGGAACTTCATCAGTTATCCAAATACCAAGTAGATGTTGATAATATTAACATGAAGATAGATAGTCTACACAACAAACTTTAGTAAATGAGAGAATTAGACTACTTAATAGATATTACTTATTGGTATATAGATGGACTAGATCAATACTTGATTAGGGCATTTCTCTGAAGATTTGACAATTTTATGAAAGGGAGAGAATTTTCAATGAAGCAACAAGAATATTGAAAATTGTTCTCATAATTCTAGTATTTTCTTCTCATGTTTATTTTACACCTAACTTGTATTACCACACTATATTTTCCATTCCAAATGTATATTGTCATTTTACAAATTGTCTTTTGTAATTTTGCCATCTTGCTTTCTTGGTTTGTGCAAATTGATAATGTTATTTTATAAGTAGTGTAAAAAATCCAAATGTTTCTCTCCAGTGGTACTAAATACTCAAAACATTTTTGCACCATTTCAAGTTGTAATTTCTTGTTGGTGTTTTTACAACTCTATAAAAAGGTAGAAATGCTAGTTTTTCATCATAACCACCCATTTTAACCTATAAATACAATTTAGGATCTCACAATAAGGTTGAAAATATAGGTATTTTGTCAAATATTTTTAAAGGAAGATAGAATATTCTATTGCAAGATGATGAATACTAAGAGGTATTTCTGAACTTTGTAATAAAAACTCTTTTGCATAATGTCTTTTTTGCTTAATTCAACATAACTAATATTTATTGCTATTGCTATAACTTATAAACTATTAAGACCAATAAATTAGGTTGAAAATTTCATTTAGAATCATGATTTATATTTTAGATATATTAAATACTCCCAGTGGGAATATGAATGAAATATTTGTTGTTTTTATTGGAAAATATAGAGAATCCCTCATCTTTGTAATTTGAGTCAAGTATTTTTCTAGTATCTATTTTGTATGAATGTCTTTTCTACCCATTAAATGAGAGATATTTTCTCCTCAATACTATTTTTCTATCTGATGTATTCATTGAGCTTCAATGTTTAACTCAACAAATCTATCATCTAAAAACATTCCTTTCTCTATCTCTATACATTTATTTCTAAAAACTCGTCATACTTTTAGGTTAAAATTACTACCACCCATAATTTATATTTTTTTCTTATAAATAGTTTATTTTCATTAAATGTTTGGTTTTTAATAAAATTAGCTCTACCTTATAATAGAGCTAATTACAAATTGTCTTTTGTAATTTTGCCATCTTGCTTTCTTGGTTTGTGCAAATTGATAATGTTATTTTATAAGTAGTGTAAAAAATCCAAATGTTTCTCTCTGGTGGTACTAAATACTCAAAACATTTTTGCACCATTTCAAGTTGTAATTTCTTGTTGGTGTTTTTACAACTCTATAAAAAGGTAGAAATGCTAGTTTTGCATCATAACCACCCATTTTAACCTATAAATACAATTTAGGATCTCACAATAAGGTTGAAAATATAGGTATTTTGTCAAATCTTTGTAAAGGAAGATAGAATATTCTATTTCAAGATGATGAATACTAAGAGGTATTTCTGAACTTTGTAATAAAAACTCTTTTGCATAATGTCTTTTTTGCTTAATTCAACATAACTAATATTTATTGCTATTGCTATAACTTATAAACTATTAAGACCAATAAATTAGGTTGAAAATTTCATTTAGAATCATGATTTATATTTTAGATATATTAAATACTCCTAATGGGAATATGAATGATATATTTGTTGTTTTTATTGGAAAATATGGAGAATCCCTCATCTTTGTAATTTGAGTCAAGTATTTTTCTAGTATCTATTTTGTATGAATGTCTTTTCTACCCATTAAATGAGAGATATTTTCTCCTCAATACTATTTTTCTATCTGATGTATTCATTGAGCTTCAATGTTTAACTCAACAAATCTATCATCTAAAACATTCCTTTATCTATCTCTATACATTTATTTCTAATAACTCCTCATACTTTTAGGTTAAAATTACTACCACCCATAATTTATATTTTTTTTCTTATAAATAGTTTATTTTCATTAAATGTTTGGTTTTTAATAAAATGAGCTCTACCTTATAATAGGAGAGGGATTTCTTTCTCTATGTTGTTGAAATAAATTCAATGATTTATATCCCTGACAAATTTTCATGCCAACACATGCACATAATATAAGATAGAGATGTTAACAAGACATTTGTAAATTTTATATAACTCAACACAATATAACGGTTAGAGAATACTAAAACCTATAAATAGTGTAACCTTTGGATAGATGCCCCCAACATAGCATGGTTGCTTGGTAGAGGAAAGTCTCAAATATAAGTCCATGTAAGATTTATATGTCCTGCATAACAATCATAAATGCCAATTAATTGTATATATGATGGAAAAAATCTATCTTATCTAACAATCATGAGATAAATAACATATGAAAATGATCTAAACTATTTGTATAATCATACCTGGGTCCTAATTTTGTAATTTTAGAATATTTTGAATGTTTTTGTATTTTTGAAAATTTTTGTTACTTTATTAAAATTTGACATGAAAAATATAGAAACCAAATATAAAACCATGGGTTTGGTGGTAGAATAAAGGGTAAGAATATGAATAATTTACAACATGTGTCAAGATAAAGTATTCACTAAATATGATGGAATTATTATGTATATGCAAGATGCCCCTTTTTAATATGTAAATTGTAGAAAAAGGCATATAGAGGATAAAATAATGATGCATAGGAATGATTTTACATCCTCATATCATTAAATGTACATTTTTCAATGTATGTATCACTCATGTATGAGCAATAAATCATTCACAAAAGAATATTTTGCATGAATAATAATGTTGTGTAAATTAAAACTTGGTATATTAGCAAACTATTAGATGAATTAAGGATCAATTTGCTCATTTTTTTATTTGATTGTGTAAAATTATAAAAAACAATATCAACCACTTTAGGGCAACAATAAAAGTCTATATTGATTATTTTTGGTTGATATTTTATAATAAAAAAATATAGTCTACTCTATTCAAATTATGAAAACAACATGATAAATTACATAATATGTTAGTATCAAATCCTATTTTAGACTATTTAGATTAGGAAAATGAAAAATAAGAGACAAGATGATTAAAAGATACAAATATACAAGGTATATAATATTAATTGAATCGATCACATTTGTAAGAAGTGAAAGAAAATAAGGTACAAGTAACAAAGGAGTTGTGTATAGTACTTTTTTTATTTTTTTACTATTTGAATGTTTTTTATTTTTTTATAATTTTGAGATTGAAATGTGATAACCAATGATCCCATAAATATGAGAGTAATAATAAGGATCTATAATAATATTTTCAAGGGTCACCTTTTGTGTATGAAAACTATTAGATGTGGCTGACTTAGGATCAGAAAAGATATCATATGCTCTAATGTAACTATCTAGATCATAATTTGAGTAATACCATGTGGGAGAAGTAATTATAGAGGACTTGCCATGATTGTAAATATGATGAAGATTAGTATCAGGTTATTCCAAATGTTATTCTCTTTGTGTAACTTTATATATATATATATATATATATATATATATATATATATATATATATATATATATGTATGTATGTATGTATGTATGTATGTATGTATGTATGTATGTATGTATGTATGTATGTATGTATGTATGTATGTATGTATGTATGTATGTATGTATGTATGTATGTATGTATGACCACCAATTTATAAATGATGGTGTTTTTTGTAAACTTTACACCTTCGTTTGATATTGCATTGGTTGCTTTTGAGGCATTTCTAAATTAATTGCATATAAAACTTATGCATAGGTGAAAATAATTTAAATGTGATTTGTTTTTGAATTGATGTATTAATTCACTAAAATGGTGGATAAGGTGCAGGAGATATCATATATTGTAGAGGGTACTCATATCTGATTCATGAAATTATGACCACTTGGTTATAATAAATGTACTTTAAGAATATATTTACTATAAGAATCTATGTACCATAGAAGTTATGATGAAGATATTTTATAACAATGAACATATTAATATCATGTAAAATAACCTATTATATGGTATAATTAAAACATGAGTGGATGATATAGTAGGTTCTCCATGAGGAGGTAACACAATGCATCCTAGAGTAGTTTGTTGCTTCCCATTGAATTTTTTGACACTTTTATATGTTTTTTATATGAATTTTATGTGTAACCCACTTAATAGAGTGATATAATTGTACATGAATTCTCACTTGATCCATTATTTACTAATACCCTTTGAATGGGTTGTTTATCAATGTATGCTCATATACATAAGGCATGAAATTAAGAATAATCATCCACTATCTCACTATCACCTAATATAATCATATGACATGGTTACAATGTTTGAATAAGTGTATAAATAATTCCACCTAATGGATGATCATATGAATCAGGATGTCATTATGTATGATAAGTCTGATGTATTGCAAAATTATGGTTTGAGAATGAATCATTGAAAATATTGAACTTAGATTTTTCATTCTTTTAGGCTTAGTTTCCTTTATAGGAGTACTTACATCAATGAAATTGTTATCAATAAGATCTTAAATGTGTTTCTTAAGCTTGAAACACATATTAGTAAAATTTCCATTGCATCTATGGTAATCACAGTATGCATTGTTATAAAATGATTTACTTTAAGGCCTACTCATGTCAACCTCTAGTGGTGGAGGTAGAGTAGTGAGATTACACTCAAGTAACTATTAACACTCTAAACTACAACATGCAATTATCCCAAGTTATTCAGGCCTACCTCCATGTTTGGGGTAACATGCAATTATCCCAAGGCTGTGGGTGACCTATCGCTGGGTTAAACCTTTAGTTTATAGGGTTATCTCCCCTAGTGCATCCATTTATCTCAAATCACTAAAACATACTAAATGTTAGGGTGAAAAGGGATATAATGAAAATTTGAAAAGGAAACCTATGCTACTGGACGTGACGCACCAGTATTATTTTGTCCCCTCTCTTTGACCTTAAACAACACTAATGAAGCAAACATGGACTGAAACACTCTCTCTGAGGATTTTATGCATCGGTAATTCAAATGAAGGTTATGTTAAGTGTATATATCTTGGAGGTGATGGATGAGAGGTATATCTTGAGACACTTCCAACTAGGTGACAATTCAAGTATAGTCACAAACCTTTGACACATCATATGACCTGCATAAAATAACTTACTAGCATCTAGGTGAGGCAAGGAACTACAAAGGGAGAAAACCTACCACTTAAACATATCAAATGAATAAAATACACATTAGATCAATATGTAAGAATCTAAATTATTCATTTCTTAATCCCAAGAGGTCTATAAGATACAAATCTATGTAAAGTTTCCTCATACTTAATTGAAGGATATGTACAATGGCCTAAAAATCTCAATGTATATAATAATGAGAAGATAAAAATAGGTAAGATTTCATGGAGGTGATATGTAGTGGTCATTAATTACCATAATCCTATCACACAATAGTTGCAATATCCCTCATGACTCCCTTCATATATTGCCTTCATGGTTGGCGATCTTCAATGGGCCCTTTAGGCATTAATGTGGAGAGGTGGAAGTTAGTTCAAATTAGATGATATATTTTAAATCATTTAAATGCCTAAATATGGTCAAAAATTCTTGCTTTGGTAGTTATAAAGCATTAAAGTGGAGTAATTAGGCCTCCATAGATCATCTATCAAGCAACCTTTTCTTTGTCCATGTCAACTAGTGTAAAAAATTGTCCATTCTACATAATGGACATAGAATGTGTGTTTGATTCCTTAAATTAATTAGTTATAGGGGTTTTATGACCCTGAATTGACCTCCTTAGTACCCCCTCTATGCGATTAATCCTCTTCTTATTTTACCAAGTAGGTCTACTAGGCCACTAGGCATAACCACTTGATTACAAGCTATTTGAATAGATGTGGGACTTAAATAATAGCTTAGGAATATCTATATCAACATGATACATGTATATACAAGTTTACTACACCATGAATTAGTATTTTGAAATAATTCAAACTGATAATTCAACCTGACTTCGGTGATTAGGCCACCTCCTAATAGCACTTATAGACTAGCCGTTTGGTGCAGACTTGTAAAAGTAGTTACAGGTAGAGTCTTGAGAATTTTATCATATAAGAGGGTGGAATATGCCTCACACTACCTTCTGTAATTATTTTCAAATTCTCAACAAGTTATGCACCCTATTTTCATCATTAAATATTTCAAAAATGTGATTTTTAGGGGGTCAATACACCTATCCATATAATATAATACCATCGATGGAATCTCCTATAAGTGTACTATGTGATTTAAGTGTTTAATAGGTCCTCTTATTGTAATTGGATGTAGATTATTCAATATCTTCTCAATTAGGTCATTACTAGAATTTATTTAGGGTTTTAGAGGTTTACCATCTTAATTATGGTTCATAAAATATAGGCCTCCAATCCAAAACTTATGGCCATGGATGTTGATCCCATAGACCCTTATAAAACCATTTAATTTCTCTTGTTCCCTTGCAATTTTTATAGAGATATATGGGTGAAATTTGGTAAATTTGAAGCTCCTTACAAGAATTCTAAATGCATTGCAATCTTAGTGAGGTTCATAGAGTTGGGTTTCTAAATCCAACTATTTCATCCATGACCAGTGATCTCTTAGGGACTAACAACTCCTCCTAATATAATTGACTCTAATCCCTCTTTCCATGAAAGATATAAATGTTTGAATTAGTAGCTTGAGGTGGTAGCCTATGGTAGTACAGTTTGAACTAGGTATTAAGACTATATTTGACCCTTTCTTGTATTCATCTACATATAAGAACTCTTTCAGGATCTAAAACATCCTCATATACTTTATCATTACTTAAATACACTTGACGTGGTTTGGATTTGCCATTAAGATGGTGGTTGGGTTTTGAATCCTATGGGTGGTCTTAGGCCTCATATGCTAAGATTGAGTCTTATATATTTGAGTGACCTGTAGGTGAATTACCTACCTTAACATCACCATATCTCCCTTTATCTACCTACTTACACTCTTTTCAATTGTCTTCATTGACCTTAACCTTTCTCTCTTCTTAAGCTTGCCTTAAAGTCTCATTGTCAGCCTGAGTGTTTGATCATTTATGATAGAGACCTTGGTAGTCTCATCTCTCCTTAAATAATGTTGATGAGGTTAAAATATTTTGTATAACATTCCTATGACCTAACAACACCTATAGGATCAGGTATTCCTTCAACTCCATCCTTTTTATATCCTTTATCCCATTGCCTAGGGTTTATGGGAAGTTAGGCCTATGTAGCCCTAAGGTCTTAATTGAGTGCCTTCCTACCTCACTTTAGGCTACTATCATCCTGAAGAAATTTATATGAATTTTTCATGTCCTCATCACTTATTCCTCATATGGTTTCAAACTTCCAACAACCTCCAAACATGTATATTCCTTTAACTTTTATACATAGTCACATTTAGGCCTATTTAGGCAATTAGGATCCTTCTTGTCTAGAGGATCAGAGTGTTTAGATGGAAAACACTATGAGATTTTAGGTGACATATCAAGACACTCTATTTTTCTCCTTTCACTTCATTTATTTTAATGACTCCCTGAATTGTCACTCCTTACTAAGAACCCTACCTGTATGTGGCAGTAATGCACCTTTGACTATGTTATTAAGTGGGGGTAATATTTATTCCTTCATGTAAAATCTCCCCCAATCACAAAAATTAATCATCCTCTCCATGTTTTTTCTTGGTCTTAGTAAACTCTCTCATCTTGAAGACACTCTAAAATAAGTTTGATGATCAAGTTGTCTTTCATCTTCAGTCAAGGTTGTAGATGGTGGTTTTAGGTCTTTGAATAAGTGCTCATTTTGAGAGATGGTTTAATGTTTCATTTCCTCCTTAGGTGGCATAAATGTGATAATGATGTATTTTTTATCCTTATAATCCTATAAACTTCCTCAATCTTCTCACATCATCAATGCCTCTCAAACTTTAACTAAGCCTACCTCTCAAGAGATTAAGGATGAGATGATAATGTTGGTCTCTATTGACCTTAACTTATCCATACCTATACATATTTAATATTTCCTTATGACTACATTTGACTCTTTAATCCTATCATTCCCTTAATTTTTCTTCAAACTTGGCACTGCATCCCTCTATTTGAAGGAGAGTCTTGATTAAGAGTGTCCCATTGGTGAGTTGATGAAATAAATCTTTGTTTTTGACCATGATACCTCATATCTTATTATTTTAATAGGTCTATATTATTATTCATGAATATTAAATAATTTATATACCCCGTATCAATAGTTAGGATTCTATCTTTTTATTATACACCATATGCTTGTAGGTGCCTAGATGAGGACTTATCTATTAATGGTTTAAATTTGAGAAAGGACTTAAGTATAGGGTAATGAGGGTATGATGGAAGCAACATGTAACATGACTAAGAGTTGAATCACATGTATGCACTTAAAACAACCTAATGACGATTCTCCACTTATATTCATTACCATAACATTTTATTTGCACTTGTAGGGGATCACCTTATACACATGCTAGTCACATTAGAGAAAGACTTGAAAGATATGTTTGACCATATAGTAGATCATCTAAGTCTGGTATGTAGATAAGGCTTAAATGTCTTTAAGTAACCCATCATTCAACCTAAAAACACAAAACACTTCCATTTTATTCACTAAAATCTTCGTAACATGGAGAAACTTTGTTTGTAGTCTACAAATGGAGAAAACATGAATGTTTCATTGCTCTTTATGCCTCACACATTTGAACCAAGGGTGGAGAGTCACAGAGATGGATATTGAGGAATTGTAAAATACAATTATGATAATTGATTTTATTAAACCAACCAAAACTACATTGAAACCATTGTAAATTTGACCCATACATAAATAAAGAAGACACTTTGACTACTTAAGTTCTTAATATTTGTTCATAAAGCACAACGAGTCAATCTTGAAACCAATGAATAGGATTGGAATTATTGACTAATTTATTGCCTCATACCTAGAAAGGATTCAACATAATTCTTGAGTAACCTACTTCACCTAAGACTTCACTCTTTTCATACCTCTTGATGAGCCAAGGAATTTCAAAGGAAGTCATTGATTATCATGTCAAAGACAGTAGGTCTAGTGTTTTGTCATGTCATGAAACACATAGTTATTGTCTCTACCCCCTATTTGAACTTATGTCAAGTGTCTTCCTTATTTTTATACATGTGATAAGATTAATAATAGGCCTTAGGGTGTTCTTAGTGGTTCAAGTCTACTCAATATAAAGAGGACTAAATATGGTATCTTATGACTCATCATGAATCTATCTAGTGTGTTTAATATATGTAGGATATGGATTAATCATAAGTATTAATAATGTTGTGAATGTAGATGATAACCTAATTGAGGTCTTTATCATGTTTTAAGTCCTTTTAATAGGTATTTAAATGTTATCCATTTGGAACATTTACTTGAAGCCATACATATTATCTTAAAGGAGAATATTTGACCTTGAAGTGACGATATTTGACCTCAAAAATCTAATAAGATCATGATTCACATCCTAAAAGTCCTTCATGTATTCCACTATGCCATGACCAAACCATTTCCTATGATAATTTTGTCCTCTTCATAATTCAACACCTTTGTTTGCCACTAAATTGTCCCCACACATGTAAAAACATTCCCTTTCAACTCCCCAAACTGTACCATGTGTTCTCAAGCATTGTTTGATCCCTATTTTTCCTCCTCTTACCTACCAATAGTGATTCATGATTTGAAACATGAGAAAATGCAAAGAATTTATAGGTTGTAGGAGTTTGCAGGGTTGTATAAATTCGTATAGTATGGATTTGATCACATTGAATCATGGGTGTGCAAAGGGAGTTTAACATAAGCATCTAATGAAGGGATCTAGATGTTTCAACGTTACATTCCAATTACTCACTTAGCTAACTATTTAACTATTTATAGATGGTTATGGTAGATATACATGATATTAACTATATACTTTGATTAAGCTTGAGTTTATGCTATTTTTGGATAATATAATGTTTCTTAATTAGATGATAATTCATGATTCCTTATTTTAAGCTAGTTTGTGTATGTGTTTTCATTTTTTAAGCATATTAACGAATTGTTATAGTATATATTTTTTATTATGATTATTATGTGATATGACCTAACTACCTATGTGTTGTGAGGTGGATGCAAGGGAATTCTTCTTTTGAGTGTATCAGATGGAGAGCATTGTCAGAGAGGGTGGTGTAGATGGAGACATCACTAGTCAACAAGGCACTAGTGAAATCTTGCACACACCATGATAATTAGTCATGTTAGAAATGTATTTTTAAAATTATTATTAGTTTAAATTGCTTACTAATATTGTTTCCTGAGTAGGAAAACTATAGGAATAAAAATACCTTATGTGGTTAGCATAGTATGTCATTATTATTCTAGAGGCAAAATTAATTAAAGCAAAAATTTAAATTTGAGTTAATATTTATTATTTTTCCATTAAATTTCCAAAACATGATTCAATTATAAATAGGCTAAATATAAAATTATAATTTCATAATAAAATATAAAAAGGAAAAAAAAAATTATAAAAGAAAGAAAAAATAATAGGAAAAATAATTATAAATAAAAAAATAAATTAAAAATTAGACAAGAATTAAAAGAGCCTAAAATTAACAAAAACTAAAACTAAAATGAAAAGCTGAAAGAAGAATTTAGCATATTGTTCTATTTAAGAGATAGAAAGGGGAGATTACTTTGGAGAGGAGTGGCGTAGCTTTAGAGAGGAGACTAGGAAAAGGTGAGTGACAAGGTTTTCAAAAATAAGAAAGGATTACAAGGCAGTTATTGTAAATTGTTTTCCAAATAATCAATTAGACTATTAATTGTGTGCTTAATATAATGAGTGAATGTTTACTTGTTGCATGGTTGAATTTAAAATGAAAATAGATTCTTAAACTCCATTTGGCCTGTAGCATATATGTATACTTTCCTGGTTCCTACACATCAAACTACCAGATCATAGATTAAAATATTTACTTGTAAAAGACTAATGCTACTATGAGGAAGGTGAATATATGAATTAGTTTCCAATGATTAAAATAATTTACAAAACTGTTTTGAATCATGCTAAGCTATATTCTAGCCTATTGACATCATTGGGTCACTATACTCAGCCATAACATCCCTTTTTTATTTTTATTATCTATTGAAATATTGTATATAAGGTGCCAACCAGTTAAATAACCTTGTATATATTCTTATTTCTATCCATATTATTTCAATGGCATTGAGGTTAGAAGTAATTTTTTAAAGTAAAAACCAGGTAAAATATATGTACTCAAGTTTTGTATAATCATGGTATAAAAACTAGTGACATATACATATACATAAGTATGAACATAATACACACACACACACACACACACACACACACACACACACACACACACACACACACACACACACACACACACACACACACACACACACACACACACACACACACACACACACACACACACACACACACACATGAATAAGATAACAATTATTAGTCAATTCTTGGTAGTATAAAATATGTGTATAGTTAAATTGTAGGCTATGTAAGCAGGGAGTAAATTGGTGTGTGTGTGTGTGTGTGTGTGTGTGTGTGTGTGTGTGTGTGTGTGTGTGTGTGTGTGTGTGTGTGTGTGTGTGTGTGTGTGTGTGTGTGTGTGTGTGTGTGTGTGTGTGTGTGTGTGTGTGTGTGTGTGTGTGTGTGTGTGTGTGTGTGTGTGTGTGTGTGTGTGTGTGTTTGTGTGTGTCTATATATATAAGTTGAATATTCTAAAAAAAAAAATAGTAATATTTCTATTATTTATTAAATCCGCTCGAGACAAATAGTTGTACTAAAAAAAATAAAAATAAAGTGGCTTAGATTTTTGATTGACATTGACTAGCTCTATGATTCTATTGATTTTAACAAAACTTAATAAAAATCAAATTTTTGTATGTCTTGCTTAAGCCATAAATGGTAAACACTTTATTAGGCATCAAACCTTCTATAGTTCAAACCAGTTGGCACTTACCCAATAATTTTTAGTAATGAATGGAAGACCAAAATGTAGTTAAAGCAATAAACTCTGATATGAAATACTACATTGTTTAGTCAAAAATTATTAAAATATAAATCTTACACATCAATTGGAAAAAGTGTAATATATAATAGGCTAAAATAAATTGTTGAGCCTAACATGTGTTAAATTACAGATTAAACCAAAATTACCAGACCTATAGCTTAGCGGTATATGTATATTATTAAATTAAAATATTAAATTCTAACTCTTATTTTATTTACTGGGCCTTATTTTAAAGGTTAAATCATTGATTGGAAATGTTGGGTAACAATTAAAAAGATAAAATATAAAAATGTTGAGCATACTATCTCTTCCCTAGAGCAAGATCAAATGTTCAGTGAAGCTTTATTTTGCTTCAAATATCCCTATTGTAATTTAATAGGTATAAATATAAATACCTTTTTATTTTGTCGAATAAAAATAATGGATATTTTAAATTCCTTGATATATGGAAAATTTCACATGGGATGTGACTTTGTATCAAGTTATGACTAATTAAACCATGGGGATAGATCTCTAGTTAACATTCTTAGGAGAATTATTAACCAAAAAATGAAGGAATTAAATAATATAGTTTAGCAAACTATTTCTTGTAAACCATCCAAAAATAAATTGAATGATTAACTAGACATCTTGTGTTTTTTGGAAAAACTAAGCTCTAGGTTATTATTGAATTTAGTGTGATCTTTGTGTTCATAACTAATTTATGATTTGATATCTATGCCTAGTAGTTATGTTTAAAACACTAAACCATGGTTTGGAATTAACATAGCCTTAGAATACTTATATACAGTGAACGTTAGGATGTGCAAGTTCTGGTATATAGGGATTACACCTATAATTTATTAGATGATTTAAATAAGTCATCAAGCTTCATAAAAATCATGAACTATAACCTTTGGAATAAAGCAAATGAGTCAATAGGATAATGAGTTATCTGACTCACTATTAGTAATGTGAATGATAGTTAGTCATACGTATTCGGTTTGGAATACTTGAGAAATTGCATACTATGAGTATGTTTAATACGTAACTATACTTAAAAATGTTATATTGCGATGAGATACCTTGGTATGTTTGTATGTAGAGTATACCTGGATAGTATTGTTTATTGTATACTTATTATTATGATTTGGCTGGGTCTTGCTAATAATAGGTTTGGATTGTGTTTTGTCATGTAGTTGGGAACCTATGATAGTATGGGATATCATAGGCTGATATAGTATAGAAGTGTATTGTACCTGGGTGGTATTTAATGTAGTTATTATACCTAACTCATTTATACATTTGTTAGTATATTGTATATATACTAGTATTTGTTGTAGATAGTACTTGTTTTTATAGTTGGTAGACTTGTTTATACATGTATGGAACTTTGTTATTTTAGTAAATACTATGTTGGAATGTTATAGTGTTCTATAGAATGATAACTTGCCTTATTATATATAGTTACTTGTCTAATAATTTTGCTTCTCATGTATTTGAGATTACTTCATATGATTGATTATGGTAAAATGATAATTAAATATTAGAACACTAGACCATGGTAATATAGGATTACCATAGGATGTAGATAATTGGAAACCAATTATAATGTTTGAAATGTAAAGTTAAATTGTAGGTTTACCTAAGTGGTATATTTTTTATCATTATTTCTAGTATGAGATAGAATATAATGAAAGATTCATGCATATGTTAGACGGATTTAATGTATGTTGTTATTACTCATGTGTATAGTGTTTTATATGATGCATTTGATAGTAGGATGTATGTTGATGAATCTTGTGGTTGAATTTTTATTTAACCAATCTACATTGCTAATACAGAATAAAGAGTGAGATGGACATTGCTAGCTTACTAGCATTACAATTTTAGATGAAGGCTGTCCGATCAAGTGGTGTGTATCAAATTTATTGATCTAAAACATAATCATTTATTATTTGTAAATATTTGAGACAAAGTTTTTTTAGTGAGACATTATCATTTCATGAATATGGTTCACATTTAAGCGTGACATCTTGCAATAAAATAGATTTATATTATACACTATATGTTTTGTTTAGAATCATATATCACACAGGTACTTGCTAGTCTCTTTGGATTCCCATGCCGTCACTATATATTCATCCATGAAAGGAAGACCATTCCTTGATGGGATAACACAAGGGATTGTGGGTCTGTCATTGGGTGGAAAAGTGCTTAGATGATGTTCTCCCTCCCCAAAACAATACTACTATTAAGATGACACTTGAGATTGCCATAGATACTGGAGAGTTTGGGGAACTCATGCTCTAGGATGTCATGTATGTATATGAACATTGGATTGCAAAGTATTTTAGTTATCATTGAGTTATAATTACTTGTTACTATAAATCAATAGTGGTGGTTGTAGACTTGTTTCAATTATAACTGAGTTAATGAAATTACTTTCTATATTCATTTTATAAAGTGTACTCTCATGATATCAAAGATCAATATTATGTGATGTATAATACTTGTTCCTATTATCACCTTTTGTAATTATTATGGTCTCTAAATATTCTCATGGTAAAATATATATTTGGAATATGTGTTTAATAAAAGAAATTGTTCATGTATTTCTATGTTTAACCCAGTGGGGTTGTTACTTGTGGTATCAAATTTGTGGCTCAAACTCTATGACCTAATGATTTCATTAGCATTTTCATGTATTTTGTTCATCAGTATTGTTGGTTGGATATTTTGTCGATTAGCGTACTGATAAACAAAATGGGTCTGATCATCCAAAGTAGGAAGATTGGTCGGCCAAATGTGTAGGTTTACCACATTAAAAGGGGACTAATCTCTCCTCTCATCAAGGGGAGGTTCCCTATACATATATAATAATACTCAAGGGTAGGATAAATCATCCATCTCTCTTTTTTTAGAGATGATGCATGAAAATCAAAGGAGAAATCTTAGGGATAATGACAGAAAGCACTCCTCTTCTTTCAGAAGTACCATTCAACAAACCACAAGAATCTTCCTTGTAGTAATTGCAAAATGTAACCAAGGTCGTAATAACAAGCAAATTGAGATGCAACACAAAGTCTACAACCTGAATTGCCCATGAGTGAGATACGAAGGACAATGAGGGCACAATGTCATCCCAAGGTCCTTTACATAAAAATAAAAAGAAAACACACTAAAGGCAATTGTGGGGGCACAAAGTCTCTCCACAGTTGGCTTCAGGATGCCTTCCTGACTACTTTCACTAATTTTTCTTATTGAATTAAAGGAACAAAAAATATATTAAGGAAAAAAACATAAGAATAGTTTCCCCAACAACAAAGATATCACAGCACAAAGTTTGAAAAGTCACTTGCTTTCTTATTCCAATAGCAAAATATGATCAACAATCTGAGCTCAAAGTCTCAATAATGCCTTTCAATTTAGGCAGAGTTTTTTTTTTGATAATCAGAGAGAGCCCCACAATAACAAGAGAGTCCTTATATAGTCTCTTCACGAAGGACTTGGGAATAGTAACACATCATGTTGCATTGAATTTTGTTAAGAAGACATGCTAGAATTTAAGGGCATTTAGTCGTTTGCTTTTTTCAATGCAGAGAAATGAGTCATGCTATTGAAAGTTTGCATCTTTCAATATCCACCTGGTAGTCTACTTCTAGAAACATATCTAATGCACAAATGTTTTTGGTCATTCCTGCTCTTTATGTTCCTCTCATTAGTTCTTCCTTTTGGCCTTGGCCTTAAAACCTTTGAATGCATTCAGGTCCGCACTTAAAACTTGCAAGGATCAATGGCTATTTCATTATTGTGAATTTGACTTCTGCAGGTACATCACTTTCCTCAGCAATTCCTTCGGCTTTGTCATTTGATCTTTCCCAAAGGGGACCCGCCCTTTGGGGCCTTGAGAAGTGGTCCACTTTGGGTCGGGAAGAGCCCCCCACAAGGGTATCTTCCCTTCGGGTGGTCTTCAGATGACCTTCGGGCTTCTTTCTTTCGGCGATTTTTATCCTTTATTTCTTTTGGACAAAATGTCCAAAGGAATTCCTTCGGGCAATTTGTCCAAAGGAAATATTCCTTGCCTTTTCTTTCCACTGAGATTCGCTTTGTTTTTCGATCTTTTCTTTTGGAGGAAAAATTCTAGAGGAATTATTTCAGAGGAAAAGTTCTGAAGGAATTCTTTCAGACAATTTCCTTAAAGGAATTATCTCTTTGTTAATTTTACCAGGGGAACTTTTTCGAAGGAAATCCCTTTGCTCTTTTGGCCTTTGAATTGGTACATTTTCCTCCTTCTTGCCCTCCATAAGGGTTGTTTGAGCTCTGAATTAGCCTTTCAAGTTTTTTCAATGGTTCACTTCAGCTTCTGAGTGTCCTCCGCAAGGGTTGTTTGTCCCTTGGAAATTTGCCTTAGTCGATTTTATGTGAATTTCAAATTGTGACACGTGGCAGCATCCGCTGCTCTTTGAAACATAGTGAAATGAGGCTTGGAAGATGACACTTGGAAGCATCTGCTAAGTTCTATCAAGTTTTTGTTTCCTTAGTCACTTTTTCCATGGAAATTCCCTTCGTAAGGGCACTTGTGTCTTTGACGTTTGGGGCACTCCTTTCAACTTGTCACTTGAATCGACCGATTGAACCAACTTTGGTTCAATGGTTCATTCCCTTGTTTCTATTGACCGCTTGAACCAAAATTATTTGAAAAAAGCCTCGTTGAACCCGTTGAACCTTTGAACTAAAGTGGTTCAATGGTTCAACTATTCAATGGTTCAAGCCTCAGAAACTTGTTCTTTTGATTGAACCTGTTGAACCATTAATTTGTCATTTCCTTATTCCTTCTAAGCTCTTTGATCTTCATTGTATTGGTGGAACCTTTGAACCTGTGAACTCATTGAACCCTTTGGTTCAAGGTTCAAAAGTTCAATCAGTTCATTATTTTTATTTGGCTAAGTCCTTTTGATCTTTTTGAACCAAACGCATTGAACCATTTGGTCGTTGAACGTGTTGAACCACTTTGAACCCATTGAACCTTTGAACCAAAGTGGTTCAATGGTTCAATGGTTCAAGCCTTCTTCTTTTTGATAAGTGTTTTGAAGCCGTTGAACCTTGAAGCGATTAAACTTTGAACCTTGACAAATGCCCTTAACTCTTGCTGCTGATGTTGAACCTTTGAATCCATTAAACCCATTGAACCAAAATGGTTCAATGGTTCAATCCTTGCTTAAAATCTTGCCGATGAACTCTTTTGATTGAGCCTTGTTATTGAACCAACTTTGAAATTTCCTAAGTGTTGAGAGCTTGCTTCTTTTTTGCAGAGTCCATAGAAATCAAACTGAGAAGTTTGTTGAACTTATCCTGCAGAGTCAGTAGATTTAAGCCTGCAGAGTCCATAGATTTAAGCCTGCAGAGTCCGTAGATTTATGAGAAGCTTGAAAAATGAGGAATTTGAATGCTTAGAACAAATTTTGAGAAGGGAAGAGATTATTTTGGTGTGAGGAACTAAAATAGTTCACATGTTGTCCCAAAAGATGAGAAGTCTGTTTTTGGAGACAACATCTGGCTCCAATTAGGGAACTTCTATCAATTGTAAAAAAGAATTGAAGGTAGTAAAATTCAAAATCTCCAGTGTCTTCATGTGTACCATTGGGATATAGAGTCATGTTAACCAGAAATGAAAGGCATCAAAAATGGAAACAAACAAAACAAAATAGAATTAAAAACTATACAAATATACATATGTATAGATGTAATGATCTGATACTTCAAGAGTTGAAGTGTTTCAGATGCTGCCCATTGTGAGGTAGAGAAAAGAGTGTGCCGTCTTGATATTTTAGTTAAAAGTTGTTTTCACCATGGTGTTGATGAATTATAAATGGGCCTCTCCAAAGGGAGTCAAACTTTCCATGCATCCCTTTTGGTTCTCTCCTTTTGTCCCATAGTAGGACTTGATCCCCAATCTAGAAATCATGATTTTTGGCCTTTTGTTCAAAGAGTTTCTTTACCAAACTTTGATGAGTAGAAATTCGGTCCACCACCATGGTTCTCTATTCATCCAGCTCGGTCAAAAACATGATTCTCTTATCAAGAGAACTTTCATATGTCTGATCTTCAATTGCCTTTGCCAATTTCAAGGCTAACAATTCTAAGGTTGTTGGTATTTTGGCATTGATACCATAAAGAAGTTGAAAAGGAGACATACCAATTTCCCTCTTTGGTGTGATTTTATCTATCCATAGAGCATCAACCAATGCTTTATGCCATGTCCTTTGATTGTCATTTGCTAGCTTCTTGATGATAGTTACTAGGTTCTTATTGCTTGATTCAACTTGTCCATTCCCTTGTGGAAAATAATCAGAAGAATGGAAGAGTGTAATTCCATAATGTAAATAGAATTGTGTAATCTCTTAGGAGGTGAAACAAGCTACATTGTCAATAACAATTTTGGTTGGAACTCAAAACCTGGAAATGATATTCTCCTTGAAGAAATTGCATACAACTTCTGAAGTAGCATGCTTAGTTGGGATTGATTCTACCCACTTGGTGAAATAGTCAATTATTGTAATGATATAATCATGTCCAACACTTGAAGATGGGTTTATAGTCCCAATAAAATCAATCCCCCATTGTTGGAAAGGTTCTTCTATGATCACTGGCTTGAGAGGTAGGCCAGCTAAGTTAGGTCTTGCAACAGATTACTAGCAAAGTTCACATTTTCTCACCCACTTATATGCATCTTGGAAAAGAGTTAGCTAGTAATACCTGGCTCACAAAATCTTGTGAGCAATTACATGAGTAGAAAAATGTCCTACATAGGATAGATTGTGGAAAGATTTAAAAAGTTGGCTTTGTTACTCTTTTTCTACACAACAAAGGAATACTCCATCTATGCTTCTCTTGTATAAGCCATTGTCCCAAAGGACAAAATTGGCAGCTTTCAACTTGATAGTCCTCCTTGATTTATACGAAAAATGAGTAGGAAATTCACCATAAGTAAAGAAATGAGCAATACCTGAATACCACTCATTGGTAGTGGAGATAAAAAGTACTATTGGTGTGTCTTCCACTTCAGCGTCTACATACTATGTATCTCCTGGCTCATTATCAACAATTAATTGACATAGGCCTTTTCCCCTAACCAATTTGTTGACTTGATGTCTAGATCAAACTCTTGGATCTTTTCAATCTAATTGCCTCTCTTTGTGCCAAAATCTTGCTGAGTTAATATGGACTTGACTATAGTGTCAGGAACTAAGGCAGTAGTGTGTGAATTTAGGATATAGAAGCAGAAATGTTTGACTACTTTCACCACTGCATAAGCATGATTCTTTACATTTGAATAGTTCATCTCATGGGTTTTGAGAGGGCAACTCATGAAAGAAATAGGAGATTCCATACCTTCCTTATCCTATTGAACAAGAATTGCTGAAAGCGTGTGTTCAGAAGCATAGCTGTATATGATGAAATCTTTGTTGTAATATGGACAAACCAAGGTATGGGCATGGGCAATGGTAGTCTTGATATCTTGAAATGTTGACTTGCCTTCTTTAGTCCATCTAAAGGTGGTCTTCCCTTTCATCATGTTCACAATGTGTCTAGTCTTCTCAGCAAATTTAGGGATGACCTCTGTAAGAAATTCAACTTTTTGAAGAAAGAGTGAATAGCATTTTTACTTATAGGCAAATTAAGCTCTTGAATAGACTTGAATATGTCTAAGTCAATCTTTATGCCTTCTTTAGACATAATGTGTCTGAAGAATTTCCCCTCTATTACTCCAAAAATAGACTTCTTAGGGTTCAAGGAAATACCATTCTGGCAGTAGCACTCCAACACTTGTTGTAGGTGGCGTACATGATCAGATCGATGCTTTGAAAATATGGTTAAGTCATCAAAGTATACTACTATGAATTTACCTATTTCATCTTTGAAAGCTAGGTTTATTGCTCTCTGAAAGGTGGCTCTACCATTTATCAAGCCAAAATGCATTCTTCTATATGTAAATGTACCCCAAGGTGTGGTGAATGTAGTCTTGTGTTGGTCTACTTCACCAACTTCAACTTGATTATATCCTGAGAAGCCATCTAGCATTGATAACATCTCTGAACGTGTCACTATTTGAAGCACTTGATCCATAATTGGCAAAGGGTAATTATCTTTCATAGATGACTGATTCAGATTCTTGAAATCTACACAAATGTGAATTTCACCACTCTTCTTCCTTACATTCACTATGTTTGCAATCCATGTGGAATGATGGATTGGAAAGATGATTCTAGCATTTAACATTTTTTGTATCTCAGACAGAATAGTACCTGATATTTTTGGATTGTACTGTATGGATTTTTGCTTATAGGGCATTGAGTCAGCCTTGAGAGGAATGTCATGACAGATTTCATTAGGTCTAAGAGACTTTAGTTCATCATAAGAATATGCTAAGACATCCATGTATTGAAAGAGTAAAGTGGTGAACTTGAATCTCTCTTCAAGGGTGCAACACTTACCAATGTTAACCTTCTTTGGATTTTCTTTAGTAGTCAGATTTACTTGATCGAATCCCTAAGAGAAACTTGAATTTGTTTGTTGTTGTTTGATGAATGTATCTTGCTTGTCAAATATTTTCTCAAGAGAAACCAAGCCTTTAGGAATTTTATTTCCTTTTAGCTGTAAGAATTCTTCATTTATATCTGAACTAGATTCAAAGGCTAATTCATACTTCTGAGGTTCATTGCCTTCAAAATGTAGTTGTTCAAAGTTGTCTTTTCATTCCAGGAAGGCAATGATTTGATGATCATCATTGAATACTTCCCAATGATTAGCATTGTCAGGAACACTTGGTCTATAGATTAGCTCAATAGTATACATGTCTTCTTTGAAATCTGAGTGAGGAACTAAAAGAGTTTCTGAAATAACAAGTGCATCACCTCTATCATTAGATTCCCTGGGTATGGAAGAAATGTTGAAATCATCAAAGCTTTCAATTTGGTCTCAAACCAAGTTGCAATAGTGGCATAATATTTCATTCTTGGTTTGGTATAATTTTCTCACTTGACAAACCACTAATTTAGCATCCCCTTTGGCATGAAGAAACTTGATGCCTTTGTCTTGAGCATCCTTCAATCTAAGCAACAGTGATTCATATTCAGCCGTATTGTTAGTGTTGTTAAATTATAATTTGTAAGATGAAGGAAACATATCTCCTTGAGGAGATATCAACACAATCCCAACTCCTGAACTGGTAGAGGAACAACTGTCATCAAATTCTAGAGTCCATACCTCATCAAACACTTATTTTTCTTTAAACTTTTTTTCATTGGAGAGGGAGGGTCCTTCTTCATTTGTATTACAACCTACTAGTTCTTCTGCTATTCTAGTTGAACTGATTTTTGGGTTGATATTTTCAAGAATTTTATCAGGTGTTCCATGCACTTTGTCTGTAGATAGAAAGGGGTTTCCCATACGTAAGGATTCAAAAAGAATTTGAGCTTCAGGGGTTGATGTTTGGGTGACCACATATTTTTCCTCCTTTTCAGGGAGAAATCTCTCCATTATGCCTTTGACAGGGATTATTGCCTTAGACAAGTCCATGCTTAGTTCTCCTCCCATGTCCTTACAAAAATTTCATCCAAGAAAAATGCCATAAGATGCTGGGATGTCAGCCACCAAGACAGTCATCTTGATTCTCTTATCTAGAAATGTTGCAAATGTAAATTGAGCATCTTTGATTTGCCCCAACAATGGTACTTTCTTGTTTTCAATGTAGAAACATCTCCCAAATGTCTTGGTCAATGTGAGGCCAAGAGATTCAGCTACTTTAGTAGGCATGACATTGTCAGATGCACCTGAGTCTATAATACAATTACTTAGCTTGTGACCATTTATTAATAGGGAAACATAGAAAGGTTCTATTTTCCCAGGGGAAGCTAGAGGAGTAATGACAAGATTATTCAGAATGGGCATGTTCTTTAGTGAATTACGAGTTACCTTTTTAGCTTCTTGTCCTACAAGGATGGTTTGGTTCTTGACACATTGGACCAACTTATCCAATTGATCAGGATTGGACTACAAATATTCAAATTCAAATATTTATATTTTTGTCTTTTTGACATAATCGATTATGTCAAATGGCTGAATTGAGCTAGGTACAGAGGAAGGTATTTCAACCTTTTGAGTTTTGGGAGGGATGGGAGGAGGACTGGTTTGCAAAATTGAAGTAGAAGGTTAAGATGAAATTGATGTACTTACTTTTTAGGTGATCACCAGATCCTTTGACTGGTAAGGCAGAGTGGTTCCATGCTTCGCAATTGTAATTATTGGTTGAGTTTGCTCCTCTATCTTCCCTTTATTAGCTTGCTAGACTTATTAGTTCTTAGACCTAGTAAACACTGCATATGATCCATCAAAAGCTTCTCCTTTGCTTCTGGGTTCATCCTAATAGTTCAAGATACCAATGTGGGAGTCGCCAGCTGATTCTTCTTGATTTTCTACAAGAAGATTAGCATCATTTTATTGATTCAATTCAGACTAGAAAGAGAACTCTGATTCTGCTTCAAGATATCCCATTGCTGAATTGGTTGGACGAGCTTCTAGGGCAAGTTTCCCTTGTGGGGAAGGAAGACAATTTTGTTGCCCTTGATTCTTGGCAGCATTGCCTTGATATGACTGATTTGGAAATGTCCTTCTTGGCATATCTCTATATGGAGCAAAAGATATTTCTTGTGCCATTTGCTTTTTGAGAGCAAGCAACTCATTTGCCAACTTTTACACCATTAGATCTGTGGTGCCTGTAGATGAATATTCAGAAGATGATGGAAGTCTATTTCTATTTGGATCTCTTCTTATCTTCCCTACTAAGATGAGATCATCTTCTACCTCATTGGACAAATGTTGAGCTATAGCAAGATCTATTTGACTAGAACGTCTCAAAAGAAAACTTACTTTAGGTAACTGAGAATTAATGAAGAAGCATTGGAGATTCTCAGCTGTAGGTCGAGTAATTATAGGAATTTTGTTCCTTATTTTGTCAAACTTGGCTATGAAGTCCCTCATTGGTTCATGAGGTTCTTTCTTCATTTGTGTAAGTTGAGCCATAAGTGCATGTCCATCTTCTACAAGTTTGAATCTGGCTTCAAATATAGCTTTGAGAGTATTCCAATCAGTTACTGATCGATCCTATAGATGATAAAACCAATCTGTAGCAACACCTTGTAATGTTTTTACAAATATCCTGACTTCTACATCTTCAAATTCTACTCTAAATACGCCACAGGCTATGTTGAAGGCTACAATGTTTTCATCAGGATGAATTTTCCCATCACCATTGAATTTGGGAAAATTCTTCCTTGAACTGTGTGGAAGCTCATGTAGAGGTGGAGTAAGATTGAGGGGACCAAAAGAATTACCCCAGGGACCTTGAACTGCAATTATATGACTATGAAAAGGAAGAATAACAAATCTTAGAGGGGTAATTATTGGCAAAGCTTTATCAACAACAGAAGTGGATAGTTCATCTGGAAATGGAGATATGACTTTAGTAGGAGGAAAGCTCTTGGTTCATTGGAGGTGAGATGGTGAAGGAAATAGATCAAAATTACTTTGTTGTACCAACTCAAATACAGGGTCAACAATACCTTTAGCCCTTTGGATTTGTGTATACCTTGAATCTGCCAGATTGTGAAACAAAAATGGAAAATAATTGACCTTGCTTTAGTTTGAAGCTTGAGGCTTTAAATTGTGCATTCTTTCCCAATTAGTGTGGAAGTGAATGGTAAGGTTATAATAATAATGGGTAAAACATAGAAATAGAATAGAGTCTATAATGGATAATGGTAGAGATTGATTTCATCTAAAACTCGAGGTTTCAGAATGCACATAACTATATCCCTAGCAGAGTCACCAAAAACTGTTGGTTGAATATTTTGTTGATCAGCGTACTGATAAAAAAAATAGGTCTAATCATCCAAAGTAGGAAGATTGGTTAGCCAAATGCGTAGGTTTACCACATCAAAAGGGGACTAATCTCTCCTCTCATCAAGGAAAGGTTCCCTATAGATATGCTATATATATATATGTATATATGTATATATATATATATATGTATATACATGTATATGTATATATATGTGTGTGTGTATATATATATATATATGTATATATATATATATATATATATATATATATATATACATACATATAAATAGAAAATAATACTCAAGGGTAGGATAAATCATCCATCTCTCTTTTTTTAGAGATGATGCATGCAAATCAAAGGATAAATCTTAGGGATAATGACAGAAATCGCTCCTCTTCTTTCAGAAGTACCATTCAACAAACCACAAGAATCTTCCTTGTAGTAATTGCAAAATGTAACCAAGGTCATAGTAACCAACAAATTGAGATGTAGCATAAAGTCTCCACCTAAATTTCCCAAGAGTGAGATACAAAGTACAATGAGGGCACAAATTCATCCCAAGGTCCTTTACACAGAAACAAAAAGAAAACACACTAAAGGCAATTGTGGTGGCATAATGTCTCTCCACAGTTGGCTTTAGGATGCCTTCCTGACTACTTTCACTAATTATGCTTATTAAATTAAAGGAACAAAAAATATATTAAGGAAAAAGACATAAGAATAGTTTCCGCAACAACAAAGATATCACAACACAAAGCTTGAAAAGTCACCTGCTTTCTTATTCCAATAACAAAATATAATCAACAATCTGAACTTAAAGTTTCAGTAATGCCTTTCAATTTGGGCATTATTTTGTTTTTGATAATCAGAGAGAGCCCCACAATAACAAGAGAGTCCCTTATATAGCCTCTTCAAGAAGGACTTGGGAATAGTAACACATCATGTTGCATTGAATTTTTTTAAGAATACATGCTACAATTTTGGGGCATTTACCGATTTGATTTTTTTAATGCAAAAAAAAGAGTCATGCTATTGAAAGTTTGCATCTTTCAATATCTACTGGCGGTCTACTTCTAGAAACATATCTGATGCGTAAATGTTTCTGGTCATTCTTGCTCTTTACGTTCCTCTCAGCAATTCTTCCTTTTGGCCTTGGCCTTAAATCCTTTGAATTCATTCGGGTTCATGCTTAAAAATTGTAAGGATCAATGGCTATTTCATTGTTCTGACTTTGACGTCTACATGCACATCACTTTCCTCGGCAATTGCTTCAGCTTTGTCATTTGATCTTTCCCAGAGGGGACCTACCCTTTGGGGCCTTGAGAAACAGTCCACTTTGGGTCGAGAAGAGCCCCCCACAAGGGTATTTGCCCTTTGGGTGATCTTCGGATGGCCTTTGGGCTTCTTTCTTTTGGTGTGCTTTATCCTTTATTTCCTTCAGACAAAATGTCTGAAGGAATTCCTTTGAGCAATTTTTCCAAAGGAAATCTTCCTTGCCTTGTCTTTCCACTGTGCTTTGCTTTGGTTTTCGGTCTTTTCTTTTAGAGGAAAAAGTTTGGAGGAATTCTTTCGGAGAAAAAAGTCTGAAGGAATTCTTTCAGACAATTTCTCTTAAGGAATTGTCTCTTTGTTACTTTTGTCGGGGGAACTTTTTCAAAGGAAATCCTTTTGCTCTTTTGGCCTTTGAATTGGTCCATTTGCCTCCTTCCTACCCTCCACAAGGGTTGTTTGAGCTCTGAATTAGCCTTTCAGGTTTTTACAATGGTTCACTTTGGCTTCTGAGTGTCTTCTGTAAGGGTTGTTTGTCCCTTGGAAATTTTCTTTAGTCAATTTTATGTGAATTTCAAATTGTGACACATGGCAGCATCCGCTGCTCTTATAAACAAAGTGAAATGAGGTTTAGAAGATGACACTTGGTAGCATCCACTGAATTCTGTTAGGTTTTTGTTTCCTTCTTTAGTCACTTTTGCCACGAAAATTCCCTCTACAAGGGTACTTGTGTCTTTGACATTTGGGGCACTCCTTTGAACTTGTCACTTGAACTGACTGATTGAACCAACTTTGGTTCAACGGTTCAATGGTTCATTCCCTTGTTTCTATTGACTGCTTGAACCAAGATTCTTTGAAACAAGCCTCATTAAACCCATTAAACCTTGAACCCATTGAACCTTTGAACCTGTTGAACCTTTGAACCAAAGTGGTTCAATGGTTCAACGGTTCAATGGTTCAAGCCTCGAAAACTTGTTCTTTTGATTGAACCTACCTGTAGAAGCCTTTGAACCTGTTGAACCATTAATATGTCACTTCCTTGTTCTTTCTAAGATCTTTGATCTTCATTGTACTAGTTGAACCTTTGAACCTGTGAACTCATTGAACCCTTTGGTTCAAGGTTCAACGGTTCAATCGGTTCATTCTTTTTATTTGGCTAAGTCCTTTTGATCTTTTTGAACCAAACGCGTTGAACCATTTGGTCATTGAACCTGTTGATCCACTTTGAACCCATTGAACCTTTGAACCAAAGTGGTTCAATGGTTCAAGCCTTCTTCTTTTTTATAAGTGTTTTGAAGCTGTTGAATCTTGAAGCGGTTGAACTTTGAACCTTGACAAATATGCTTAACTCTTGCTACTGATGTTGAACCTTTGAACCCATTGAACCTGTTGAACCAAAATGGTTCAAGGTTTAATGGTTCAATGGTTCAATCTTGGCTTAGAAGCTTGCCAATGAACTCTTTTGGTTGAGCCTTGTCATTGAACCAAATTTGAAATCACCTAAGTGTTGAGAGCTTGCTTCTTTCCTACAGAGTCCGTAGAAATCAAATTGAGAATTCCATTGAACTTGGCCTACAGAGTCTGTAGATTTTCTTCCTACAGAGTCCATAGATGTAATCGTGTAGAGTCTATAGATTTAATCCTGCAGAGTCTGTAGATTTAAGCCTGTAGAGTCCGTAGATTTATGAGAAGCTTAAAAAATGAGGAATTTGAATGCTTAGAACAAATTTCGAGAAGGGAAGAGATTATTTTGGTCTAGGGAACCAAAATAGTTCACATATTGTCCCAAAAAATGAGAAGTCTATTTTTGGGGACAATAGGTGTGAGCCTAGTGTCATGAAGTATTGCATTAGAATTTAGAATCGTGGTGTCTTAATGTAGAACCATGTTGCACCATGATGAAGTTTTGTGACATTTGTAAAAAGTGTGTGGGTCATTAAGCGTGTACCCTTTAGATCACTCATACCAATTTGATGTGTTTGAAAGATTGTTAAATCAAGTATTCCTTTGGTGATTGTTGTATTTGAGGTTTTAGGTAGAAGATTATATATCATAGTTCATGAATTATGAACACAATCTTTCTCCTATAGTTTTATCACTTAGATCAGACACCTCAAGTATGATTACGACCTTCTTGATTATCAAGTCACTTTGTTTTATGTTGTGATAGTTATTAATCTCATGATGTTTATCTTAAAATTATGTGCTTTAGTCTTTTCATTTATATTTACTAAACCTAGGAGTGGGAAATCTTATAAGACCATTATTCTTTAAGGACCACCTAGAGTGGTGGAAAGTTTCTTATTAGAGTGTTTTTGTATTTCTTGGAAATTCCATTGTGTTAGGAGTTTGTTTATGGAATTTTCACTCTTAATACATGTGGTTTAAGAAGAAGTGTCATCCCTTTGAGTTAGCATAGAGGTGAATTATTTTATCTTATAATATTTTGACATTATTACGATGTTACTAAAAGGAGTCTTATATATGCATGAAGTTGGTTTAGTGTTCCCTTAAATGGGAATTATTTATAAAATTTGTTTGACTATACTCCATTAGAATTTTAATGATAATGTTTTATATTCTTGGTGAGAGATAAGTTTTAATATTGGATAGACGAACACATATTTATGATGGCATATATCTTTCCTAGTTATGGAAGTAGATTGAGATACCATACTTATAAGATTGGGTAAGTAAGTAGTGTTTGGGCAACATTCAGTTGTGGTATTTGCTTTTTACGTTGGGAGGGTAAATAGGAGATTTTGAGATGATAGATTTATAATTTTCAATTTTGACTCTTTTAGTATCACTAATTGATCTATATTATGATTTATAGACCATGTAAGATGGCAAGCCTTGATGTATAAATTAAACTATATAATAAGAATTATATGTTGATTTTAATTAGTCTAATATTATTCACCCTTGTATAGATTGATACCAATCTCTTTTATTGAATGCATGTTTTTTTCAAGAGATATATTTTTTTATACCTTTTGTCAAAAGTGAGTAGGGCATACAAGGTAAGAAACATCTTGTCAATCTAGGGGTTGAAATAAACTTTTAAATTATTGTGTGTTAATTGAGCAAGTAAGGAGACACTGATTGTCTATTCCCTTATAAGGTTAAAATAACAGTGTAATTCTTGGCCTATGTATGTTATGATAATTATAACATTATTTCTTCTTAATCATGAACATAATCTAATGAGTTCAATTGTGAAACATTACACTAGTATGTTTAACTAGAAGTATCTTAATACAATTATAGATTGATTATATGATTTATTTGGTATGTATGAGAATAGATCTAGAATCATTTAGCATATAGCTTTGATTTAAATGATCTAATAGCATAAAACTATGATTCTTTGAAATATTGTTCACATTTTAGATATCACTAGGTTGTAGAGACCTAAGGGAAAAGTGGTGAATTGGGAACATGAGTTCTTAGTGATAGGATAATATCCTACTTAGCCTCACATTAACTTGAATTATTGGTAATGAGTTAGAGTCGATAGACGGACTTGTCGAATCCAGTATTTTATAGGCATAACTTATCAAATTCATTAGTATGGCCATACACATGTATACAGTGGACAGAGATTCCATATGGATGAATATTCCATGATTTTTGTATACTTCATATTTATCATTCTTATTCATTGTCATACTTGTCACGAGCTTCAGGGAGTAGTGAAAGTGTTGACATGTTATACTTATCTAAATCTATGCAGATTAGTGATAGTACTAACATATACACATTGTTTTTACTAGGTTCTGTAATTACTTATCTCTAGAATGATAAAAAATCTCTATAGGATAGAGGAATGTGTTGAGGGTTGGAAGGTCTTGTGAAACTCTCCCTGACCATTTATTTTGGCTTGCATGATGATCTTGTGTGCTCTTAATAAAATTAGTGAAACATTTCCTAAGATATATGAGACCCTTCAAGGTAATAAAAGTGGTCAGTCCTATAGCTTTTAGGCTTTCCATGATGATTACAGACCGGAGGGTGGTTATGACTAAATCAGTTAGAGTAAATGATACTCACAACCATGTTTGCCTAATTAGAAAATGTTTTTGAGTATGGTCTTATGGGACCAATACTCTAGAAATAGTGCAACTTGGAGGAAATACAATGAGCTATACAAGTAATTTCCTATTTATTTGTTTATTTTGACATTGTATATCATGTAATTATTAGGCTAAGAAATGTTTTTGATTGTGAACTTATCTTTGAATAAGCATCATCAAGGGTGATGATTTACTTTAGGGGGGAAGGATGTTCAATCCTGATTCCTTGCTAAGGTAACTATTTGACTATTTATTGATGGCTATGGTAGACAAACATGATATTTACTATATACTCTGATTAAGTTTTGAGATTATGTTATTTTGAGATAATAGAATGTTTTTTAACTATATGATAATTCATGATTGCTTATTATGAGCTAGTTTGTGTAGGTGCTTTCATTTTTTAAGAATATTAATGAATTGTTATAGTATATATTGTTGATGATGATTATCATTCGATATGACCTAACTACCTATGTGTTGTGAGGTGGATGCAAGAGAATTCTTCCCTGTAATGTACAAGAGGGAGAGCATCATTGGGTAAGGTGGTGTAGATGAAGACATTGTTGGTCGACAAAGCGCTAGTGAAACCTTGCACACACCATGATAATTAGGAATGTTAGAAATGCATTTAAAAATTATTGCTAGTTTAAATTGCGTATTACTATGTTTTATTGAGTAGGAAAACTATAGGAATAACAATCCTTTATGTGGTTAGCCTAGTATGTCATTATTTCTCTAGAGGTAGAATTAATTAAGGCAAAAAATTAAATTTGAGCTATTATTTATTATTTTTCCATTAAATTTCCAAAACATGATTTAATGTTAAATAGGCTAAATATGAAATTAGAATTTCATAATAAAATATAAAAAAGGAAATTTTTTTATTTTATTAAAAAAAAAAAAAAAGAGGAAAAACCATTAAAAATTTAAAATAAGAAAAGAATTAAAAGAGCTTAAAATTAACAAAAACTAAAATTAAAACAAAAATAAAAAGCTGGAAGAGGAATTTAGCATATTGTTCTATTTAAGAGATAGAAAGGGGGAGATTACTTTGGAGAAGAATGGTACAGCTTTGGAGAGTGGCCCAGAAAAAACAAGTGACAAGGTTTACAAAAAAAAGAAAGGATTACATGGTGGGTGCTGTAAATTATTTTCCAAATAATTACTTAGACCATTAATTATGTTCTTAGCAGAAAGAGTGAATGTTTACTTATTGCATGGTTGAATTAAAAATGGAAATAGATTGTTAAACTCCATTTAGCCTGCATCATATATGTAAACATTCCTTGTTCCTAGGCATTGAACTACCACGTCATAGATTAAAAGATTCACTTGTAGAAAACTAACACTACTGTGAGGAAGTTGGATATATTAATTAGTTTCCATGATTAAAATATTTTTTGAAATTGTTTTGAATCATGCTAAACTATATTATAGTCTACTGACATCATTGGTTAACTATATTCAGTGATAGCATCCCCCTTTTATTTATATTATCTATCACAATATTGTATTTGAGGTACCAACCAATTAAATAACCTTGTATACAATCTTATTTCCAGCCATATTATTTCCATGGTGTTGAGGTTATGAGAAATTTTTGTAAGTAAAATCAAGGTAAAATATATACACTCAGATTTTGTATAATCATGGTATGAAAAGTAGTGACATATGCATATCCATAAGTATGAACATAAAATATATATAAAAAATGAATAAGATAACAATTATTAGTCGATTCCTTGCAATATAAAACCTATGTATAGTTAAATTGCAGGCTATGTATGCAGTGAATAAATTAGTGTGTAGCAAATTACTTAAATATGTACATCGATATATATATAAGTAATTACTCCAATGGCATCAAACTACAAAATTACTTTGGAGTTAAAGGCTATGAAAATGTGGGGAAGTGTGTTAGGGCATCAATATATGTAAATTAAAATAATTTTCTTTTAAAAATTGTAGAAAAATATTTGATGGCATCACTTTTGGATAGAGTTAAATTGTTTTGAAACCAATTTACCATGCTTAATCCAAAGTGTAGAAATCATGTTCCATGAGATTTGCTATCAGCTATATTATGAATATTTATCAAATTTATATGGAATTATAATTCTATTTTTGGGTAGGTCACTATGTTTAGTGCACCAAGTAGTACACATAGTCAACAATTTATAATATACCTTGAGTGAATTTTTATATTGGCATATCGCCTAATAAAAACAAAAGGTGTTAAGAATATTGATAAAGCCAGTGGAAATATTTATAAATGGAAATATGAATTGAATATTCTAAAATAAATTTGATTATTATTTCTATTATTTATTAAATCTGCTTGAGACAGACAATTATACTACAAAAAATAAAGAAAAATGACTTTGATTTTTTATTGGCATCGACCAGCTCTATGATTATATTGATTTTAACAAAATTTAATAGAAATTAAATTATCATATGTCTTGCTTAACCCATAAATGTTAAGCACTTTATTAGGCATTAAACCTTCTATAGTTCAAACCTTCTGGCACTTAATAATTTCTAGCAATGAATGGAAGACCATGACACTGTAGTTAAAATGCTAAACTTTGATATTAAATACTAGATTGTTTAGTATAAAATTTCTAAGATATAAATATGAGGCATCAATTAGAAGAGGTGTAATATATATAAGGTTGAAATAAATTGTTGAGCCTAACATGCATTAAAGTACAGATTGAACCAAAATGCCTAGACCTGTAGCTTAGAGTTATATGTATATTGATAAATTAAAATATTAATTTATAAGTCTTATTTTATTTATTGGGTTTTATTTTAAAGGCCAAGTCATTAATTATAAATGTTGGGTAACAATTAAAAAGATAAAATATAAAAATGTTAAGAATATTGTCTCTTCCTTAATGCAAGATCAAATGTTTGGTGAAACTTTATTTTGCTTCAAATATCCATATTGAAATTAAATAGGTAAAAATATAATTACCTCTTTGTTTTGTGGAATAAAAATAATGGATATTTTAAATTTCCTAATATATGGAAAACATCACATGGTATGAGACATTATATCGAGTTATGAATATTTAAAAAATAAATCACTTGGGGGGGTGAGCTATAGATCTCTTAAATTAACATTCTCAAGAGAATTATTAACCAAAAAATGAAGGAATTAAATAATATAGTTTAGCAAACTGTTGCTTGTAAACCATCCAAAAATAAATCAAATGATTAATAGGACTATTTTTTGGAAAAAAAAAGCTCTGGGTTATTATTAAAATGAGTGTGATCTTTGTGTTCATAACTACTTCATGATTTGATTTATATCCCCGATAGTTATGATTAAAAAACTAAACCATGGTTTAGAAGTAGCATAGCCTCAGAATACTTATATAGGGTGTCTGTTAGGATATGCAAGTTCTAGTATATAAAGATTACACCTATAATTTATTATATGATTTAAAGAAGTCATTAAGCTTCATAGGAATTAGGAACTATAACATTTATAATAAAGCAAATGAGTTAATAGGATAATGGTTCATTTGACTCACTATTGGTAATATGAATGATTATTAGTCATATGTATTCAGTTTGGGATACTTATAAAATTGCATACTATGAGTATGTTAAATATGTAGTTATACTTAATAATGATGTAGTATGATGAGATACCTTGGTACATTTGTATGAAGAGTATACCTAGATGGTATTATTTATTGTATACTTATTATTATGATTTAGTTGAGTCTTGTTAATCATAAGTTTGGATTGTGTATTGTCATGTAGTTGGAACCTATGATAGTATGGGGTATTATAGGGTACTATAATATAGAAGTATATTGTACTTAGGTGGTACTTATTGTAGTTATTATACCTAACTCATATCTACATTTTTTAGTATAATATATATACTAATATTTTTTGTGGATAGAATTTGTTTTTACAGTTGGTAGACTTGTGTATGCATGCATGCAACTTAGAGAATTTAGTAAATAATGTGTAGGAATGTTATAGTGTTCTATGGAATGATAATTTACCCTATTATATATAGTTATTTATTTATTTCTTGTGTTTCCCATGTATTTGATATTACTTCATATGATTGATTATGGTAAACTCATAATTAAATCTTAGAACACTAGATTATGGTAATATGGGATTACCATAGGGTGTAGATAACTAGAAACCAATTATATTATTTTCAAGGTACAGTTAAATTGTATGTTTACTCAAGTGGTATATTTGTGATCATTATTTATTGTATGGGATAAAATATAATGAAATATTCATGCATATGTTAGATAGACTTAATGTATGTTGTTATTACTCCTATGTACAACATGTTGTATGATGCATTTGCTAGTAGGATGTAAGTTGATGAATCTTGTAGTTGAATTTGTATTTAACCAATTTGTATTTCTAATGTGGACTAAGGAGTGAGATGTACTTCACTGGCTTATTAAAATTGCAATGTTAGATGAAGGCAATCCAATCGAGTGATGTGCATGAAACTGATTGATCTAGATCATTATCATTTATTATTTATAAATCTTTGGGCCAAAGTATGTTTAGTGAGAAATTAGAATTTCATGAGTATGGTTCACATGTTAGTGTAATATATTAAAATAAAATGGATTTCTTTGGTACACTGCATGTTTTGTTTAGAATCATACAACACACAGGTACTTGCTAGTATCATTGGATTCTCATCTGTGAAGGGAGGACCATTCCCTAATGGGATAGTGTGGGGGATTGTTGGTCCATGGTTGGGTGGAAAAGTGCTCAGATGATGCTCTCCCTCCCCATATCAATACTATTATTGAGATGACACTTGAGATTACCATAGATACTAGAGTGTCTAGGGAACTCATGCTCCATGGAGTCGTGTATCTATATGAAGATTAGATTGTAAAGTATTGTAATTACTTGTTACTATAAATCAAAAATGGTAGGTATAAACTTATTTTAGTTGTAGTTGAGTTAGTGAAATTACTTTTTATATTCACTTTATGAAGTGTACTCTCATGATATCAAAGATTAGTATTATATGATGTATAAGACTTTTTGTCATTATCACCTTGTGTAAATCTTATGGTCTCTATAGATTCTCATGGTGAAATATATATTTGGAATATGTATTTAATATAAAAAAATTATTCATGTATTTCTATGTTTAACCTAGTAGGTTTGTTACATTTAAATCCAAAAGAGTAAAAACTAATGTCCTTCCTTTATCAATCTCTTTGTCATATTGGTAGAGCCCTTTAGGTTTGTGCTTAGTCCATAGAAGAGAGAGAAGGTTAGTGTCCAAGATATTGGCCAAAATAAGAAGACTAAATGACATTCCAATCATGGGAATTAGTTTAAAGATTACTCTTCTATGTTGTATGAAAAAACACTAAGAAGTTGATAAACTTGGTTACCTTCTTTATCTGCATAGGGACACAAAAGGGGAATGGTTTCAATGCATTTTTGGCTTGTCTGATGAAAATTCATGTCTTTTCTAGTCCAATAGCATCATTCGATGGTATCCTCCACCCCTAATCAACACGTATGAGCCTATAGTAAAAATAAATTTCTAATTGTCCATTATTTTCATACTATAATTAGGGTTATATTAGTGAAAAAGGGGTATTGAGTGCATATTTTTGAGAATGAGCAGTGTTTGAAGGTATAATGAGGGTGTCTTGAAGCTATTTAGGTATCCTTAGTTCAATTTAAATGGTAAAATGAACCTCCATCCCTCTCAAATTATGATTTCAAATGAGATTACCTACACGTTTGGGCTTCACTACAAAGAAGGGCATTGTGTGCATGTTAATGGTTTAAAAGTCATTAGAACACAATTAAAAGTAGTAGAGGAGTGTTGTATTCATATAAAATGGTCTTATCTCAAGATATTAAAACCTCATTATAGCCTCATACACAAATAAGCTATAAATATACCCTCAAATTCCTTCATAATCTTATTTAACATAAGTTAAGGATGTTTAGGAAAAATTGAGGTATTCAAAGAGTCCTAGGTTTCAATTTCTCATTACATACACCTGATTGATGACCCCTAAGATTTTTTATCTATTATTTATGTGTGTACATATGCTTAGGGTATCTATAGGTCACCTTGAGTATGAGTCAATAGTCTATTCAAGCCCTCAAATATTATTTTTCATTTGATAGTCTCATCACTATTAACCCACCTCATAATGAGCCTTGAGATCCAATACACATTTTCATAAATTCTTACGACTATAATTTTCAAGGTCAAACCATTATATCATATGTAAGGGTTTCTAACAAGGCTAAATCTATATAAAACCATAAAAATCCATCAAAATTGGTGAAAATGTGCATATTTAGATATAAATATTGTTGACAAGCATAATCGCTACCTACAATAACCCAACTCATCCAAACCTTCAATCGATTTAATTTACCTTATGTAGATGAGTCTAAAATATACATAAAATGGTCATAAATGGTAGAGATAATTATCTCAAATGGATATATTTGAATACAAGGAAGTCATTTTGATCTCAAACATGGAAGAAAAACACAAGCTTACTCAATAATCTACTTAAAATCCCTCATGATAGTAAATGAATTAATACTTACAAGACTATAGATAGTCTATCCTCAACCTTGAGCATAATATGGTATATGCACATAAGGAGAAGAATTAAACTAAAAATGAAGTAAAAATATCAATGTGATGTCACCAAAGTTAAGGAAACTTATAAAAGTGCACAAATGAATATAGTTAGACACATACAGTTAGTCAGGGTTACCTAATCAGTGAGGGTGCCAAACTAAAGTGAATGGAAATGCCAAGTACAAGAAAAAGGGGAGTCTCATGGAAATGAGAACATTTATAAACCCCTCAATATTTTACATTATTGTGCCTCTGAGCAAGGAAGCTTCTTGATCTAAGCTAAATACTTAGGACATATAGACCTCAATATGTGAGTGTGTATGCAAGTATTATTGGAAGAATTGGGAAGCAAAAGCCTCAATACTATAGTCAAAACTTAAGAACATATCACCTATGACCTAAACCCATTATTCTAATGGGGTAAAAGAGGTTAATTGAGTCTCCATCACTGACTATTATAAGAACCTATGTAGGACAATGATGGCTAAAGCAAACTACAAGAGATTGAAAGGTTGGTATGATTGTATAAGAAGATAAGAACAATTGAAAAATATGGAGACTATAATGAGGATGATACTATAGAAATGGTGAAGTTAAATAAACATATTCATTTTATTTGAAGCCCCAAAGCCTAATTTGGGCCTTTAAGGCCTAAAGACACCATGAAACCTCAAGACAATATATCCATTTTAGCGGTAGATACAAACCTCTAGGTATACTCAATGTGATGTGTAAGTGTGTGTAGATGTTTCAGACCATAAATAAGGTGTTTGAAGTAGGGGATGCAAAGGAATGTTCTAATGTAGTCTTAACACCTTCTCAAGCTCTATTTCCTTAAGTAGATAGGTCGAGTTCTCACTTTTAACACTCATATCTTTCATCATAAAGGGACTTAGATCCAAGGATTTTAGGATAAGTTGAGAAATACGATGGAATAAAGGTACATGAAGTAGAGAGTGGGATTCATGGGCCCAACTCTATGAATAAATATTAACACCATAACTTTCATAAATTATCTAACAAAAATTGTGAGGCACACCATCTTTTGATAATATCTCGAAGCACAATTTGCATGGGACCCAAATCTATTCCAGAAATATGAAAGGGTCTATAGACTAAAAAATCATGGCAAGAAGCTCTAGTTTGGAGGTCTGTAATGTATGAACCATCATTCAAATGTTGGACCTCCAAAGCCCTTCTTAAACCCTAGTTCATAATTGATGAATAAAATATAACTCCAAATGCATTTAAATGAAGTAATTGGGATATGGAAGTGTCTTAATGGTCTTCTCAAGTCCCACAAGCACTCATATGACCTACTAGTTTGCACATGTAGGGTGTGCATTATATAGATCAGGCCTAAAAGAGCAACTATAAGCCTATATGCATGAAGTTAAAGAAAATATGAATATTTCATATACTCTTGAGGAATGAGAGCGACCCAAATACCTAAAATTACTACACATTATCTACCTATAAGTTCCTTCATGCTTGATAGACACTTATAAATAGGTCTAGGTGCCTAAATGAGAGATTGCATGCACACAAGAGGGAGTAAATGGATTTTTCAAGCCAATACAAATTCTCTAAGGGCCCTAAGGGGTCAGTTTCATGATATAAAAATTGGATAAGTTCTTTACAACTATATTTTAAGCTCAAAACTTAGAAACCCTACATTCAAAATTGTGATCTAACACCTTCCTTAATGTAGTGTTACTTAAATGTTGTAGTAGAGGATAAATAAGGATCAAATGACATATTACACCTTCATGTAAATGTTTTTAATGTTTTTTGAGGTGTTTTATCCACCTTGTTTTGTAGGAGAGAGATCATAGTTGGTCACCTTGGCATGAAATTACCTCAAGACTACCTAGAGTGCACATTTCTCATTTGAGAGGCAAATTACCAAGCACATAACCATAAAAAACTATTACATGGGGATTTAAGCACTTTCATATATTTTAGGGGATGTGTCTAAAATATATTAGTGGCATTGGTTTAGGGTTTAATGTCTTAACCTTTGTGAACCATTGTTAAGAGTCCAAAACCCTATTAAACCTCCCTAAAACCCTAATAAGGACTTGATTGGGAAGATTTTGGAGAAAATGAATCCAAATGTATTGAAATCACCTAGTAAACACTTGGATCACATGTTCCATTCAGATGAGACATCATCTAGAGTGTTGGCTTATATATATATATATATATGAACACCCCCAAAAAAATCCATTTTTACAAGGTTTGAAGCATAAAATGAGGTCAAGGGCTTGGTCAAGGGTTAAAAATAATTGAATGAGGAACTATGAGACCTTTCTCAAATTCTAAAATTATAAAATTTTCATGGATATACCTATAAATTCTTTTACATGCCCTCACCTAATAGGTAATCTTGAAATGTAAAAGGAGGTGGCCTAATCATCCAAGTGGGGTAAGATTGCAAGTGTGAGCCTCTTCGAGAGCCTAATTATAAGTTAATAAGGATGTTTCATATGGTGAACAATCTCATTCAATCAAATTTAAGCTTTAATCTATCTCTCATAGCCGTACAAATAGTGAACAACCAAGAGACTAGACTACTTGTCTAATAAGCCCCATTAATCAACAAAATGGAGATGATCATGGATGTATAAGGATAATATGAAGTTAATGATTCATCATATAACCTATGTAAATTCACCCTATGTCAATTAAATTCTTCATCCATGGCCATTATTGAGGAGTTAGGCAGTCTCTTGAACATAATCAATGTATAAGGAAGGAGTGGTTATTAAATGTTTCTTAAAGGATTCCTAATTGGACTTTTTAAATGATTTATAAATATAATAAATATATGGATTTAATGATTATTGGAGTGCATAGGATCTTCATGGGTCACTTTTTTTAAATCTAGACTCTAATGCCCCATAGGTGCTCATTCAAGACACTAGTCAACATAAGAAATGCATGGCGGAGTGTGGAGGGCTGTTGTAACTATTGTGTGAGTGGGTTATGACCATTAAACATTCTTCATTAAAATTATAAACCAAGTTTATATTCTCTATCTTGATCATAATTCAATATATTTTGGCCTTAAATCCTTTGTTTTCATCCCTTGATTGTGTGTAATAAAACTTTGCCAAATTATATCTTGAGAACCTTGACAATCAATAAAGAAATGATTGATTGCAAACTTTTTTGTTAGGATTATTTTTTTATGGTTTTTTTTACTTTCAAAAAGTGTGATTTTTATTCTGCTTTTTAATTCTTCCCCTTCACCTAGTTGTTATAATGCCATCATATGCAGGTCATGTGATGTGTTCGAGTGTGGTAGTGGTAGTGAAGAGTGAGTTGGTTGATAATGACTCAAGTAGACCTGATTTCATTGAAATCATGTTTCATACCTTCCACATAACCTTAACATGAAATATCTATGTCTAAAATTTCATCAAAAAGCCTATTTTAGCAATTATTCTATATTTAATTCATTAAGTGTTGTTTGAAGACCAGTTGAGAGTGGATAAATGAATATTGGTACATCACCATCCTTAGAATATATTTCCTTTCATGTTCTCATTTTATCTCTTTTCACCCCAACATCAATAGGTCTTATAAATCAAGCTTAAGTTGATGTAGTAGTGGAGATAACCCCATAACCTATAGGTTTAGTCTTCTTAGAGGTCACCCACAACCTTTGGACCAATCCCATGCTACCCTAAGATTGAAGAAAATTGAATCATATTCTTCAAAGGGTGCATATTATAGTGTTAATAGTTTTGTCACACCTAATGGGACCAACATTATAGTGAGTTAGAGTATGCACTTGTAGTCTTTGGAAATATTAGAGAGTTTTACGTACTTCAGTAGTAGATCTACAATCAAGATACATGTAAAAAGTGGTGACAATATATTTCTCAAAAGGTAAGGAGATTGAATTTTTTGAATTTTCATTGGAATTTGTTATGATGAATAGATATTCTAGGTTTAATCCCAATCCTACACCCCCTAACTCTCCAAATCACTCAACTAAACACTATTGCGAACCCTACACCTCCAATGGCTAGGCCTGGACTTCAAGACTTTGTGCCCTTCAATGCTGGTAGTCCCATAAATCTCAATTAGTTTGATGGCATGCCTATTGCTTCCCTTAAAATCCTTCCTTATTTCATAGATGAAAAATCAACTACCCCTATATAACATATTGTAGATATAACCAATTTATGCTCAGTTCATAATGTGACCCAAGAGAATTTAGCTATGAGACTATTGGCCACTTCCTTGAAGGGTAAGTCACTCCAATGGTATAGGGTTTTAACACCTACATCCATCAATACCTTGGATAAATTTGGGGAACATTAATTTAAAAAATTCAAGGATAGGACTCACCATCTCTCTTTAGTATATCAACTCAGCACAATTAAAAGGGATCCATAAGAATTTATGGTAGATTTCAATTATATGTTTCAAAAAACCTTGGATATGATCCCCATAGTTATCAATCCCACCCCTAATTATGTATTCCTATACTACTTAATATCCCTAAATTTTGATGTGGAAATAATGATACAATCCATGGGGGGGAAGTACTCTACCAAAAGTTTTTGAGGTGGCCATAAGGGTATAAAATTATCTAATCCAAGTAGGAAAACTTACCCAAAGATCCCTCATGCCTTTACTCTCAAAGATTCAAGCCTCTATGTCTACCATTTCTCCCTTACCAACACCAACCAATAATGATCAAATATATGTCAGTCAAGTAGATATATTGGTCAATATTGAAGGGCTACTTAAGGCCAAAAAAATAAGATAGTGGACTTGAAAAGGCAAAAAATTCCACCCCATTAACCTTACCAAGCACCCTACCAAGCCCCATATCAAATTTACTAGTATAACAAACCTCCCTATCAACCTAATCAACAAGGTCAAGGGTTAATCACTTAATCAAGGCCTTATAATAGTTATAACCTGAATTTTTCTAGTAGTTTTATAGCTCTAGTCCCAGCTCAAAATGACTATTCTCAAGAGGGTCAATGTCCTAATTAATGGGAGAAACCACATGATATGTTAATAGATATATGTGGTGATGTTTGTTAATTGTCTTTCATGCAATATGTTCCATATCCTCTAACACATGATAATCATCATCCTACACAACACAAGGAAGGTCCTCTTATGTCACATGGGGACACTCCCTTCATGGTTAAAACTGAGATGCCATGTCAAAAAGGGACAAGTGAAATTAAATCTCCATCTAAAACTATCTTTGTCAACTTCTAAGAAGGTAAACACTCCTTTGAACAAGTGGCATCTAATCAAGGTCAAAATTCATTCAAGGTAGACAATTTAGTTGCATCGCATACAAGGGATAAAAGGAGGGTAGTTGGTGATGGTTTAGGACTTGAATGAGTAGCATCTCATCCATATCAAACACCTCAATGGACTACTACTCAAGATGCATCTCCTAAGGAGTCATTAACTTAGAAAATACAAGATGAGAGAGGGAAAAATCATAGAGGTCCTTTCATACCTCAATTCACATAAATTTCATGGTGTGCATAGGCTCTTCATGGGTCAAACTTTGTTAAAAATAGATTTCAATGCCATAGAAAATGCTCATTCAAGACAATAGTCAACCTAAGAAATATATGGAGGAGTCTGAGGCCTATTTTAATGATTGTGTGAGTGGGTTATGACTAATATTAACTTTTTTTGCCACTTTTATGCCAATATTATCTTCTCTCTCTTGGTCATATTTTTATATATTTAGGCTTTAAGGCATTTGTTTTCATCCCTCAACTGGGTGTAGTAAAACTCTACCAAATTGTATCTTGATCCCTTGAGAATAAGTAAAGAAAGGACTAATTGAAGACTTCTTTGTTATGATTAATTTGTTATGGTTTGTTGAATTTTATAAAGTATGACTTTTAATCTCCTTTGTAGGTCTTCTCCTTCACCTAGTTGTTATAATGTCATCCTATGCAGGTCATGTGATGTGTTAGAGTGTGGTAGTGGTGTTGATGAGCGAGTTGGTTGATAATGCGTCAAGTATACCTATTTCAATGTAATTCAAGCTACATACCTTCCACATGGACTTAACATGAAATGGTTATGTCTACTGATTCATCAAAAAGCTTATTTTAGTCATTAGTCATTATTTTATTCATGTTGTTTTACAATTAATTGAGAGTGGATAAATGAATATTATTGCATCACCATCCTTAGAATATATTTCCTTTCTTTTTCTAATTCTATCTATTTTCATCCCAACATCAATAGGTCTTAGAAATTAAGCTTAAGCTTATATAGTAGGGGATCTATCCCCATAAACTAGAGTTTTGGTCCTCCTATAGGCCACCCACAACCTTTGGACCAATCCCATGTTACCCCAAGATTGAAGAGAATTGAACCATCTTCTTTAAATGGTGCATCTTAGAGTGTTAATAGTTATGGAATGACTAATGGGACCTGCATTCAAGTGAATTCTATTATGTATTTGTAGTCTTTGGAAACATAAAATAGCTTCAAGTACTTTAGTGGTAGATCTTCAATCAAGTTGCTTACAAATAGTGGTCACAAGATCTTCCTCAAAAGGTAAGGAGATTGAATTTTTTGAATTATCATTGGACTTAGCTAGGAGGATGAGATATCCTAGTTTCAATCCCAATCCTACACCCCTAACTCTCCTAATTATGCTTCACTAAACACTATTACAAACCCTACACCTCCAATGTCTAGGCCTAAAATTCAAGCCTTTATGACCTTAAATGGTGGCAATCCCTTAAATCTCAATCATTTTGATGGCATACATATTTCTACCCTTAAAATCCTTCCCTATTTCATAGATGTAAACTCAAACACTCCTATAGAACATATTAGAGATATATCTAATTTATGCTTAGTTCATAATGTGACCCAAGAGAATGTAACTATGAGATGATTAGCCACTTCCTTAAATGCTAAAGCACTCTAATTGTATAGGGATTTAACACCTACATCCATTAATACTTGGGATGAATTTGGGGAACATTTGTGCAAACTCTTAAAGGACAGGACTGCCCATATATCTTCAATAGAGTAGTTTAGTACAATGAAAAGGACCCCGTAAGAATCTATGGTAGATTTCAACAATAGGTGTCAAAAAACCTAGGATAATATCCCCATAGTCATTAATTCCACCCCCAATTATGCATTCTTATTCTACTTAATATCCATAAATTTTTATGTGGTATTCATGATACAATCCATGAGGGAAAGAACTATACCAAAAGCTTGTGAGGTGGCCATAAGGGTAGAAAATTATCTAATCCAAGTAGGAAAACTTACCCCAAGGCCCATCATGCCTTTATTCTGATTAATTTAACCCCCTATGTCTACCATTGTCTCCTTACAAACACCAACCAATCATGATCAGATAGATGTTAGTCAAGAAATAGATTGGGCAAGATTGAAGGGTTAATCTAGGCCCAAAAAATAATATATCGGCCTTGGAGAGGTATAAAATTCAACCCTATAGACCTAACCAAGCCCCCTATCATACCTAATAGTATAATAGACCTCCCTATCATCCTAATCAATAAATCCAAGGGTAAATTACTCAAGTAAGGATTTATAACAACTATAACTCTGATTTTGATAGTAGTTCTAGAGCCCCAGTCCTAACTTAGAATAATTAGTCTCAAGAGGGTCAATGTACTACTTAATGGGGGTAGCCACATAATATGTCAATACCTCCAAGTGGTGATGTTTGTTCAGCATCTTTCATATATTAGGGTCCAACTCTTTTAACACATGATAATCAACATCCTACAAAACACAACGGATGTCCTCCTATGTCACATGGGGACACTCCCTTAATAACTCAAGATGAGATGCCAAATCCATAAGGGACAAGTTCAATTAAATCACCATCTAAAACTACCTTTTTTAACTTCCAAGAAGGTAAACATTCCTTTGAAAATGTGGCAGCCAATTAAGGTCAAAAATTAGTCAAGGTAGACAATTTAGTTATATCCCATAAAAGGGATAAAAGGAGGGTAGTTTTTGATGGTTTAGAACTTGAAAGAGTAGCCTATCTTCCATCTCAAACACCTCAAGGTACTATTATTGAAAATTTTGACCTCATAGGAAAAAATGTCATCCCTATCATTTAAAAATATACACATCATGGCGGTTTGTCTTCTAAGTTAGTGACTTGGTCTTGAAAAGTCCTTAAAATGATCAATAGGAACCAGACTAACTAAAAATATCATGTAGGAGAGTATAGGTCAATTTTGTTATACATTTAATAAGTGTGCTTGGGAGGATAACCAGAGTTCAAGAATTAAACAAAAATGATTATTTTGTGCCATGAGTATCCATTATAAATTTAGTATCTTGATGTGCTTTCTATCTCAAGATATAAGCCTTCAAAGTTGATCTAATAGTATGGGATGTGCCTGGGGATGTCAAATTGAGTCCACAATAAATATCCATTTGCATTTAAAAATCTTTAAAAAGTTGTAAGTTTAACTTAGGGTTGACAAGTGTCATAATAACAAAATCCCAGATAGGAATTCAATGGTATGTAGATGATAGTTGGGGTCAAAAGTCAAGGAAGATAAATGACCTACATTTAATCATGTAATTAAAGATCAACAACAAGCTCAAGGTAAAAAGGTCAGAGGATCTTGATAATGAACATGGTGGTGCTAATTTTCTCAATCATAGTGAACCCCAAGAAAAATTATGGACCATGTTCAATCATGCAAAAGGAAGACCAATATCATGTATTTGATCTAATAGATCAAAGATCTACTCCACGCATTCAACTATGTGGATGGAGGTCAATGGTGTGGATCAAGGTCAAAAATTCAATGAGCCTATATTGTATGTAAGGCTACCACATGACACAAACATGCTAATTAGATAGAGATTGACATCAAGTTCTATAGAAGGCACAAAAAACATCCAAGTATCATAATCATACATCAAATATCTAACAACACACATAAATCTAAGTATCACAATCTTGAGTGCATATTAAAGATCAATGGTCGATGTTGAAAGTTATGGTCAAGCAAATCCCAAAGATATAAATGGTGAAAATTTGATCAAGTCCTATGGGGCACGAGATGAAGACACATATCTAAAGTGATGGTCATATTTTAACTAGAAATAAAAAGTGTCACAAGGAGATGCCTGTAATGTCCCCTTTTCAGGTGACATCTTCAGACATGATGATTAGCCTATTATTCGACCTTCGTAGGCTGATAGGATGGATAGAGGGTCATGATGGAGCTTGGCTTGGCTTCGATTAGCAAAATTCCTATAGTTGGCTTTCATTCAGGCTCTTTCAGACACATTTCGTCTGAGCTCTTATTATTTAGGGATATTTGACATGCAGTAGAGCACCCTTATTTTGGTATGGTCATGTGCAGAATCATTCCCTGATTCACCAGCTTCAGATGGTTCGAGGATCTGACATGTATTGAGGGAGATATTAATATTTTATTTATTTAATCAAATATTAATTATTTAGCCTATTTTTTTATTAGAAACCCTAATTCTAATTTAAGAAACCCCTAATTAGGGTAAGCACATCTTTTGAGGGTATAAGGGTTTCTCATAGAGGCCATTATTGATTATGCATTGATTATTGATATTGATTTTGAATAATTCTTCTGTGAAGACTGAGCCAAGGGTTCTAGGATTCCATCTGCATTGGAGAACGCCCACTCTTCAGTGTGTGCAATTCAGAGGCTGTGAAATATTAGCTGATCTATTGCCAAATTGAGAGATAGCTTCATATAGAAGTTATCGTAGAGGTTTACAAATTTGAAAGGTAACTTCATAGAGAAGTTGTCACAGAGTTTTCCAGGTATTTATTTTATTAGGTTTTTGATTCAATAAATTATACAGATAGAGATCTTCTGTATTAGAGCCATATATCTTCAGATCAGGGGTCCAATAGACAGGTTGTGCTTTATTGGCAGCCGTACGAAGTCTGTACAGGTCCGTACAGATCCACACAGATACTAACCTCGATAGACAGAGATCCCTAGTGACCGACATCGGCCGACTGAAGACCGACGTTAATAGAGAAGGACTGATAGAGACTGACATCAGTAGTATATCGATCGATGCCAGCGACTGTGTGTTTGACAGAGCAGGCTGAGACGTCCAGATTCAAGCTTAATTTCTAGATTTGCAAAGGCCCAAGGTTTTAAGATAGAATATTTCATATTATTTGACTTGTATGACAGAGAATCAATTGTGTAATCATCTAGAAGAACAAGTGATAAGATCTGTGATTTGCTATTGAGAGACTATATTGTGGTTGATTTATTTATTTGAAGATATTTTGCAAAAATCACAATTTGTTCTTATTTCATATAGAATTTTAGAATAATCAGGAAAGCATATCAGAGCTTTTGTTTTGGTATCTGAAGGGATATTAGAGTGGTATCAGAGCCAAATTCCTACCATCCTGTTGGGTAAATCAAAGCCAAAGTTCCTGCCAGCTTGATTGGGTTATTTTAGATTGAATTTGATTATCAGTATGGCTTTAACAGGAGACAAAGATTTGGAAGAAAGAATGCACAATGCAAAGAAGAAATTAGATAATACATTTCAATGAGCAGAGGACATTCTAAAAACTTTGGAGGAGTTAGAAACTTATTTAGGCAAGGTTGATCAATCAAATTCTTATGATATGCAAACAATGTTATCTCCAGCATTTGGTTCTTTGGTGAAGCCTCGATTATTGAGACATCATGATGAGGTGGTAAGACTTGCAGCTCTCTCTTGCATTACTAAAATCATGAGGATAATATCTGGCTTTAATTTTTATAATGATCAGATTATGAGAGAGGTACTTCATGCCATGGTAAAAAGCTTCGAAAAGTTGGATGACAGTAGAGACCCTCATTTCTCAAAGAGGGCAAGATTACTTTAAATATTTGCAAGGTATGGATTTGAAAACATTATGATGTTAGTAGGTTGTATTGGTGACATTCACAGGATGTTTAGCATATGTTGGAATATTTTAGACGAGTTTCATTCCAGTGATGTATTAGCATCAATGCACTCTATCATGTTCACAATCTTGTTTGAGGAGGAGGATGAAATTTCTAAAATTTTGGTAGAAGATTTATGGTATGTCTAGACAAAAGAGGAAAATGTCTCACCTATAGCTGGTATGTGGTTAAAGAGTTTAATTTATAGGCCTAAGGATCGTAGTACTTTCCCTATGACATGTAGAAACTTGAATGATGAGTTTGATAGACATGCTGATCCAGTACAGGGAGATATTAACACATCTTCAGGTAATGATTTATCTGCATTATCTTCATAGGTAGGAGTGGTTGAGGACGTTGTGGATGAGATTTTTCTTAAGATGAGTTCAGCTTAGGAATTAGATAGTGAGGATGAGTATGATGCTTGCATTCAAAGTGTGGAGGTGTACTCATATGTTAGTACACTGAGTGTTGGTGATGAGTATGTTTCTATAGCTACTGATGAGGAGCATGTTGTTGAGGCTGACACACATATTTAGGATTTGGGAGTACTTGGTCCTGATGAGTTTGGGATACTAGTGGAGTCGAGTCTCTAGATTAATTCTTCTCACACCGATGACAGTGTGGTACAGTTGGTCGTGCCACCTTTACAGAGGGATCAGTTATGGGATGGATTGGCACCATCTTTTGTAGATGGAATTGGTAGTTTGAGTTGTCCATTCTACTTGGGTTATGATACTTCGAGAGTTTCTTTCTCATGGGTTCCTGACTATGGCAGTTGTGCTCTTTGAGTTTGGTTGAGTTACATTCCATAGTTTGGCTATGGATTCCTCTTTGTTCTATTTCAGAGGATATTGCAGGAGCTGACATTGATTAATAGTAGTGTAGATCATAACTACATATGGGATCTAGGTGGATTGATTGGTTTGTTGTTCTGAGATTGCTTGGGGATAAGCAATTTTAGTAGGGGCGGATTGTAATGTCCCCTTTTCAGGTGACATCTTTAGACTTGATGATTAGCCTATTATTTGACCTTCGTAGGCTGATAGGATGGATAGAGGGTCATGATGGAGCTTGGCTTGGCTTCGATTAGCAGAATTCCTATAGTTGGCTTTCATTCAGGCTCTTTCAAACACTTTTAGCCTAAGTTCCTATTATTTAGGGATATTTGACATGCAGTGGAGCACCCTTATTTTGGTATGGTCATGTGTAGAATCATTCCTTGATTCACCAGCTTCAGATAGTTCGAGGATCTGACATGTATTGAGGGAGATATTAATATTTGATTGATTTAATCAAATATTAATTATTTAGCCTATTTTTTAATTAAAAACCCTAATTCTAATTGAAGAAAACCCTAATTAGGGCAAGCACATCTTTTGAGGGTATAAGGGTTTCTCATGGAGGCCATTATTGATTATGCATTGATTATTGATATTGATTTTGAAGAATTCTTCTATGAAGACTGAGCCAAGGGTTCTAGGATTCCATCTGCATTGGAGAATGTCAACTCTTCAGTGTGTGCGATTCAGAGGCTGTGAAATATTAGCTGATCTATTGCCAAATTGAGAGATAGCTTCATACAAAATTTATCATAGAGGTTTATAGATTTGAGAGGTAACTTCATACAGAAGTTGTCACAGAGCTTTCCAGGTATTTGTTTTATTAGGTTTTTGATTCAATAAATTATACAGATAGAGATATTCTATATTAGAGCCATATATCTTCATATCAGGGGTCCAATAGATAGGTTGTTTTTTATTGGCAGCCATACGAAGTCCGTACATGTCCGTATAGATCCACACAAATACCGACCTCGGCAGACAGAGATCCCTAGTGACCGACATCGACCGACTGAAGACTGACGTCGGTAGAGAAAGACTGACAGAGACTAATGTCAGTAGTATATCGACTGATGCCGATGACTGTGTGTTCGACACAGCAGGCTGAGACATCTAGATTCAAGCTTAATTTCTAGATTTGCAAAGGCCCAGGGTTTTAAGATAGAATATTTCATATTATTTTACTTGTATGATAGAGATTCAATTGTGTAATTGTTTAGAAGAACAAGTGATAAGATCTGTGATTTGCTATTGAGAGCCTATATTGTGGTTGATTTATTTATTTGAAGATATTTTGCAAAAATCGCAATTTGTTCTTATTTCATACAAAATTTCAAAATAAAATTAGGAAAGCATATCAGAGCTTTTGTTTTGGTATCCAAAGGGATATCACAATGCCAAACTGAAAAACATATTAGATCAAAAGATTATCCCGTGGGTTACCAAAGAAAACACTACAAAATCATCATGCTACCATTGAATCTCCATGAAGCTAGCCTATGAGACTTCATCACCAATTATAGCATTAAATCATGACCAAGTCCATGAATATGAATTTTTAGGAGTTCTACCCTTAATAAAAATGGTATATAAGGATAATAGAGCTAAGGAAAACCTTAAAAATAAGGTAACAAGAGTGTCAATTGGAAAAAAAAAGGGGTTATGAACCCTATTTTTAGTGTAATGGACAAGATCACATAGACAAATCATGATGGAATTCTATTCCATAATGTAATATGAGTTTCATCAATCAAGGATTAGGTCAAATATAGTTCTCAATAGAATGGATAGACCTTATTATTACTTTAGAACACTTAAAGGTCATTATGAATGCCCCAATGCAAGATCATGTTCTAACCATTTTAAAAAGATCATTATGGAGAGTGTCATCATAGCTTCAAGATGAGAAATGGCACTTCATGATATCATGCTCAAAATTGACATATAGTACCTATTATGCACCAACTAGCAGGTGAGTTAATGGCCCCATTTTCATAGATATTCTTATTAAATGGATGAATGTGGCAACCATAGAATAGAGGGGGCAAGGTGGTAGAGCCAACAGAATGACAAACCAAATCTCTAGTGTGTGCTCTCCACCCTAGCATGAAGATACTTTTGTGTGGTATAAATCTATTCTTGATCTAGTAAAAAGAGAAAATCTTATGATTTTGGCATGCTTAGGCTGTGCTAATTTTTATCCTTTCACACTTATTTGACAAAATAAAAGATTGAATTACTCCATTCATAAGCTAAATTGAAGTGTGTACTATGAATTCATTAATGTGGTTAAGTGAATGTATGCTTTCCTTTACCTCTGTCAATGTTTTATCACCTTCCTAAAGTGTTTTTTAGCTTTCACATGTCATTCTAAGTGCCATATATAGTTTGTTGATTGGTTTGGAAGTGGAAAAGACCTGAGATCTTCCCTCCTATGTTATATTGATAGCTAGTTTTTGATTTTGTATGAAATACTTATGTGAAAGATAACTAAATAAAAAGTGAAGTGATATTTTCATGTTTTGAAAGTGTTTGATAGTGTGTGTCATATGTAATTTTGAGTGTCTAAAACATTGGTTCATCACCTTCTCTTACATGTTTTCATGAATTATTGTCACTTTCTTTCCATTTTCCAATAAAGTGACTGGTTTAGGTGATAGATCCAAGGGAACCATCCCCCTATGAATTTTTTTCTCACTTTATAATCACCCATGCTCTGAGAAGATCCCATTATTTTATTTAAAGAGAAGTTTTGCTTGCATTCCTTCTAACATGGTGTACTTTAGATTGAAAATAGTTTCTAGCATGCCTAGTAGAACAACTATATTCTTCATTTCATTGAAGGTTTTTGGTGCTACTCGTAGTGCATTTATCCTTTGGATTCATGTGTGTAAACATCAATGGTGACTCCATGTATGATCAACTAGTTCTAACATTCTAGTCACTCATTAAAAGTAAGTTGTGTTTCATTTTATTATTTTGATGACGTTATTATGGTTGAGTTTGAGATTAATTTTAGTTTCATGAAAGTTGATGAAGTATCTTAATCCTATGTTCATCCTTACCAACCTTGCTATAATATTTATTAGTCTTATCATGATTCATGGTAGTCTTTTGATCTGCCTTGCCAAGCTCAATATGTCCCTAATTACTCCTCAAACCAATCTATTTCAATTTTTAAGTGAATGCTCTTAGGCTATGAAAGATACATGGTAGATCTTAATACATAAAGGGGATATGGTCAAGATGTCCATAATCACATAATTCATGACATGAGATATGTATTACATTTAATAAAAGAAGAATGGTCACCTATTAAGAGAGAAAATTGGAAAATCTTCTCAAGTGAGATTATGAATGTAAGGGTCTCATTTAAAGAATTGAGGATAAGCTAAAATCCATGAATAAAAATAAGTCTAACTCCATCAACCTTATGTGTCTTCATAGAAAAAACCTTAGCCTTCATCTATGCCACCCATTCTTTACCAAGAAACCTTTCCAAGTGACCTTTCGATTATTTCAAGTCCTTCATGTGTTTCTCAAATCTTCGCCTCATGGAATTCTATCCAAGAGAGAGTCTATGAAGAAAGGAAATTTTGTGTTGAAAGAGATAGTCATCATGATCAATCAAGATATAATTTTTAAGTCTCCCTTTCTCAGTAGATTTAATCTATAGACAAACATTTATACCAGACATCGGAAGCTATAAGAATGAATCAACCTACACTACACATACCTCCCTTCATGACCTAATTAACCTTGTAATCTATAAATTAACCTTCTAAGCCTAGATTTACATCCTAGAATCAAGTGTAATAGTCAAGAGAATCTAAGGTTACTCAATCCTCACCCCTCCCCCTCAAGAAGCCAAGTCATTTCCATCATGTAAATTCATCCATAAAAATATGTAAAAGAAATAAGAGAGCATAGTTGTTAAAGATAAGCAACTAGATCGAGGAAATGTCACACATATCTCATCTCTCTTGGAGTCATTCCAAAACTATCCTATGCCACTTATTGAAGAGATGAGTACTGAACTCCATGTTGAACTCATATTTGATGATGATGAATTTTTAGAATTAGAAGAGGAGCTCATAATATGGATAAAACATGGTAAAGAAGGACAATTTTTAGCTTTCAAATCTACAATAGATGGAAATTTGAAAGAGATTGATGAACCATAAGAGGAATATGCTCACATTGGATAAGTTGAATATGACCTCCAAGACTTTCTAGATGATATGGAGGCTACTCTTCACCATGACAACCCTCAGACACTTGCAACAGAGGTAAAAGAAAGTTATAAATTAGTCAAGGAGATTAAGAAGTAAGACAACATTAAAGGTTTTTAGGGTTATCAAATAGTCATTGAGGATCATTCAAGTGATCTATTTGATATTATAAGAGTAAGCTATAATCTCATTCACACATACTATGATCTGGTCCAGATTTAAGGAGATGATCTCACCAATAAAACAAAAGGAAGCTCTATAAACATATCATCTCAAGAAGTTGCCATAATAGGAGAAGACTTATTTGATGTCTTAAAATAAGTTTACCAACCTCTTGTCCCTATTGTAGTTTTCCCTTTCCTTGATGATAAGTATATAAAATTTGAAAAACATGGATAAGATAATCTTGATATGTTTGCAGTAGCTATCCATCCATGTAAAGGTATTCAAAGTGTCATTATGATGGGTCTATAACTAGAAGAAGAAATGATTGAGCCAAAATATAACCCTGAAGATGATGTTAAAATAATGCTTGAGGTTAGTTAGGTTGAAAATGGTTAAGTGATTCAAAGTGAGAGGCTAACAACACCTAATCTTGTAAAACTAGGAGATAACCACCTTGATGAAACCCTAAAGCACACTAATTCCCATCAAGAAATCAAAAGCAATCAAGAACTACAAGACGTTAACCTTGAGGTACCAAATGAGTATGTGTATATTGGGAATCTATTTTTAGCTAATTTAATATTGGAGAGCATCATATGTGACTTGATCAACAAGAATACTATTCCACTAAGTCCCCCATTTACATAATTGCTTGTTTCATACCATTGCCTACCTTGTGGGAAGAGAATCCAAGGAAGCTTGTCCTTTGATCTAGGAAGCAACATGTACACTAAGGTTATTTATAAATACTAGTAGTTTGGATTATTTATTTTTATTTCAATAAGTGTGGTACACAAGTTTGTTGTTTTTATCTTGTTGGTTCTATCTCTTATGTGTCATGTCTCTTAAAGCAGATGTTACTTTATTTTCCTTGCCTATACTATGTATCTTATTCTACTACAAGTCTAAGATGTTTCAAAAGTAATATTCAATTGGATAGTAAAAGATTCATCATGCTATGTTTATTTTTTTGAGTCTCTTTTTCATGAAATTTTATGGGGCCCCTTGACTAGCAAGCTAGTCACCCATCAAAGTCTCCAAAATGTTGACAATTTTAACCTCACAATCTAAATTGTCAGCCATACCATTCAGAAATTTGAACATCATACAAGTTTGTCTTGTGAGTTAGTGATTTGGTATTAAAAATTCCTTAAAATGATCAATAGGAACCAAACTATCTTAACACATCATGTAGCATTGAACATGCCAGTTTTTTTATGTATTTAATAAGTGTGCTTCAGAGGTCAACCAAATTTCAATAATTACATTAGAATGATGTATTTTATGCCATGAGTATTCCATGTAAATGTGGTTTCTTTATTTTCTTTTTATCTAAAGATAAAATCCTTCAAAAATGATATAATAGTGTGGGATGTGCTCAGGGATGTTAATTTAAGGCCACAAGAAATAACATTTGCATTTGAAAATATTCAACAAGGTTTCAAGTTTAACATAGGGCTATCAGGTGTCATGATCTTGGATGCTTAGATAGGAAGATCAACATCACACAGATGATATCTAGAGTCAAAAATTTAAAAAATATCAATGGCATGTGTTTAATCTTGTAGTTAAATATTAACGGTGAGCTCAAGGTCAAAAGGTCAGAGGATCCTGAGAATAAATGTGGTGATGCCAAATGTCTTGATCACATTGAATCACAAGAAAATCAATAGACATCATTCAATCTTGCAAATTAAAACCAAGTGTCACAATCCTACATCAAATATGAAATAACATACAAAAATCCAAGTGTCATAATCTTGAGTGTAGATTAAATATTAATGGCTGATGTAGAAAGTCAAGTCTAAGAGACTCCTAAGGAGATCGATGGTGAAAATTTGATCAAGTCCTAGGGATAATGAGATGAAGACACATGTCAAAAGTGATTGTCATATTTTAATTATAAATAAAAATTTGGCAAGGAGATGCCACATCAGTGGACACATCAGATCAAAAGATTATCCCATGGGTTACCAAAGTAAAGACTAAAAATTCAATAGGCCACCATTAAAGTTTAGTTAAGATACCATAAGAGACTTCATCACCACTTATACCATCAAATCATGGATAATTCCATGAATATGAAGGTTTGGAGTTCTACCCTTTGTGAAAATGGTATATAAGGATAGTGGAGCTGAGAAAAAACTTAAATAGAAGGTGTCAAGAGTGTCAAATGGAAAAAGGGGGTTTTAAACCCTATATTTATTGCAATGGACAAGGTCATATGGATATATACTTATGGAATTCAGATCCATGATGTGATGGGAGTTTTATCAAATAAGGATTAGGTCAAATATAGTTATCAATAGGATGGATAGATCTTATTGTGGATTTGGAACACTTGAAGGCCACTATGGATGCTTGAATGGAAGATCATGTTCTAACCATTTCAATAAGGTCACTATGGAGAGTATCATCATATCCTCAAGATAGAAAATTGAACTTCATGATATAATGCTCAAAATGGACCTATAGTGCCTATTTTACTAGCTAGAAATCCAGTTACTAGCCCCAATTTTTCAAGTAGTCTTATTAAATAGATGAACATGGCAACTATAACATAGAGGGGCCAAGGTGGTGGAGCTGATGGAATGATCAACAAAGGCAGTGACATGTGCTCTCCACCCTAGAAAAAATATGCTTCTATATGGTATAAATATGAGCTTCATCTACTAAATAAAGGGTCTCTTATGCTTTTGGCATGCCCAAGCTATGCCAATTATTATACTCCAACACCTGTTTGATGCAATAATAGACTAAATTCCTCCATTCATAAGATGAACTGAAGTGTGTACTATGAATTCATTGATGTGGTTAAGTTAATTTATGATTTCCTTTACCTATATCTAAGTTTTGTCACCTTCATGAAGTGTTTTCTAGCTTTCAGAGGTCATTCTAAGTGTCATATTTTGTTGATTGGTTTAGAAGTGGAAAAGACCTAAGATCTTCCCTCCCATTCTAGATTGATGGATAGTTCATGCATTTTTTTGAAATACTTACGTGAAAGTTGACCAAAGAGTGAGTGAATTAATATTTATAGGTTCTTAAAGTGTCTAATAGAGTGTGTCATGTTTAATTTTAAGTGTCTAAAACATTGGTACATCACCTTATTTTACATGTTTTCACGAATTACTATCACTTTCTTTCCCTTTTCTAAGAAAGTGATTAGTTTAGGTGATAGATCCAAGGGAACTAGCCCCCTCTAGAGATTCTTCTCACTTTAAATTCACCCATGCTCTAAGAAGATCCCATTATTTTAGTTGAAGAGAATGTTTTCTTGTATTCCTCATAACATGATTATCTTCAAATTGACAACAACTACTACTCAAGATGCAGATCTTAACTCATCATGAACTTAGTAAATGCAAGATAGGAGAGGAAAAAATCATATAGGTCCTTTCATACCTAAATTCACACAAACTTCAAGTACTAATATTGTTTCTGAGTTGTAGTCCAAGGTAGTTAGATGTCATCTTAGCATTTTGGACTAGATGAAGAAGGCCCATGTTACTATCCCTATGTGGGATACCTTTCTCATTCTAGGGGAAAAATATATCCTTCAAGTATATATTTCCAAACTTCATGTCTTAGACATAAATCAAAAATGGTGGTTGCAGTCCTAACCAATTATAATAAACTGCATGAGTATCAATAACCCAAGGTAATAAAACCCCCTCCCTTTTATCTCTATGTCATCATAGGTGATTCCCTAGTGCATAACTATACGATAGATAGTGGAGCTAGCACTTTTGTCATGCCTAAGTCTATAATGGATAAATTGGGGATAAAATATGAACCTAATGTAAAATGGGTTTTAAAGTTAGAAGGGTTTCCTATAAATACTATGGGTGTCCTTAAAGCCCTTAAAATCATTTTGGTTGCTTGTCTTAATTGCAATGTATCTCAATCTTTGATAGTATTTGACCTCCCCACCTATTTCACCTTATGCTTGTATAGTAATTTCACTACCAAAATAGGGGGTTATCTCTCTTTTGATTGGTCTTATATGGTTTTTAGGACTAGATATGGGACAAAGGTTAACATAAGGTCTAAACGTATCTCTAGGTTCCACTTAAATCCCTACATGCCTAACTTGTCAAATGTCAATTATACTAGCTTAGATGAGGATTAAATCCCCAATGACCAAGAGACCATTGAACCACTTGAAGGCATATCATATTTACTCTTTGAATAATGTTAAATATATAATCATGGACATAATATATACAAAACCATTTAAGAGGTAGGTTTGGGTGTGTATTGTATGCATGAAGAAGGAGCTTCCATACCAAGTCTCACTAGCATAAGAAAAGATCATGAAGGAGTAGAAATTCTTATTTGATGGCTCTAAATCCAAATGGAAGTGGAGTAGGTATCATGCTTGTCTCCCCTTATAATTAAAGTTAATTTTATTCCCTAAGATTTTAATTTAGTTTTACTTCCAATATAATAAAATATGAATCCCTCATACATGGGATGAAATGGGAAAGAAAGAGAGGCATCAAGATCTTACAATCTATGGGAGATAGTGATTTAGTAGTGCATCAGGTGAGAGGTCAAAGTGAAGTCATGTATCCAATCTTGAAGGCCCATAAAAAAAAGGTTTAGGACCTCTTGGTGTACTTTCAAGCCTTTGAAATTTAGTCTATTCCTAGATAGGCCAATCAACATGCAAACTGGTTAGCAACCATTGGGTCACAATATGACATACCAAGTAGGGTAAAAGACATCAAATAGAAACCCAAAATAAAATTGGTATATATACATTCAATCCTTGACAATGAGGTGAGATGGAAAGTGTTTGAAAATGATAATAAAATTACATGCTTCTTGCAACATGAAGAAAATTTATACTCAAGGAACCAAGGTACATTACATCATTAGTTTGGGGACGAGATTGTTGAATTAAGAGTAAATAAACTACCTAAGATCTTGGTAACATTATAAATTATATTCAATAAATATGACCAAGGATGGATAAGTTAAGAATATCCATTAAGGAAGAAAAATATCAAAACTTCACCATATTCAAAGATAAGGTGCTCAAACTAGGAAAGGTGAACACCAAAGAGGAGAAGTCAATGTTCATAACATTATACGAAGAATTTGTAGATATTTTTTTCTTAGGAATATCATGATTTGAATGGGTTTGACCCTAGTTTGGATCAACATAACATATAATTGGATGCAAGTGTTACGTGTATGAGACAAAATTAAAGATTGTTTAACCCCAAGATTAAGATACTTATGTGGAAGGATTTGACAAATCTCATATATCCAACATCATATTTCCCATAAAACACTCTTCATGGGTGGAAAATATTATGCATATGAGGAAGAATAATGGGGAGATAATGTTGTCTGTGGACATTAGATATCTCAACAAGGTGTCACTAAGAGATCACTACTCCATATCATCTATGGATTAGATTCTTCAAATATTTTTAGGTTCTCAAAGGTTTTCCTTTCTTGATGGATACTTAAGGTATAATTAGGTGTTAGTGAGGTAGGAGGATCAAATAACACTACATTCACAACCAAGTTGGGTACTTATGCTTACAATAATATGCCCTTTTGACTATCCAATGTACGAGATACATTCGAAAGGGCAATGTTTGTGGCCTTCTAAGGGTTCATAAATGAGATGGTGCTCATATACATTAATGACATCATTGTTTTATCCAAGGACCCTAAATATCATTTGACACATTTTGGATTGGTGTTTGATAGGTGTAGACAATTTGGGGTATCATTAAACCCCCAAAAATGTATCTTTGGAGTCCATGAGGGTAGACTTCTAAGACATGTGGTCTCAAAATATGGCCTCCCTATTAACCCTAAAAGAATAAATGCAATCATTGATTTATCACTTCCCAAACACAAGAAGGGATTTTATAGTTTCTTTGGAAAAATTAACTTCATCAAAAGATTCATATCCATATTTTCAAAATTGGTGAGGCCTTTAACTCACATGCTCAAAAAACAAAAATAGTTATCATGGATCAAAGAAGGTAAAAGAAGTTTTGATGCCATAAAATAGGCCATTGATGAATCTCCCACCCTCCTCAACCATGATTTTGTAAATTATTTCTTAATGTATACCTTCTCTACAAGTGACACTATTTATGATTTGCTCATGCAACAAAATAATGAAGGCCTTGAACCACCCATATCCTTCTTAAGCCAAGCATTGGATGGGTATGAAGATATTTATTTATTTTTTAAAAACATGTAATTAAATTCATGAGAGACCTCAACAATTTTATACACATTATGTCAAAAGACAAGATATTTGTCATAGTGGTTCACCTAGCATTAAGGATTTCATCCTTAATATAGACTTGAGTGAAAATAGAGTTGGTTGGGTTACCAAGTGCATGAATTATGACATATAGTTTAAGGTTAAAAAGTTAGTTATGGGTAGGGTACTATGTGAACACATTACAATAGATGTCAATGAATATATGGAAGTGGTTTTGGTAGTCTAAGATATTCAACAAGTAGCTACAACTACATCTCTTTCCAACTAGATTGAAGACATGGTGAAATTCCTCGAAATAGGTGAATATCCTATAGGATTAGATAGGACAATGAGGAGGTAATTTTGACTAAAATACATCACTTATATCTTTATTTATGGGGTAATCTTGAATAAATACATTGATGACATGCTTTTGAGATGTGTAAAACCTAGTCAAGTTGGCAAGATTTTAGGATAGTTTCATGATGTGCTTGTAAGAGGGCACTTTACAGCCAAGACCATAGTAACAAATATCATAAGAACAGGATATTTTTGGCCAATTTTATTTAGGGACTCCCATGCTTGGGTTAGGAGGTGTCTAAAATGTGATATTTTCACTAACAAGTAAAGACTAGATGCATTGCATCTAAAGCCTACTCAAGTTGATCAACCCTTCTTGCAATAGGGCCTAGAATTGATAGGTACAATTCATCCCCCATCTAGTGTTGTACATGAGTGGTTTTTGATAAATACTTATTAATCTACTAGGTGGTTGAATGCAACTACACTCAAGGAGGCAAATGAGAACTCAGTTTTAGAGTTCTATGATATCCTAGTGACTAAATTTAGGGTTACCTCCACCATCATATTAGATAATTCATTGGCCTTTAGTGGTGTAAAGGTGATTGATTAGGATCTTAATCATGGAATATACTTAAATTATTCATATAATTACTATCCATAGGATAATTAAATAATAGAGTCTACTAATAATAATATGATTAGGATCATAATATGGACAATAGAGGACAACTAAAGAAAGTGGCACACCAAGATAAGGATTGCCTTATGGGAATATAAGATTAATCCCAAGATTTATACTATCCACTCACCATATATTATTGTTTATGTCAAAGAAGAAAGACTACCCATATCACTTGAGCTTCCCACCTTAGAACTTACATACCAACTTGAACTCATGGAGAGTGATGCAATAGAGGTGATAATGAATGAGTTGAGGGAGTTGGAAGAGATAAGGGATGATGTTATGCATGCCATGTGGTTCAACCAGGATAAATTTAAAATATCATTTGATAAGATATCCTCTTCAAAGAACTTCCAATAAGGTGACATTGTACTTAAGTGGGATGAGGATCATGCCAAGCCAGGTAAGCATTCAAAATTTGATAGTCTTTAGAGTGGGGCATATATCATTACCAATTGTAAGGAGAGTAATGCCTTCAAATTTTCCAAACTAAGTGGTGAGGAACTCACTATCCTTGTCAATGGGATGTACCTCAAGTATTTTTACTAGAATCAAAAAACTCTCTTGTACATAATACTCAGTTTCCTTCTTCTAACTACTTTAGCACATGCTTTACTCATTATTGGTTTATTCTTGTTGATTTATGCTTTGTGTCTTTATTTATTTTTTAATTGTTGTGTCTCTTATTTAGTTTGTCTCAGTCCTTGATGTCTACAAGGTAATAGTTATATTTTTGGTGTAGTTAAGAAGGATTCACCTAAGCATGAGTGATAGGCAAAGAGATCATGTATTCTTGACCAGCAAACACGCCAAGCCTTTAAAGTCACTATAAATGTTGATTAATTTCTATCTTCAAACATATAAAGGATTTAACCTAATTATTAAGTACCCTATTCCACCTAAGACTTCACTCTTCTCATACCTCTCGATGAGCCAAGGTAGTTCAAAAGAAGTCATTGATTATCTTGTCAAGGACATCAGGTCTAATGTTTTGTCATGTCATAAAACACATAGTGATTATCTCTACCCCATATTTAAACTTATTTCAAGTGTATTCCTTATGTTTAAATGTTTTTTAAGATCTATTATAGGCCTCAAGGTAATCATAATGGTTCATGTCTGCTCAATATGAAGAGGACTAAATATTATAGGTTATGACTCATCACGAATCTATCTAGTGTGTTAAAGATATGCAAGATATATCTTAATAATAAGTTTTAATAATGTTTTTAAGGTATATGATAACCTAATTTAGGTATTTATCATTTGTTATGTCATTTTAATTGGTATTGAAATTTTATCCATTAGAAACCTTCACTTGAATCCATACATATTATCTTAAAGGAGAGTATTTGACCTTGAAGTGATAATATTTGATTGTAAAAAGCCACTAAAATCACCATCCATGTCCTAAAGTTCCTTATATATTCCATTATACCATGACCAAACTATTTCATAATCTAATTTTCTTCTTCACAAGTCGTCAAAACCTTTATTTTCCACTAAATGGGCCCCATATGTGTGAAAATGTGCCCCTTCAGCTCCCCAAACTATACCATGTGTTTTTAAGCATTGTCTAACCCATATTTTCCCTCTTACTACTTTATAATGGTGATTCATGAAAAAAAACATGAGAAAATGGATATAATTTATAGGTTACAAGAGTTTGTAGGGTTATATAAATCTATAAAGTATAAATTTGATCAGATAGAGTCATGTGTATACAAAGGGAGTTCAACATAGGTATCTAATGAAGGGATATATATTTTTTAGAGATAAAAGAGTAAAAAACTAACCTCTTTCCTCCATCAATCTCTTTGCTATCTTGGGATATCTCTTTAGTTTTGTGCTCAGTCCATACAAGAGAGAGAATGTGAGGGTCTAGGATCTTGGCCAAAGGAGACTTAATGACCTTACAATCATGAGCATTAGATTCAATATTAGTATTTTGTGTTGTATGAGCAAACACTAATAAGTTGAGAAACCTTGTCACCTTCTTCATCGACATTAGGCCAATAAAGGGGAATGGTTTCAATACATTATTGGCTTATCTGATAAAATTAGTGATTATTCACATATTCTATAATCCTAATGGGTCCTTTCATGGAATATTCCACCCCTAATATGCATGTGTGATCATATAAAAGTAATAAATATCTAATTTTGCATTATTTATAGAATAAAATCAGGGTTCCATTACTAAAAAGGGGTATTTAGTGCATATGTATGAGAATAAGTAGTGTTTGAAGGTATGATGATGGTGTCTTGAAGTTGTTTAGGTATCCTTAGTTCAATTTGAATGGTTAGATGGACATCCAACCCTCTCAAATGGTGCTTTCAAATGAGACTAGCTACATGTTTGAACTTCACTACAAAAAGGGTAGTGTGTGCATGATAATGGTTTAGAAGTCATTAGAACATAGTGAAAGGTAGCATATGAGTGTTGTATTCATATAAAAATGTTCTTATATTAATATATTCAAACCTAATTATATCTTCATAGATTAAGAAACTATCAATATACCCTCCAATTCCTTCATAGTTTTGTTTAGCACAAGCTAAGGACGTTTAGCAAAAATTAAGGTATTTAGAGTGTCCTAGGTTTCTATTTCTCATTACATATGCCTAATTGATGACCTCAAAGTGTGTTCATCTATTAGGTATGTGTGTAGATATGCATATGGTATTTATCGGTCACATTGAGTTTGAGTCAATAGTCTATTTCAAGCCCTCAAATGACTTATATCATTTGATGGTCTCATCATTGCCAACCCACCTCATAATGAGCACTGAGATCTAATACATAACTCTATAAACCCTTTTGACTATCATTTGTAAGTGAACCATTATATTGTACTTATGGGTTGGTAACGAGGCCAAATCTGATATAAAATCATGAAAATACATTAATATTGGTGAAAAGGAGAATACTCAAGTATAAATACAATTGATAAGCATAATAGTTACCTACAGTAACCCAACTTAGCCCAACCTTCAAAGGATTCAACTCACAATATGCGGATAAGACTCAAACATGCATAAAACGGTCATAAATGGTAGAGATAGTTATCTCAAAGGGATAAATTTGAACTCAAATAAGTCATTTAGATCTCAAACATGCAATAAAAATAAAATGTTACTCAATATTTTGCTTAAAATCCCTTGTGACAATCAATACATCTAAATTAGTACCTAGAGGACTATATATAGTCTATCCTCAGCCCTAATAATGATATGGTACATGCACATAAGGAGAAAACTTATACTAATAAGGAAGGAACAATCATATATTTTATGTCACCAAAGTCAAGGAAATTTGTAGGAGTGCACAAATAAATTGAGTTAAACACATACAATTAGTTAGGGTTACCTAACCAATAAGGGTGACAAACTAAAGTTAATAATAATTCTAATGGAAATTAAAAGGGGAGTCTTGAGGATATGATGACATGTATAAACCCCTCAAGATTTTACATGATGGTGACCTGAGAAAGCAAGCTACCTAGTTTAAGCTAAATACCCAAGAGATATAGACCTCAGTATGTGACTATGTATGTAAGTATTATTGGTAAAGTTGGGAAGCAAAATCCTCAAGGCTATAGTCAAAACTTGGGAACATGTCTACTAATCCCTCAATATATTATTCCAAGGGGGTAAAATATGATACTTGAGTCTCCATCACTAACTTTTACAAGAACTTATAAAGGATAATAATGGCCAAAGCAAGCTATAAGAGAGAAAGTTTGTCATGATGGTCTGAGTAGATAAGAACAAGTACAAAATATGGAGACTATAATGAGGATGATTATATAGCAATTTTAATGTTACATAAGCATCTTTAGGTGAGTTGAATCCCCAAATATCAATCTAGGCCTTTAAGACCCAAAACAACCATCAACCCTCAAGACTTTGTATCCATTTTAGATATAGATCCAAACTTCCAAGTAGACTCAATGCAATGTGGAAGTGTATGAATATGTTTCAGACCTTGAAGAATGTGTATGAAGAAGGGGAATGCAAAGGTTTGGTCTAATGTAGTCTTAACACCTTCTTAAGCTCCATTGATTTAATCAAATATGTTGATTTGTCACTTTTAACACTCATATATTTAATAATAAAGGAACTCAAACCTATGGAATTTATGATAAGTTTAGAACCCATATGGACTCAATATACTTGAAGGAGAGAATGACCTTGGGGGGGCCAACTCTACGAACAAATGTCAACACCATAACCTACATAAATTACCCAGTAAAGAGCTCGAGGCACACCATATTTCACTCATATCTCCATGTATGGTATGAATGGGACCTACAACTATTCAAAAAATATGAAGGGGTTTTAAGGATAAAAAGTAATGGAAATAAGTTCTAATTTGGAGGTTCATATGGTATGAACCATCATTAATATGGTAGGCCTCCAAAACCCTTCTTAAACCATCATTCAGACTTGTTGAATAAAATACACCTCTAAATGGATTTAAATGAAGTAATTAGGCTATGAAATGGTTTTAATGGTATTCTCAAGTCCCCTAAGCACTGAAATGACCTAGTAGTTGGTATGTGTAGGGTGTTCACTAAACAAATTAGGCCTAAAAGAGAAACTATAAGCCTATATGAATGAAGTTGAGAATAATATGCATATTACATATATTCCTGAGGAAGTAAGTGGACCTAAATGCCTCATATGATTACACATTAGCCACCTACAACATCATTCATGATTAATAAACACTTGTAGATAATCCTAGGTGCCTAAATGAGATATTTTATGCACACAAGAGGGGGTAAATGGCTTGATCGAGACAATATAGATGATATGAGGGCACTAAGGGGTGATTTTAATAATTAAAAAAGTGGATAAGCTCTTTAAAACTATAGATTGAGGTCAAAACTCAAAAATCCTACATTCAAACTTGTGATCTAACACCTTCATTAAGGTAGTGTTACTTGAAAGCTAGAGAAGAGGATAAAAGAGGATCAGATGACATCTAAAAACTTCATGTAAATTTTTATGATGTTTTTTCAAGTTTGTGAGCCACCTTAGTTTTCATGAGAGAGATCACAATTGGTCACCTTATCCTAAAAGTACCTTAAGACTACATAGAATACACATTTCTCACTTGAAAATAAACTTGGAAAGCTCATAATTTTATGGAACTATTGCATGGGGATATGATCACTTTGGGAAAGATGAGGGGCATTGTTTATAATAGATCAGTGTCATTAGTTTATAAGTTAAGGTCTTAACCTTTATGAACTACTGTTAAAAGTCTAGAACCCTCTTAAACCTCCCTAAGACCATACTAAGGACTCGATTGGGAATGTATTGGAAAAAATGAATAAAAATACATTTAAATCACCTAGTAAACACTTGTATGATATATTCAACTTATATGAGACATTAGCTATGTTACTAGTTTATACAGAGAATGTATGAACAACCCCATAAAATACAATTTTACAAGGTTTTGAGTAGAAAATGAGGTGGACTTGGTCAAGGGTTGAATATCATTTAAGGAAGTACTATGATACTTGTTTCATCTTTTCAAATTATAAAATGTTCAAAACACTACATATAAATGCTTATGTATGCCTTCAACAAATATTTAGTCTTGAAATGCAAAAGGATGTGGCCTAGTCATCCAAGTGGGGTAAGATTGTAGGTGTGATATTATTAGAGAGACTAAGTCTTAGTTTAAAATGTTGTTTAATATGGTAAACAAGCTCACTCATTCATATTGAAGGCTTGATCTAGCTCTCATAGCCATATGAATAATTAACAACCAAGAGACTAGACTGCTTCTCTAATAGGCCCCTTTAATCAACAAAATGGGGATGTTCATGAATGTAGAAGGATAATAAGAAGTTAATGATTCATAATATAACCTATATAACTTACCCCTAAGATGATTAATCTCCTAATCCATGTCTATTAAGGAGGAGTTAATCAGTTTCTTGAACATGATCAACATGTAAGAAATAGGTGGCCACTAAATGTTTATTGAAGGAGGCCTAATTAGACCTTTTCAATGCCTTTTAAGTGTCAAAAATATATGAAATTGAAAATTATTTTCGTGAATAGGATCTTCATGGATAAAAATAGACTCCAACTCCTTAGAGGTGCTCATTTAATAAACTAGTCAACCTAAGTAACACATAGAGGAGTGTGGAGAGCTCTTGTAATTGTTGTGTGAGTGGGTTATGACCATTATGGCTCTAAATGAAACTTTTATGCCATTATTATCTTCTATATCTTGGTCATATTTATATATATTCAGACCTTAATGCCTTTGTTTTCATCCCTCGATTGGGTGTAGCAAAACTCAGCCAAATTGTTTCTTGAGAACCTTAAGAATCAATAAAGAAAGGACTGATTACAGACTTATTTATTAGGATTAGTATGTCATGATTTGTTTAATTGAAAAAAGTGTGATGTTTATTATCCTTTTTAGGTCCTCTTATTCACTTAGTTTTTATAATGTAATCCTATGCAGGTCATGTGACGTGTTAGAGTGTGGTAGTGGTATTGAAGAGTGAGTTGGTTGATAATACCTCAAGTAAGAATATTTTCATTTACTTCATGGTGTATACATTCCACATAACATTAACATGAAACACTTATGTCTATGAGCTCATCAATATTCCTATTTTATTCATTAGTCTCTATTTTATTTGTTAAGTTTTGTTTAAAGATCAGTTGAGAATGGATAAATGAATATTGATGCATCACCATCCTTATAATAGATTTCATTTCATGTTCTCATTCTATCTCTTTTCACCCCAAATGAATAGGTATTATAAATTGAGATTAATTTGATTTACCAGGGTAGCTATCCCTATATCATAGAGGTTTGGTCCTCCTATATGTCACCCATAGCCTTTGGACCAATCCCATGTTACCTCAAGCTTGAAGAGAAATAAACCATATTATTCAAGGGTTGTAGATTTTATTGGTAATGGTAATGTCATTAAACCCCCTTCCTCTAGAAAAGATCTTGGGCCCTCATCTTCTCCCTCCTATATGGTTTGAGCACAAACCTGAAGTGTTGTCCATGGATGCCAAATAGCTCAGTGGAGAAAAAGAAATGGTTTTGGATCTATCTTGCACATTTTGGATGTGAAACATCTTTGAGATGTTAGCCATGAGCTCTGATGCAATGTTTGAGCTCCCCCTGTATGGCCTTGATTATACATATCTATACAAGCTAGAAAAAATCCTATAAATAACTTATTTTCTACATTTTTCCATGTTTGAAGATTTGATAAGCCATTAGAGAGCATAGGAAGGGAAAATAGATGCCAAAAACATTTTCAAAACCTGATGGTATGGTTAGAGAAGTTGAAAAGACACACTTTCATTTGTGGGGCCCATTTGGTGAAGGGGAAGTGGGTTTGACCTCTAAAATGGACCTCTTTAAGCATGAAACACCTTGTTATGATTTTATGATGGAAATGGGAATCTTTGGAGGCCATTCCTAATGCAATTGACATAAAATCATTCTCATTTCAAATATTTACAATGCAATTAGGCTCATATACCATGTTTGACAATCATTTCATGGCTTTAGGGGGTTTATGAAGACTTAAAAACTATTTTAATGAATATACCATAGATGACAACATATGATATAGTTTATAATTCATGTGGTGACCTAAACAAGGCTTGGACACACCTATATCATGCTAAAAAAATTCCCCATTAATAAATTTCTTAAAACATGCCTAAATCCCATTAGAATTAGAAACCTTAAACTTTCCAAATTACCTTAACTTTTGTTAAGAGACTTTCACTTTTTGAAATAGGTTTTAAACCATCTCTAAAATTCATAAGACATTTTGACCTTATCTTACTCATTTAATGACCACCATGACTACATGGCACATCAATGAAAGACCTCAAAAGATATGACATGATGAGTTCAAAAGTAGGATCTATCACATACCATATCACCTATATAAATGCTAAAATGACTTTCAAGAAGCATTTATAAGAGATCAAAATGCATGGTGATCACATGTATATGCTTGGGTGGGTGTCATGGGAAAGTTTTTAATTTTAGGGGTTGATATTTGGCCTGGAAGGCCAAATTGTTGATAGTAACTTTTATAGTAATTTATTAGGTGGTTATGTTAATATTTAAAATTGATTTCTTAGTTGATCCGATAAAATAAAATTGTTTGAGGGTTGAGATATAACATTGACTTTCATCTTTGCATCAATTTTAATATCTATTAGCTTAAATTTGTATGATGATTTGATTTTAATTTTCTTTTAGGAATTTGATGTATATGTAGGTTTATATTTGAGATTGGTCAAAGTGATGTAGTCATATAAAATGTCAAAATTGGTATCTTGAGTGTGGCTAGTGACACCCAACCCATAGGTCCCTCTTTCATGCTCTCATGACCCTTATAGACACATCTTTGCTTATTCCTAGTCATCTATAGAGTTTTGAGGCTTGATTCTAGCTTATCTAAGCTACTTTTCCCATGATAATTCCATCCCCCAATTCCCACACATGTAGGATAATAGCGCCTAATGTGGACTATAGTGTCAGATCCTAGGGTTTCCATTTTGGGTGCTCTTATCCAATTACATTTTTAGATCCAATGATCATTTCCTTCTGGTTCCTATCCTTCTGCTTGTCATCCTAATGTGAATAAATTTGACCCATGACAATTATATCTCTATAAAATCTCATCAAAATTTCATTTAGAAGGGGTTGTAAAATATTACAAAAGCAAGCAAGAATACAAGCAAGACCATTGAGGTAAACTTCCCTATTCTCAACATATAGCCATACAATATAGTTACAAGCATATCCAAATCCTCACACTAGTCCCTAGACACCTTAATAACAGCTATTTTAGAATTTTTGCATCTTCATAACAACATTTCACAAAGCACATCAAGTGGGAAAAGTACATATGGCTTGATTTCTATTTAGAGTATTGGTATGTAGGTAGTGTGCCCACATAAGGGGTTTCGATTCATGTTCAGTGCATCTTACACACACTAAAACCCCCTTCTTTCTCAATTTTTATCAAAGCATAATGAATTCTATCATTTTAATACTAAATCAGCTTTATAAAGAGTATCTTATACCTTCAGTAGTCAAATTTTCATAAGAATGCTCACATAAGGACAATGAATAGAACCCAAAAAAAGTAGGTCTCTAAGACAATGCTAGAAAATGACTATAACATTGTACCCTAAGGTGTCTTATTTTGGCACTCCTATCCTTTCATACAATGACAACTAGATCCTGATTTGTGACACCATCCCAATCCTGCATAGCAAATTCTAGACTCTATCTCAGCTGATTTATCCTCTTTTTGGATAAGTCTATTTTCTTCATATTTATTGCTATTTATAGAAAGGTTAAAAATAAAATAGAATTATAAAAATTATTAGCTAAATTATTTCAATATTATTTATTGATTTAGGCAAATTAGACCTCTAACTAAATTAGGAATCAGATTCTAATATTTCCAAAATGGTTAAATCATTTGGTGAACCCAACTTACTTCGTTTCTATATAAAAACCCTAAAAACCCTAGGGTAAATTCCTTGCTGATTTTTCCAATAATTTTATAATTTTTCACCTGCATATTTAAATTATAAATTTGAAATAATTTTTAAAATTCCATGGTAATTTTTAAAAAAAAAATCTGTCAAACCCTAGCTGCATATACTAGGTCCCATTGATTTTGAGGTATCACCTTACATCTAAAATCAGATTTCACATAATAAAAAAATGTATCTCACTTATTTACACATATTTCTTACATTTATTTTTAATAATAAGGAGACCATAATTGATTCTATCATGTACATGAACAATGAAGTTTACCATATGTTAATGCAAAGCTTCATTCTTTCCCTTTCATACTTACTTTTCATAAAATGGGATGATATTAAGAATATTATTGTTAAATATAGTAAGATCCCTCTCCTTTAGAGAAATTTTTACTTGTATTTAATACAAGGTTTCATTAATTACTTTATATCTCTCATATGGAAAAAATTTCAAGTTTATCTTGCTAAACATATTCGAAATATCATAGCACATGTCAAAGCTTTTTATGCATTCATGCACAATTTCATGTTCTTTATCCTTTGCTTTATATCTATCAAATGGAAAAAATTTCAATTCTATCTTTATAAACATGTTAGAAACACTATGTTACAAGTCAAAAAAAACTATGCATTAGTGTGAATTTGTATGATCTCTATCCCTAGTTTGCTATCTATCATGTCGAATATTCTTTACAAACATATTTTTATACAACTTATAGCTCCAATTTAATGAATTATATATCACATACATGATTTCTACCTAGATTCATATAAAATCCTTACATAATTATAGGATCCATTACATAAGCTAACAACCACCTGTTAAGTTTCAATGCCATATCTTATGCACATGAAAGAATTTCCTTCTCCTCCTCTCCTCCAAGATGGTGATAACTAATTTCCCTCTAACCAAGTCCATGCTATCACCCCTTGAAAATGTGAGGAATCCTATACTATTATTCCTAATGCATACATTCATCTTATAACTTCTTCAAAAACTCTTCAACATATGTGCTTACATGTTCAATCAGAAGCGACTAGGGTTTGTACTTGTGAGACTCTAAGGGATCAAATCACCAGTATGAGAAATTTAATTTTAGATTTACAAATGTATAATTAGGTATTAAAATAAAAAATCAAAAAATTATAAAATCATATTATAATACAAAAGCCTTAAAGGCACCCTAGTGTTAATCATGTACATGCACCTTCACCTAGTCAATTGGTTGTAAGCAATGTTACATATCAAAATAAGAAATCAAAACAAAGTAACTCTACAACTAGTAATTAAAAAATAATTCAAAGATAAAATAAGAGTTTAAGTGAGGTACTAAGGTAAATTAATAAATATAAGTTGATCAAACTACCTCCTCTACATCTAGTGAGAAGATCCAAATCCTATTGTGCATATCATAGAATGCATGGGCATCACATATATTCATGTTTGGCATTAAAAAAACATATACAACAAATAATTGTTGATGAGGATCCTCTACAAGATAAATTAGTCAAGCATTCCAAAATAACATAAGAACACATTTATAAAGGGTCAAATTCAAAAATAGTATAAAATTAGTTACCAAAGCATAAATCAAAATAATAAAAGGATAAAAAATCAAAATCAGAGCAAGAAATAATACCACAAGCATAGGTAAAACATGAAAAATATGCAAAGATACCTCTCCAAAATAATGATCAACTTTCAAACTCATATGGGTTTCATTAAAAATATCTATAATAATTTTATTATCAAGGTCAAGGGTTGGGCAAGTAAGCATAAGACATCACTAATCCTATTCTAGTAGTTGATAATGTTTATCACCAAGGTTTAGGATTTATTAAACATCCTAAGGAAAATCATTCACAAACATTGTTTATTAAAGAAAAATATCCAGATACAACAAAATTCAATAGTAGCACTCCATTGATTCAAAATCAAGATGATAATCATGAGTGGAAAATATAGGTTATTATGATTTCGAAGATACTAACAATAAATAAAAAAATTCAAAGTCATATTCATAGTCATTCCCTTGTGCTTTAAAATCATGCATGATTCCTTTGTTTGATATAAGATACCATGATAGGGAGTTTCTCATGAGACTCATTATTTAGTATCATTTCTTCTTAGTCTTTCTTGTACATAGCTTCTTTTCAATTTCTTGTACATAGTCTCCTCATGATTGCTTGTACATAGATTATTCCAGAGATACCAAAAACATTCAAATATTATCAAAAATACCAAAAATAATATAACATTTCAAAATACAAAAACATTCAAAAATTCAAAAACATTTCAATTATATGCATTATCCATACTTTATATTCCTACTACCATGCTAGACTTACATTTGTTATTTTATTCTATCATTTATTAATTTATCTACATTACCATGATTCACTTTATCTTCTTTAAGTGTTTACAATCACATCTAGATCCTTGATTACTTCACTCTACCCATTAAGGGGGCATCCTACTTCTACATTTGAGACACACATTGATATAACTACCCACTAGGGGAATATTCTACATGACTATACCATTTAGGTTATGTCATTCCTACACCACACACTCTATTTATCATGATGATTTATATTACTTACTATCTTACATAGATTACTCTATCGGCATTCACTAGTATATATCACTTGTGTATTTCTTAGCATATACCTAGTTTTAAACTACATGATTTATATACTTTCACCTCTTGATTTGATTAGTTAGATGCAATTGTATTTCCAAAATTTATGTACCTTTCTTTCTTAATTTACATATCTATATGTGATTATATTTATCAGTTCATGTTCTTTGTCTTGTGTGTGCATTGGGACATTTTACAATGTCCTTTACTTCTATTCTTATGTGTGCCTTAAGACATTTTCCAATGTCCTTTACTTGTACTCTTCTATGTGACTGTGCCCCTCATGCAAATATTGATTGTTTTAATTGTATGTGTATGTGGCATTTGAACATGCCTTGTATGATTTCTTTCTAGTTTGAGTGACATGTACCCATGTCCCTTGTTTACTTGGCACATTGGCCACTCTTGTATGCTTCTTGATTCATGCCTTGCATGATTTTTTCTTGTTTGATTCTCAATTATTGGAAATGACATTATCCACATCATGAATTCCAGTGGTTTTTGGATGCCATGATGGACATCACACTCCATCCCTTCTTGACAACTAACAACAAATTAGACTTCTAGTTTCAGTTCACTATATTTCACATGCTATTAAATTGTTATATCTATTTAGGAATACCCCTATTTATATAACAATATCTCATTTAAACCATGTTATATCTTGAGATATCTTGTCAATTATCATTGCTATATCATATATTTTTGCATCATAACACACTTGCAGGGTCTTCATTCTTACCCTCAAAAGAGGGGGAAACAAATAGAGATTTTGTCATAGAGCTAAGAGCCTCTAATAAATCAAAATTAGTTTTTATAACACCCAAAATATTAATCAGATTTTAAACCAGATAGAATAGACTAGGCAGATAATGGCAATTATACAACAGTCTTCAAAATCAACATAAGACAAGAGTGATAATTTTGGACTAAAACATCAGATAGTAGGGTGTCTTATTTTGGCACTCTTATCTAAACATAAAAACTATATTTTATATAAATAAAAATAAATGTAAGTACAATTAAAAAATTTTAGCAATAATTTAGTTTAGAATCAATAGTTTTAACACAATTTTCCTAGAGAATCTAGATATAGGGGGCATCATGCGTGACATGATGGCTGTCACTTTTAGTTTTAGTTACAATAGTTGGTATAATTTCTAGATTAAAATCCATATTTCAGACACCAATGATTGGGGGTAAATTAAATGATATATTTAATTTATCTTCTTTAAATTTTATGGCATTACTTAGACATTTTTAGTAGTTACATGCCTTATTCCATTTGTAGGTGGTTAGCATCATTTCTGAGTGGCTTCCACATAAGCCTATTGCCTAGTTTTGGATTGGATTTCATACAAGCCTAATCTCCACCTTTTTCAAGTGGCTAAGAGTGGCCTAGTTTCCAATACACATTTGGCTATCCACACCACATTGTTAGAATATAGAACATTCATGGGCTTCAAGAGCCATCTCATACAATACACATTTCATATGGATATTAGTTCATAGTTTCACTACAAGGGACAATGATGGAGCCAAAGGACTAGATATCCTTTGTATTATTGAGCCACCTACTCAAAAGGATTAGACACATAGTCCAAACATCAATTAACACATGCATATTCACATATCTTGACTTAATGGGTGACGATAGAGCTGAAGGGCCAGCCTTTGCATTATTAAGCCACTCTCAATGAATTGAGAACTCAGATCCATCCATGATATTAATATTTGTAAAATATAATTCAACACATACCCAACATCACTCAGCATCACAATAGATTTACACTTCATGATGTGCTCTCTATGCACACCCAACATCACACATTTTCATGACCTTCACCCTTGCTGGTAAGTTTAGATACACTTTTTATTTATCATTTATCCTAATATTTCACTTTTATACATCAATAAAATAAATTTTTGGGGATATGTAGTCATATAAAATGTCAAAATTGATAGATTGAGTGTAGCTTGTGACACCCAATCCATATATCTTTATTGCATGCTTTCATGACCCTTCTAGACACCTTTTTATTTATTCCTAATCCTTCATAGACTTTCAAGTCCTAATTATAGCTCAACTAGGCTACTTTTCCCATAATAATTTCATCTCCCTAGGTCATAAACATGTAGGACAATAACACAAAACTCTAGGGTGTTTGTTTTTTATGCTCTTGTCTAATGGCATTTTTAGCTCCACTGGTCATTTCTTTCCTGTTCCTATCCTTCTTCTTGATAGCATAACTTGAATACATTTGACCCATGACCAATAGATCTCTTTAAAATCTCATCCAAATTTAATTTTAAAGGGGTTGTCAAAAACTAAAAAAGCAAGCAAGAATAAAAGCAAGACCATTGAGGAAAATTTCCCTATTATCTACATATACCCATCCAAAAAAGTTACAAACATATCCAAATACTCACACCAATTCCTAGATAGCTAAATCACACCCAATTTATCATTTTTGCATCTTCATAACACTCTTTTACAAAGCACATCATGTTGGATAACTACATATGGCTTGATCCATCTTTAAAGTATTGGTATGTAGGCAACATGCCCACATAAGGAGTGTTCATTCATTTTTAGTGCATCTTACACACACTAACCCCTCTTTATTTCTCATGTTTGATCAAATCATGATGAATTATAGGGGTTTAAGACTAAATCAGATCTACAAGGAGTTACATAGACCTTCAGTAGTCAAAATTTAATAGGCAAGATCACACAAGGACAATGAACAAAACCCAAAAAACTTAGGTCTCTAGGATAACAGTGGTAGAAAATGAATATAGAGTTAGACCTCAAGGTGTCCTATTTCAGCACTCCTATCCTGTCATAAAAGAAAATATAGATCCTAATTTGTGACACTGTCCCATTCCTGCATAGAAAATTCAAGACTCTATCTCAGTTGATTCATCTTATTTTCAGATAACTCTTATTTTATTCATATTTATTGCTATTTATAGAAAGGTTAAAAATACAAATAAATTATACAAATCATTAGATAAAGTGTTGCAATATTATTTATTGATTTAGGTAACTCTGACCTTTAACTAAATTAGGAAAAATATTTCAATATTTCCAAAATGATTAAATTAAGTGATTAGATTGACTTCTCTTTATCTTATTTTATGGCAAGGTTATCCAAATGATTTGAATTTATTGAAAATGATTGAGTCATGAAAAGGTGATAGTAATTATTTTTTTAAAATATCTTAGAATTCATTATATTCAAAAGTGTTATTAATTTTTGTAAGCATGGTCTTGTAGTGAAGTACAAAATTGATAATAGGTTCATTATTTCCTTGCTTAAATTTAGAAATTTATACATAAGAGAGATTTTCATCATTGTAGATATAAAAATGCTTGAGAAATTGATTTGATAATTTATTAAATGATTTGATTGATTAGATTGGTAAATCATAAAACCAACATAAAGCATAATATTTGAGGCTTCTAGGAAATGGCTTAATTAGTAACTTGTCATTGCAAGCATAATCTAGACATATCACATGAAAAGATTAGAGGTATTCTTATGGATGTCATTTACCTTTATATATTGGAAGTTTATGAGCTAAAAATACTATAGGTAAATGACATGACGTGACTTTAGGAGCTAATGGTTTTTTTATAAAGGATTGCTAATCCATTTATTCTTTAGCTTTTGTTATTCATTTCTCTAACTGAAAGACCTTAAAATGCAAAGTTGAAATAGTTTGCATTAGGGATTATGTATTAGGAAAGGTAAGTGATGTATTATTTGTAACTATAAATTATTATATATGATCCTTTGGTTAGGTAGCACATATTTATTTTTGTAAGTTTACTATTTCCCCCAAATCTAAAGATGCAAGTGTAATGATAGTATTAATAGTAGAAGTAACAACCCCTATGGTAGAGTTTACATTATGCAAGAGTGGTTATTGTTTTGTACTTTTAGAAGATAATATTTATTTTATTTTATTTTGTATATCTTGTGGAATTTAATATATTTCTACTCATAATATGGATAACTATTGGAACTATTCGTGATCTACCCCTTTGAGTTCATTAAGATGAATTCTATCTAAGATTTCATGATTATCTTGTTCATTATTATGATGTTGATTATATTGTTAATTATGACTATATTATTTAATGTATTCATGAGTAATTTTTTCATCAAAATAAGAGTAGTAATTATTTCCATTAAATTAATTCATTTTAAATGTGGTTGAAGGGATTTGACTATGTTCAATATGGGTTCTACTTGACCTAGCACTATGAATTAAATGAACAAGTGAGGTAGGTATTTTAGATAACATATAAGAATAACATGGAAAAGATATTGTAAATAAATAACTGAAAATATAATTCTAAAAAAGAAGATTTTTTTATCAAAGACAATTTTTTTAAGAAATTCTCAAATAAAATGTCCAGGTTCACCAATAAGTTTTATCTAAATTTGGAATTAGTTGGTGTATTTATTTTAATTAAAATAAAATTAATTTAATGTTAGCAAATGTTATAAATGACTTGTAACTTTTAGAATGAAAATAAAGTACAAAAATGGATAAAGTGAGAATGGATGAAATAAGCCAACCATGAAAAACATAAAGAAGCCCTACTTTAATTTTTATCATTAGGTTGGCTATGTGTGACTAAAATAAAATTATGGATGACCAAATAAGACTGATTATGTGCATTAATATGAAATAATAATTTTTATTATCCTAGGTTTGAATCGAGTGGAAATATGTAAGATCGACTACCATTACTTTATTTTGTTGGTATGTCTTGACTTATGCATGAAAATATGATCCAAAAATCAAAAGTTTTGTTTGATAAATATCTCAATATCTTAGAAATAACACAGTAACAATGAATTCTCTGAGAAGAGATGTAGTATTACTCAAGATCGCAATACAAATATATGCTTATCTCTGGGAAGAGATGTATGTCTTCACATTTCGGGTTACCTCTTCATTTATAAAATTTTTGAAAGAATGGGGAGGATGTGTAAGTTCAAAAATCTCAAGGGAGATTAAGTGGTTCGAATTCCAATATTTAAAATAATACAAAATTCAAGGAATTACTATATTTAGAAACTTACTATTTTTAGACTACACTACTAAAATTGAAATTTGGGGAACTTCCATTGGGTTTTTTGGGGTGAAAATTCATCTATCAAATATTCATGCCATCTCATGATGTTATCCTCATTATTAGCTTGCCAACAGTTCAAACGGTGAGTCAATTGGAGCTACGGTGCAAAAGTTATGGCTCCCAAAAGTTCTGTCATCAATTGGGGTGGAACTGTCACCCGAATTGTCACCTAAATTGTTACCCAGATAAAAATAGGAATTTGATTATGTGATCACTTGAAAACACTTGAAATACACATGTATATATAATTTTTACCTTTGATTGTGTGTGGATTACTTTCGAATGACCTCTTCAAGGTTAAAACCCTTTAAGGGTTTGCAATGGCTAAAATTCTTTAAAAATAAATTTAGGAGTGTAATGGATTGAGTTGAAACTAAGCACCCCTAGGATGATTAAATATTACCTAAATATCCAATACTCTAATTATTGAATTCAATCCCACATATTTATCCCACATAGAGTTCTTGGTTTAATATTGCTCATTTACTACATTTAAGTATATATAGATGGTTTGAATACTTGATAGTGATTTTGTTTGACTTTGATAATATAATATTTTGACTTGGCCAAAGGCCACATCAAGTGAGTATAATATAATTTTTAAATAATAGGAAATATTTTCTCAGTGTGAAATGGTGTAAGTGCTCCTCACTAGTAAAATTGCCTAGTAATTTCAAAGTGGTAAAATAATTGGCTTATATGTGCCTTTATTGTAATGTATAGATCTACCTTTATAAAAATACAAAAGTGTGACACCACAAACTCCCATCTTAAAAATATGGATAGACATATAAGGCATATATCAACTCATAAGGTCACAATCGACTTTTGATCTTGACCTCTGTAGGTCAATTCTAACCTAGAAGGGTGACATTTGATCTCAATAATTTTGAATGTATAGTGTAAGTGTGCCTCAATAGTAAAATTGTCTAGTAATTTTTGAATGATAAAATAATTATATTGGATGTACCTTTATAGAAATCTAAAAATAATAACTCTTCAAAATCTTACATACCAAAAATATGCACAAACCTATGAGGGAGGGTTTAAATTTAAAAAATATCCATTACTACGTAAAGGGAAAGAAAGACCCATAAGGTCACAATCTAATTTTGATCATGACTCATGGAGGTTGATTTTGACTTTCAAGGGTGATGCTTGATATTATTATTTTTTAATGTTTGTAAAAATGTTTAGAGATGATTTTAGCAATTTAAAACATTTTTGTAGGTGTAAAAACAATTATGGGCCTATACAATTACTTAGGATAGATTTATGTGGTAAAATATGACAAACTTAAGTGTTCAAGTCAATTTAATTAAATTTAGGAAAAATCTGACATTATCAAGTATTCATGACCCAATTTGAGTGTCTACATTATGTTGAATTTTTGATATAAAATAAATTTCCCATATTATATTTTTATGAACTCGTATTGTCTTACATGCTTTGCATCCTTCTAGGGTTGGATATTGATTTCATTAGTTGATATATTTGATTATTATAGGTATTTTTCATTCTATTATTCATATCTATTTTCCCTATCTCTTGTGTGTTACATTCAAAACCCTAAGTTGGTTTTATTGTATATTTGTCAAATCCAAGGGTATTTATATGGTATGTGATTTTTATTTTTATACCATCCAGATTGATTAGATCTATGACCAAAAATAAGATGATTTTTAGGATAAATTGTAACCCCATTGATTTTATTGAAATATTTTCTTTGGTAAAGCCAAGAGCTTTTTCATAAAAGAACATGGAATATGCAAATGATGGTAGTGTTGTTCCTAATATTTTATTTTTTGTTAGTAATAAAATTTAGATGCATTATATTACTAATGGTGTGAATGAATCCAAAGATGATAATTTTTATGAGATGATCATCAAGCATTGAAATAGTTTTGAAAAACCTTATAAATCACACTAATGAGATATTATAATTAATGTATATATCATTTTCCAAGTATGTTCATAGTAAAACCCTCGATCAAGTGGCCTAGGATGGGTATATAGTGAAATACACAACCTATAAGAGTAAAGGTTATTTAAATACTAATAATATGTATCAAATAATAATATATGTTATCATCGGTATATGGAAGTGGAATTTATCATAAATTGGAAATTATGTAAAAAGAGAAAATTCATGTAAAGATAAAAGAAAAAGAAAAATGAATAAAAAATCCAAAGAGACAAGTGGGGAACCAAACAGATAAGTGGGAAGTTGAAAATACTATATATACAAGTGCATGAAGAATGAAAAAGTAATCCCATTATTTTAAATAAGATTTATGTTTATGTATTCATCTAGTTTAAAGCTTGTTATTATTTGTTTATTTCCTACCAACTTTTAATATATTATTTTTAAATATGGTTTTTACTATTTTATAACTAACAATGGTGTGGTACCATGTTAATGGGTAAATAGTAACCATAAATACTACTCCTTATTTCAATTCCATTGCTTAGATCCCTCCACCTACCAAGTTCTTTAAGTTAAATTTTAATGGGGTTATTAGAGGGAATCTAGGAGATTCCAGTGTTGGGTGTAGTATAAGGGATTGATCGAGATATATAATTTTATCAATGTTGATAAATATCTAATATAGTACCAAAAATGAAGGTGAATCTCAATCGGTGGTCTTGGGCCTCAATATGGCTCACCATTGTGGGATTGACAACTTTATTATAATATGGGATTCAAAAATAATTGTAGATGTCATCCATAATTGATCCACAAAGGCTTGAAAGTTAAATAACATCATTAGCATGGGGTGGTATTTATCCAAAACTTATAGGATTTGGTTGAAAGATAATTCAAGAAACAAAACCAACATAATTGTAATAATGCTATCTCTGAGAATAGATATTTTATTGATCAAATTTACAGACCCAAACATATTCCTATCTATGAGAAGAGATGTCTGATTTCTATTTCAGGGTACATATTCATTTATACACATCTTTAAGGTAGGAGGAGGATGTTTAAGGTCAAAAATCTCAAGGGAAATTAAGTCGTTTGATGTCCATGATTTACAACAATACAGAAATTGAGGAATTACTATTTTTAGAAACTTACTATTTTTAGACTACACTACTAAAATTGAAATTTAGGGAACTTCCATTTGATTTTTAGGTGCAAAAACCAAATTATTTATCTCATTCCATCTCATCATGTTCCCCTAATTCTTAGCTTTCCAATGGTTCAAATGGGGAGTTAAATGGAGCTATGGTGTAAATGTTATGGCTCCTGGAAGTTCTACCACCAATTGAAGTAGAACCATCACCTTAATTGTTCCCTAAAATATTGCTCAGATCATTCCTCCCTCATTGAGAATAAATGGTCCCCACTAAATTAAGATTTTTCATCAAGTGTGGAATTTATATTTTGATTTGATTCCTGATGCATACTTGGAATGGACTATGTTTTGTTGAGCTATGGTTTGTGGAGCTATGCAAGGCCTGATTGTTCACCACTTCTATCTGACCATCAGTTTGTGGATGGTAGGTCATGAATTTTTTTATCTTGGTTGTTATTTGATTCTATTTTTGTGTGGTTTGTGTATTCATGGCTACAACATCAGCCCTTTTGGATTACTATGGCTTGACCACCATAAGAATGAATTTCTTAACACTAATTAGGGAGACAAATGTAGAAGGTGGTACCTATGATACCCTGTAAATCCATGTTCCAAGAGTGAGAGTGATCCTTTTAGTTCTTGATTCATATATTCCATCTCTATCATACATTAATGGCTAACCAAAGAGTACATCACAAACATCCATATTCACCACATCAAATAAGACCCCATTTTAGAAAGGTTTTAATGTATATGAGAGAAGACATTGGTGGGTGACATAGAGGTTTCTCCTTGGGATCAACCATCCAATACTATATGGCTTTTGGTAAAGCTTCATGGACAAATTTAGGATTTTCATAGCATTAGTAAATATTAAATTCTTTTGGCTCCCACTATCAAGAATGAAATGTATAGGCTTATCTTTCATCCATAACTTAGAGTGAAACAACCTTTCCTTATCATTTGGCCTCTCATCATAGGTCCGTGATGAAGCAATGATGGAATCAAGCTCAACATCTACAAACTCTTCTTCATCCTCTTTGACTTCAGGGTGTCTATAAGGTAGAGCAGTAGATGTTGATGATTATGACTTAAAAAGTAAGGACTTGATGGCTCGACATTATTCTCTGGAGTGCATTATATATATATATATATATATATATATATATATATATATATATATATATATATATATATGATAATCACACAATTTCCCAATCTTTCCTTCCATATTCTTCCAACTTTGGCCTCATGTTTGACCTTCTTTGTCACTTTTCCATTTTGTAGGTTGACTCTTTATATTCATTCTTCCATCCTTTTTCTCAATCTTCATCATGAACTTGTATGCATCACTGAGGGTTTCCAGATTGAAGAGCTCTAACTCCCCCCATATATATCATTTTATTCCACCATGATATTTGAGAACCTTGTGTTTCTCAATTTTTTATATGCTCAATCTCATAGATAAATAATAAAAAATGTCAGTGTAATCTTGAATAGACTATTCCTTACCTTGGCAAAGTTATTACCACTCTATATATAGATCATCATATGATCCAATAGGGTAGTATTCTTCCTTTACAGCTTTTATGAAATCATCCCAGGTAGGTTTTGACTCAAGGCCAATATAATCTATATTGAATCTCTTCTTGTACATTTCTCACCAATTTTTCACAGGCAATGATGCTTTCAAAGGAGCAAAAGTGATATTCTCTTTATTAGTGAATTTATTTACAATAAAATAAGAATATAATTGATCCAATCAATTTTTTTACTACATCAACATTTATTTTTCCTTCAAATTTAGGGATATCAAAATTCCCCTAAACCTTGAAGGGTGTTTGGGCACTAAAAGGATGTGAGGATATAGATAAGGAGCCAAATTTTTTTATTGAGATTTGTTAAAGAATTTGTAATAATTGTTGTAGCATCTATGCTTGCTACTATTAGAGGGCTTCATTTACCATTTATATGAAATGATAAGATGTCTTAGTGCTTTCTACCATTTGAAGTCATTTAGATCAAATAGGTGGATAGTTTGGAAGCTCTATTGTTTTCCACCTAAGTGTTTTGTAATCTAACCTCATCCTTGGGATCATACACTCTCAAGACAATCCACTCTGATACCAATGATCAAAAACTCAAAAATTTTGGTTGAAAGATAATTCAAAAAACAAGAACAACAAAATTATAATAATGCTATCTCTGAGAAGAGATGTTTTATTGATCAAATTTACAGACCAAAATATATGCCTATCTCTGAAAAAATATTTCTAATTTCCATTTTAGATTACATCTTCATTTATACATATTTTAAAGGTAGGAGGAGGATTTGGAGGGTCATCAATCTTAAGGGAGATTAAATGGTTCAACTTCCATGATTTACAATAATACAAACTTTAAGGAATTACTATTTTTAGAAACTTACTATTTTTAGACTGCATTACAAAAATTGAAATCTAGGGCACTTTAGATTAGTTTTTGAAGGCCAAAACCCACTAAACAAAGCTTGTGCCATGTGACGGTGTTCCCCTCATTCTTAGCTTTCTAATGGTTTAAATGGGGAGTCAAATGGAGCTATGGTGCAAACGTTATGGCTCCTAGAAGTTATACCACCAATGGGGGTAGAACCATCACCTGAATTATCACCTAAAATATGACTTGAATCATACCTCCCTCTTTGAGAAGCAATGGTCCCTAGTGTATCAAGATTTTTCAACAAGTGTGGTAGTTATATTTTGATTTGATTCCTGATGCATTCTTAGAATGGACTGTGTTTTATGGATTTTTATTGAAGAGTTCCATCTCTCCCTATTTATACCATTATAGTCCACCATGATATTTGAGAAACTTATATTTATCACTTTTTTGGATGCCTAATTTCATAGATAAAGAATGAAAAATGTCAGTGTAATCTTGAATAGACTATTCCTTACCTTGGCAAAGTTGTTTCCACTCTATATATAGATCATCATATGATCTAATGGGGTAGTATTCTTCCTCTATATCTTCTATGAAATCATACCAGGTTGGTTTCACCTCAAGGCCACTATCATCCTTACTTAATATCTTCTTATACACTTCCCACCAATTTTTGATAGGTAATCATGCTTTCGAAAGAGTAAAAGTGATCTTCTCTTTATCGATGAATTTATTTATAGAAAAATAAGAAGACAATTTATCCAACCAATTTTTTTACTAAATCAGCATTGATTTTGCCTTCAAATATAAGATATCAAAATATACCTGAACCTTGAAGGGTGTTGGGAACTGAAAGGATGTGCTGGTACAAACGAGGAGCTAGAATTTTCCATCAAGGTTTGTTAGAGAATTTAGGAAAATTGTTGTAGTATCTATGTTTGTTACTATTGGAGGAATTTATTTGCCATTTCCTTGAAAGGATCAGATGTCTCAGTGTTTACTACAATTTGAAGTTATTTAGAGCGAATAGGTGGATAGTTTGGCAGGTTTATTGTTTTCCACCCAAGTTTCTTATAGCTTGACCTCATCCTCAAGATCATACACTCTCAAGACAAACCACTCTAATACCACTAATCCCAAACTCAAAAGCTTTGGTTGAAAGATAATTCAAGAAATAAGAACAATTGTTTTTTAAGAATACTATCTCTGAGAAGAGATGTTTTATTAATTAAATTTGTAGACCCAAACATATGCCTATCTCTGAGAAGAGAATTTTTATTTTCATTTTGGGTTACATCTTTAATTATACACATTTTTAAGGTAGGAGGAGGATGTGGAAGGTCACTAATCATGAGGGATATTAAGTGGTTAGACTTCCATGATTTACAACATTATAGAATTCAAGGAATTACTATTTTTAGAAACTTACTATTTTTAGATAACACTACTAAAATTGAAATTTGGGGTAATTCCATTTGATTTTTTGTGTTCAAAACCCAAAAATCAAAGATCTTTCCATTTCACAGTGTTCCCCTCATTCTTAACTTTCCAATGGTTCAAATGGAGAGTCAAATAAAGCTATGGTGCAAAAGTTATGGCTCCCGTTAGTTCTACCATAAATTGGGGTAGAACCATTGCTTGAATTGTCACCTAAAATATTATTTGGATCATTTCTCCCTCTTTGAGAATTAATGGTCCTATTTGCATCAAGATTTAACATCAAGTGTGGTAGTTGTATTTTGATTTTATTCCTAATGCATACTTGGAATGGACTATGTTTTATGGAGTTGTGCAGGGCATGATTATTCACCATTTCTATCTAACCATCAGTTTATGGATGGAAGGGTATGAACTTATTTATCTTGGCTCTATTTTCTTCTATTGTTATGATATTTATGTAGTTAGGGCTATAACATCGATTCCTATGGCTTGACCACCATGAGAATGAATTTCTTGGCACTAATTAGGGATAAAGATATAGAAGATGGTACTTTCGGTACCCTATAACATTGTGTTCCAAGTGAGGTTGATCCTTTGAGTTATTTATTTATAGATGTCATGTCGATCATATATGAATGGCTAAATAAATAGTACATCATAAACTTCTAAATTAACCACATCACATAAGACCTCATCTTAGAAAGGTTTTATTACATATGAGAGAAGACATTGGTGGGTGACATAGAGGTTTCTCCCTTGACTGAACCATCCAATATTGTATTTCTTTGGATGAGGCTTCATGGAGAAGTTTAGGATTTTCACAATATTAGTAAAGATTAAATTTTTATGGCTCCCACTATGAAGAATAAAATGTAGAGTCTTACCTTTCACCTATAACTTAGAGTGAAACAACCTTTAATTGTCATTTGGCCTCTCCTCATGGGTCCATGATGAAGAAATGATAGCATTAGGATCAACATCTAAAATCTCTTCTTCATCCTCTTCAACTATAGGGTGTGTATGACGTAAAGCAATAGATGTTGAGGATTCTGACTCAGAAAGTAGGAACTTGATGGTTCGATGTTCTTCTTTGGAATATGTTCTATATTTTTTATAATCATTCCATTTTCTATCCTTCCCTTCCTTTTGCTTCCAATTTTGGCCTCATGTTTGACCTTCTTTGTCACTTTTCCATTTTATATGCTGACTCTTTGTATTCATTCTTCCCTGCTTTTGCTCAATCTTCACCATGAACTTCTATCCCTCACCAAGGGTTTTCAGATTGAAAAGTTCCATCTCCCCCATATATAACATTGTAGTCCACCATGATATTTGAGTACCTTGTTTTTCTCACTTTCTTGAATGTCCAATCTCATAGATAGAGAATAAAAAATATTAGTGTAATCTTGAATAGACTATTCCTTACCTTGGTAAAGTTATTGCCACTCTATATACAGATCATCATGTGCTCCAATGGGGTAGTATTTTTCCTATATAGCTTCTATGAAATCATCTCAGGTAGGTTCCACCTCAAGGCCAATGTCATCCATACTAAATCTTCTCACCAAATTTTGATAGACAATGATGCTTTAAAAAGAGCAAAAGTGATATTCTCCTTATCGATGAATTCATTTATATAAATATAGGAAGATAATTGATCCAACTAATTTTTTAATACATCAGCATTGATTTTGCCTTCAAATGTAGGGATATCAAAATTCACTTAAACTTTGAAGGGTGTTGGGGCACTGAAAGGATGTGGGGTGTAGATGAGGAGCCAGAATTTTCCATCAAGATTTATTAGAGAATTTAGATGAATTGTTGTAACATCTATGCTTATTATTATTGGAGGGATTAATTCACCATTTATTTGGGAGGATCAAATGTCTCAGTGTTGTCTACCATTTGAATTCATTTATAACGAATAGGTGGATAGTTTGGAAGCACTATTATTTTCCACCCAAGCTTCTTGTAGCTTGACCTCATCATCAATATCATACACTCTCAATAAAAATTGATTTGATACCATTGATCCAAAACATAAAATATTTGGTCGAAAGATAATTCAAGAAATAAGAACAACACAATTTTAATAAATATTATCTCTAAGAAGAGATGTTTTATTAATCAAATTTGTAGACCCAAATATATACCTATCTTTGAGAAGAGATGTCTAATTTCTATTTTAGGTTACATATTCATTTATACAAATTTGAAAAGTAGGAGGAAGATGTGGAAGGTCGCCACCCTCAAGGGAGATTAAGTGGTTCGACTTCCATGATTTACAACAATATAGAATTCAAGGAATTACTATTTTTAGAAAGTTACTATTTTTAGACTACACTATTAAAATTGAAATTTAGGGCACTTCAATTTAGTTTTCAAGGGAAAAATCCCACTAAGTAAATCTCATGACATCTCATGGTGTTTCCCTCATTCACAGCTTTGCAATGGTTTGATGGGGATTCAAATAGAGCTATGGTGTAAAAATTATGGCTCCCAAAAGTTCTACCACCAATTGAGGTAAAACCATCACCTAAAATATTGCTCTGATCATTCCTCCCTCCTTTAAAAGCAATGGTCCCCATTGTATCAAGATTTGTCATCAAGTATGTTAGTTGCATTTTGATTTTATTCTTGATGCATACTGCGAATAGACTGTGTTTAGTTGTGCTATGCTTTGTGGAGTTGTACAGGGCCTAATTTTTCACTATTTCTATTTGACAATCAATCTATGGATGGAAAGCCATGAACTTCTTCAGCTTGGTATCTATTTTCTTTTGTTGTTATGTTGTTTATGTAGTTAGGGCTGCAATATCAGCTCTTTTGGATTCCTGTGGCTTTACCACCATGAGAATGAATTTCTTGTCACTAATCAGGGAGACAAATGTAGAAGGTGGTACCTTTGGTACCCTATAGTGCCATATTCTAAGAGTGAAGGTGATCCTTTAATTTCTTGATTCATAGATGCCATGTTGATCATACATGAATGGATAATCAAAGAGTACATCACAAACATCCAAATTTACCACATCATATTAGACCTCATCTTGGAAAGGTTTTATTGCATATGAGAGAAGACATTTGTGGGTGACACAGAGGTTTTTCCTTGCACTCAACCATCTAGTACTATATGGCTTTGGGTAAGGATTCATGGATAAATTTAGGATTTTCACAACATTAGTAGAGATTAAATTATTTTGGATCCTACTATCAAAAATGAAATGTAGAGGCTTACTTTTCACCCATAACTTAGACAGAAATAACCTTTCCTTGTCATTTGGCCTCTCCTCATGGGTCCATGATGTCAGGCTTAGCATCTACAATCTCTTCTTCATCCTCTTCAACTATAGATTATGTATGAGGTAGAACATTAGATGTTGAGGATTGTGATTTAAAAAGTAGGGACTTGATGGCTTTACATTCTTCTTTGTAGTGCATTCTAAAATTGTGATAATCACACCATTTCCTAGTCTTCCCTTCCTTTTACTTCAAATTTTTACCTCATGTTTGACCTTCTTTTTCACTTTTCCATTTTGTAGGTTGACTCTTTGTATTCATTCTTCCATACTTTTTCTCAATTTACCATGAAATTGTATGCCTCATCCAAGGTTTCCATATTGAAGAGTTCCATCTTCCCCCATATATACCATTGTAGTTGACCATGATATTTGAAAACCTTATGTTTCTCAATTTCTTGGATGCCCAATCTCATAGATAGAGAATGAAAAATATCAGTGTAATCTTTAATATATTGTTACTTACCTTGGTGAAGTTGTTGCCACACTATATACAGATCATGATATGCTTTAATGTAGTAGTATTTTCCCTTTATAGCTTTTATGAAATCTTCCCAAGTAGGTTCTACCTCAAGGCCAATATCATCCATATTGAATCTCTTCTTGTACACTTACCACCAATTTTTGATAGGAAATGATGCTTTTAAAAGAGTAAAAGTGATCTCTCTATTTATGAATGTGTTTAAAAAAAATAGGAAGACAATTGATCCAACCAATTTTCTACTACATCAACATTGATTTTGCCTTGAAATATAGGGATATTAAAATTCACCTAAACCTTAAAGGGTGTTAGGGCACTGAAAGGATGTGGGGGTCTAGATGAGGAGCCAAAATTTTCCATCAAGATTTATTAGAGAATTTGGGTGAATTATTATAGAATTTATGTTTGCTACTTTTGGAGGGCTTCATTTACCATTTCCTTGAAAGGATCGGATGTCTCAGTGTTGTCCTCTATTTAAGGTCATTTGGAGTGATTAGGTGGATATTTTGGAAGCTCTAGTCTTTTCCACCAAAGCTTCTTTTAGCCTAACCTCATCCTCAAGATCATACACTCTCAAGACAAACCATTCTGATACCATTGATCCAAAACTCAAAATCTTTGGTTGTATTATAATTTAAGAAATAAGAACAACAAAATTGTAATAATGTTATCTCTGAGAAGATATGTTTTATTGATCAAATTTGTAGACACAAAAATATGCTTATCTCTCAGAAGAGATATCTAATTTCCATTTCAAGTTACATATTCATTCATAAACATTTTAAAGGTAGGAGGAGGATGTGGAATTTTATCAATATCTACAGAGATTAAGTGGTTTGACTTCCACAATTTATAATAGTACATAATTTGAGGAATTGCTATTTTTAGATTGTACTACTAAAACTAAAATTTGAAGTAATTCTTTTTAGTTTTTTGGAGTCAAAAACCATTGAGTAGAGATCCTACCATCTCATGGTGTTCCCCTCATTCTTATCTTTATAACGATTCAAATGGAGAGTCAAACGAAGATATGGTACAAAAGTTATGGCTCCCAGAAGTTCTGCCACGAATTGGAGTAGAACCATCACATAAATTATCACTTAAAATATTACTCAGATCATTCCTCCCTCCTTGACAAGCTATGGTCCCCATTTCACCAAGATTTTTCAAGTGTGTTAGTTTTATTTTGATTTTATTCCTTATGCATACTTAGAATAGACTTTGTTTTATGAAGTTGTGCTTTGTGGAGTTGTGTAGGGCCTGATTGTTTACTATTTCTATCTGACCATTAGTCTATGGATGGAAGGCCATGAATTTCTTTATCTTGATATCTATTTACTTCTATTTCTATGTTTTTAATGTATTCAGGGCTGCCACATCAGCCCTTTTACATTCTTGTGGCTTGACCACCATGAGAACAAATTTATTGGCACCAATCAGGGAGACAAATGTAGAAGGTGGTAACTTTGGTACCCTGTAGTGTTATGTTCAAAGAGTGAGGGTGATCCTTTAAGTTCTTAATTCATAGATGCCTTGTTGATCATGCATTAATGATTGACAAAATATTACGTCACAAACATCTAGATTGACCACATCACATAGGACCTCATCTTGGAAAGGTTTTATTACATATGAGAGAAGACATTAGTGGGTGACACAGTTTATCCCTAGACTCAACCATCTAGTATTGTATGGCTTTAGGTGAGGCTTCATTGATAAATTTAGGATTTTCATAACATTAACAAAGATAAAATTCTTTTGGGTCTTACTATCAAGAATGAAATGCAAAGGCTTACCTTTCACCCATAACTTAGAGTGAAACAACCTTGTCTTATCATTTGGCCTCACCTCATGGGTCTGTTATGAAGTAATGATGGCATCAAGCTTAGAATCTACAATCTCATTTTTATCCTCTTTGAATACAAGGTGTGTATGAGGTAGAGTAGTAGATGTTGAGGATTATGACTCAGAAAGTAGGTACCCAATGGCTCAACATTCTTCTTTGGAGTGCATTCTAGATTTATGATAATCACATCATTTCCTAGTATTCCCTTCCTTTTTCTTTCAATTTTTCCCTCATGTTTGACTGTCTTTATCACTTTTCCATTTTATAGGCCGACTCTTTGTTTTCATTCTTCCATGTTTTTGCTCAATCTTCACTGTGAACTTATACACCTCACCAAAGTTTTCTAGATTGAAGAGTTATATCTATCCCAGTATATACCATTATAGTTCACCATGATATTTGGGAACCTTATGTTTATCACTTTCCTAGATGCCCAGTCTCATAGATAGAGAAATAAAAATGTCATTTTAATCTTAAACAAATTGTTCCTTACCTTAGTGAAGTTGTTGCCACTCTATATACATGTCATCATATGCTCTAATGGGGTAGTATTCTTCCTTTACAACATCTATGGAATCATCCTAGGTAGGTTCCACCTCAAGACCAATATCATCCATGTTTAATCTCTTCTTGTACACTTTTTACCAATTTTTGATAGGCAATGATGCTTTTAAAAGAGTAAAAGTGATCTTCTCTTTATCAACGAATTTATTTATAGAAAAATAGGAAAATAATTTATCTAACCAATTTTCAACTACATTTTGATTTTTTCTTCAAATGTAGGGATATCAAAATTCACCTAAACCTTGAAGGGAGTTGGGGCACTAAAAGCATGTGGAGGTGGAGATGAGGAGCCAAAATTTTCCATCAAGAATTGTTAGAGAATTTGGGTGAATTACTGTAACATCTATGCTTGATACTATTAGATAGCTTCATTCACCATTTCCTTGAGTGGATGGGATGTCTTAGTGTTGTCCACCATTTGAGGTCATTCAAAGTGAATAGGTGGATAGTTTGGAAGCTCTATTTTTTTCCACCCAAGCTTTTTATAGGTTGACTTCATCCTTGGGATCATACACTCTCAATAAAAACCACTATGATACCATTGATCAAAAACTTAGAAGCTTTGGTTGAAAGATAATTCAAAAAACCAAAATAACATAATTGTAATAATGTTATCTTTAAGAAGATATGTTTTATTGACTAAATTTGCAGACCCAAACATATGCCTATCTTTGAGAAGAGATTCTAATTTCCATTTTAGGTTACATATTCATTTATAAATATTTTTAAGGTAGGATGAGGATGTGTAAGGTCACCAATATTGAAGGATATGAAGTAGTTTGCCTTCCATGATTTACAACAATACATAATTTGAGAAATTATGATTTTTAAAAACTTACTATTTTTAGACTACACTACTAAAATTGAAATTTTAGGCACTTATATTTAGTTTTTATGGGTTAAAACCCATCAAGTGGATATTGTGATATCTCAAGGTGTTACCTTCATTCTTATCTTTCTAATGGTTCAAACGGAGAGTCAAACAGAGCTATGGTGTAAAAGTTATGGCTCTCAAAAGTTATGCCACCAATTACGGTAGAACCATCACCTAAATTGTCACCTAAAATATTGCTCAGATCATTCTTCCCTCCTTGAGAATCAATGGTCCCCATTACATCAATATTTTTCATTAGGTGTGGTAGTTGATTTTGATTTGATTCATGATACATACATGAAATGGACTATGTTTTTTGGTGGTGTGCTTTGTAGAGCTATGTAGGGCCTGATTATTCACCATTTCTATTTGACCATCAGTGAATGGATGGAAGGTCATAAACTTATTTATATTGGTATCTATTTTATTCTATTGTTACGTTGTTTGCATAGTCAGTGCTGTAACATCAGTCCTTTCAGATTCTTATGGCTTGACCACTATGAGAACAAATTTATTGACACTAATCAAGGAGACAATGTAGAAGGTGGTACCTCTAGTACCCTATAGTGTCATGTTCCAAGTGTGAGGGTGAGCCTTCAAGTCCTTTATTCATAGATTCCATGTCAATCATACATGAATGGTTGAACAAAGAGTATATCATAAACATCTATATTGACCACATCACATAAGACCTCATCTTGGAAAGGTTTTATTGCATATAAGAGAAGACATTGGTGGGTGACATAGAGGTTTCTCTATAGACTCAACCATACAATACTATATGGATTTGGGTCAATCTTCATGGACAAATTTAGGCTTTTCACAACATTAGTAAATATTAAATTCTCTTGGCTCTCACTATCAAGAATGAAATGTAGAGGCTTACCTTTCACCCATAACTTAGAGTGAAACAACATTTCATTGTGATCTAGCCTCTCCTCATGGGTTCGTGATGAAGCAATGATGGTATCAAGATCAACATCTATAATCTCTTCTTCATCCTCTTCGACTATAGGGAATGTATGAGTCAAAGTACGAGATGTTGAGGATTGTGACTCAGACAATAGGGACTTGATGGCTCAACATTCTTATTTAGAGTATATTCTAGATTTGTGATAATCACACCATTTCTCAGTCTTTCATTCCTTTTCTTTCCAATTTTAACCTCATGTTTGACCTTCTTTGTCACTTTTCCATTTTTTAGGCTAACTCTTTATATTCATTCTTCCATGCTTTTGCTCAATCTTCACCATCAACTTGTATGCCTCACTGAGGGTTTCCAGATTGAATAGTTCCATTTCCCCTATATGTACCATTGTATTCCACCGTGATATTTGAGAAATTTATGTTTCTCACTTTCTTGGATGCCCAATCTCACAAATACAGAATGAAAAATGTCATTGTAATCTTGAACAGATTATTCCTTACCTTTGTGAAGTTGTTGCCACTCCATATATAGATCATCATATGCTCCAATGAGGTAGTATTTTTTATTTACAACTTATATGAAATCATTTCAAGTAGGTTCTACCTCAATGAAAATATCATCCATACTAAATTTATTTTTGTAAATATCCCACTAATGTTTGACAGGCAATGATGCTTTCAATAGAGTAAAAGTGATCTTCTCTTTATCGGTGAATTTATTTATAAAAACATAGGAAGAGAATTGATCTATCTAATTTTCTACTACATCAACATTTATTTTTCCTTCAAACGTAGGGATATCAAAATTCACCTAAACCTTGAAGGGTGTTGGGTCACTGAAAGGATGTGGGGATGCAGATGAGGAGCCAAAATTTTCCATCAAAATTTATTGTGAAACTTTGGAAAATTATTGTAAAATATACACTTGATGCTATTAGAGGGCTTTATTCTCAATTTCCTTGAAAGGATAAGATGTCTTAGTGTTGTCTACCATTTGAGGTCCTTTAGAATGAATAAGTAGATAGTTTGGAAGCTCTATTGTTTTCCATCTAAACTTATTGTAGCCTAACATCATCTTTGAGATCATACACTCTCAAGATAAAATCATCTAATACCACTGATCCAAAACATAGAATATTTTATTGAAATATAATTCAATAAATGAGAAAAACATAATTGTAATAACATTATCTCTAAGAAAAGAAGTTTTATTGATCAAATTTACAGACCCAAACATATACCTACCTCTAAGAAGAGATGTGTGATTTCTATTTTGGGTTACATCTTAATTTATACATATTTTGAATGTAGGAGGTGTATGTGGAAGGTAATCAATCTCGATGGAGATTAAGTGGTTTGACTTCCATGGTTTACAACAATATAGAATTGGAAGAATTACTATTTTTAAAAACTTATTATTTTTAGATTGTACTAATAAAATTGAAATTTGGGGAACTTTCATTTGGTTTTTGGGAGTAAAAAACACCATGTAGATCTTGTGCCATCTCACAATTTCCCCCTCATGCTTAACTTTCCAATGGTTTAAATGGGGAGTCAAACAGAGTTATGGTATAAAATTTATGGCTCCAAAAAGTTCTACCCCTAATTGGGGTAGACCGATCACCTGAATTGTTGCATAAAATATTACTAAGATCATTTCTCCCTCTTTGAGAAGCAATGGTCCCCATTTCATCAAGATTTGTCATCAAGTGTGGTAGTTGTATTTTGATTTGATTCCTGATGTATACTTGGAAAAGACTATGTTTTATGGAGCTATGCTTTGTGGAGCTATGCAGGGCTTGATTGTTATCCATTTCTATATGACCATTAGTATATGGATGGAAGGCCATGAACTTATTTAGCTTGGTATCGATTTTCTTCTATTGTTGTATCGTTTGTGTAGTTATGACTGCAGCATTGGCCCTTTTGGATTCTTGTGGCTTGACCACCATGAGAATGAATTTATTGGCACTAATCATGGAGATAGATGTAGAAGGTGGTACCTATGGTACCATATAGTGTCATGTTCCAAAATTGAGGGTGATCCTTTGAGTTCTTGATTCATATAATCCATGTTTATCATACATGAATGGTTAACTAAAGAGTACATCAAAAACATTCAGATTAACCATAGCACATAAGACCTCATTTTGGAAAGGTTTTATTGCATATGAGAGAAGACATTGGTGGGTGACATAGAGGTTTTTTCCTAGACTCAACCATCTAATAATATATGGTTTTGGGTGAGGCTTCATTAACAAATTTATGCTTTTCACAACATTAGTATAGATTAAATTATTTTGGCTCCCACTATCAAGAATGAAATCAGAGGCTTACCTTTCACCCATAACTTAGAGTGAAATAACCTTTCCTTATTCTCTAACCTCTCCTCATGGGTATATGATAAATTAATGATGGTATTGGGTTTAGCATCTACAATCTGTTCTTCATCCTCTTCGACTACAGGGTGTGTATAAGGTAGAGCAGTAGATGTTGAGGATTATGACTTAAAAAGTAGGGACTAGATGGCTTGACATTATTATTTGGAGTGCATTCTAAATTTATGATAATCATAGCATTTCCCAATCTTCCCTTCCTTTTACTTCCAATTTTGGCCTCATGCTTGACCTTCTTTGTCACTTTTCCATTTTTTAGGCTGACTATTTGTATTCATTCTTCCATGCTTTTGCTCAATCATCACCATAAACTTGTACACCTCACCAAGTTTTTCCAGATTGAAGAGTTCCATCTCCCTCCATATATACCATTATATTCAACCATAATATTTGAGAACTTTATGTTTTCCACTTTCCAAGATACCCAATCTCATAGATAGAGAATAAAAAATGTCAGTGTAATCTAGAATAGACTATTCCTTACCTTGGAAAAGTTGTTGCCACTCTACATATAGATCATCATATGCTTCAATGGGGTAGTATTCTTCTTTATAGCTTCTTTAAAATCATCCCAAATAGGTTCCACCTCAAGGCCAATATCATCCATACTAAATCTCTTATTATACACTTCTCACTAATTTTTTATAGGCAATGATGCTTTCAAAAGAGCAAAAGTGATGTTTTCTTTATCAATAAATTTATTTATAGAAAAATAGGAAGGAAATTGATCCAACTAATTTTCTACTACATTAGCATTAATTTTTCCTTCAAATGTTAGAATATAAAAACTAACCTGAACCTTGAAGGGTGTTGAGTTACTGAAAAGATTTGGGGGTGTAGATGAGGATCAAGAATTTCTCATCGAGATTTATTGGAAAATTTAGATGAATTATTCTAGCATCTGTGCTTGCTACTACTAGAGGGATTCATTCACCATTTCATTGAAAGGATGGGATGTCTTAGTGTTGTCTACCATTTGAGGTCATTTTGAGTGTATATGTGGATAATTTAGAAGCCCTGTTGTTTTCTACACAAGCTTCTTAAAACCTGACCTCATCCTTGGGATCATACACTCTCAAGAAAAACTACTTTGATACCACTAATCCAAAACTCAAAATTTTTTATTGAAAGATAATTCAATAAATAAGAACAACACAATTTTAATAATGCTATCTTTAGAAGAGATGTTTTATTGATCAAATTTGTAGAGCCGAACATATGCCTATCTCTGAGAAGAGATGTCTAATTTCCATTTCGGGTTACATCTTCATTTATACTCATTAGTAAGGTAAGAGGAGGATGTGAAAGTTTACCAATCTAAATGGAGATTAAGTGGTTATACTTCCACAATTTCCAACAATAAAAAATTTGAGGAATTATTGTTTTTAAAAACTTACTATTTTTAGACTACACTACTAAAATTGAAATTTGGGGCATTTTTATTTGGTTTTCAGATGTCAAAAACCATTAAGTGGAGCTCATGCCATCTCATAGTGTTCCCCTCATTCTTAGATTTCCAATGGTTTAAACGAGGAGTCAAATAGAGCTATGGTGAAAAATATTATGGCTCTTGAAATTTCTACCACCAATTGAGGTAAAACCATCACCTAAATTATCACTTGAAATATTAATCAAATCATTCCTCCCTCCTTAAGAAGTAATAGTCCCTATTACATAAATATTTATCATCAAGTATGGCAGTTGTATTTTGATTTGATTCTAGATACATACTTATAATGAATTATGTTTTGTGGAGTTGTGCTTTATGGATCTCTATAGGACCAATTGTTCACCATTTCTATCTCATCATCAGTCTATGGATGGAAGGTCATGAACTTCTTCAGCTTCGTATCTATTTGCTTCTATTATTGTGTTGTTTATATATTCAATGTTGTAACATCAACCCTTTTGGATTCATGTGGATTGACCACCATGAGAATAAATTTATTGGCACTAATTAGAGAGACAGATGTAGAAGGTGGTACTTTTGGTACTCTATAGTACTGTGTTCCAAGAGTGAGGATGATCCTTCATGTTCTCGATTCATAGATGCCATATCGATCATACATGAATGGCTGACCAAAGAGTACATCATAAACATCTATATTGACCACATCACATAAGACCTCATCTAGGAAAGGTTTTGTTGCATATGAGAAAAGACATTAGTGGGTGACATGGAGATTTCACCCTAGACTCAACCATCCAATACTACATGGATCTAGGTGAGGCTTCATAGACAAATTTAGGTTTTTCACAACATTAGTAGAGTTTAAATTCTTTTAGCTCCCACTATCAAGAATGAAATGCAGAGGCTTACCTTTCACCCATAACTTAGAGTGAAACAAACTTTCCTTATAGTTTGGCCTCTCCTTATGAGTCCATGATGAAGTAATGATGGCATCAGGATCATCATCTACAATCTCTTCTTTATCCTCTTTAACTATAGGGTGTGTATGAGGTAGAGTAGTATATGTTGAGTATTGTGACTCAGAAAGTATGGAATTTATGGCATGACATTCTTCCTTGGAGTGCATTCCAAATTTTTAATAATCACACCATTTCCCAGTCTTCTCTTGTTTTTTATTCCAATTTTGACCTCATGTTTGACCTTCTTTGACCCTTTTCCATTTTGTAGGCTGATTCTTTGTATTCATTCCTCCATGCTTTTGCTCAATCTTCACCATAAACTTTTATGCATCACTAAGGTTTTCTAGTTTGAAGAGTTCCATCTCCCCCCATATATACCATTGTATTCCACCATAATATTTGAGAACCTTGTGTTTCTCACTTTCTTGGATGCCCAATCTCATAGATAGAGAATGAAAAATGTCACGGTAATATTGAAGAGACTATTCTTTACCTTGGTGAAGTTATTTTCACTCTATATATAGATCATCATATGCTCTAATGGGGTAGTATTACTCCTTTACAGTTTCTATGAAATCATCCTAGGTAGGTTCTACCTCAAAGCCAATATCATTCATACTAAATCTCTTCTTGTACACTTCTCACGAATTTTTGATGGGCAATGATGCTTTCAAAAGATCAAAAGTGATCTTCTCATTATCGATGAATTTATTTATATAAAAATAGGAAGATAATTGATCCAACCAATTTTCTACTACATCAGCATTGATTTTGCCTTCAAATTTAGGGATATAAAAATTCACCTGAAACTTGAAGGTTGTTGGGGCACTAAAAGGATGTGGGGGAGTAGATGAGGAACCAAAATTTTCAATCAGAATTTGTTCAAAAATTTGGGTGAAATGTTGTATCATCTATGCTTGCTACTATTGGAGGGCTTCATTCAACATTTCCTTGAAAGGATTAGATGCTTCAATGTTGTCCACCTTTTGAGGTCATTTAGACTAAGTAGGTGGATAGTTTGGAAGCTATATTTTTTTCCACCCATAATTATTTTAGCTTGACCTCATCATCAGGATCAAACACTCTCAATATAAACCACTCTAATACCACTAATCCAAAACTCAAAAAAATTGGTTGAAAAATAATTCAAGAAACAAGAACAACACAATTTTTAATAATGCTATCTTTGAGAAGAGATGTTTTATTTATCAAATTTATAGACCCAAACATATACCTATCTCTGAGAAGAGATGTTTGATTTCTATTTTGGGTTACATATTAATTTATACACATTCTGAAGTTAGGAGGAGGATGTGTAAGGTCACCAATCTCAAGAGAGATTAAGTGGTTTGAATTTTATGATTTAAAATAATATAAAATTTGAGGAGTTACTATTTTTAAAAACTTACTATTTTAGACTGCACTTCTAAACTTGAAATTTGGGGAACTTCCATTTGGTTTTATATGGTCAAAACCCACAAAGTTAGGGTCATGCCATGTCATAGTGTTTATCTCATTCTTAGCTTTATAATGGTTCAAATGGAGAGTCCAATAGAGCTATGGTGCAAAATTTATGGCTATCAAAAGTTTTACCACCAATTGGAGAAGAACCATCCCCTAAATTATTGACTAAAATATTGCTCAGATCATTACTCGCTCCTTGAGATTCAATAGTCTTGATTGTATCAATATTTTTCATCAAGTGTGGTAATTGTATTTTGATTTGATTCCTAATGCATACTTGGAATGGACTATGTTTTTTCAAGCTCTACAAGGCCCAATTGTTCACCATTTCTATCTAAGAATCAATCTATGGATGGAAGGCCATGAACTTTTTTAGCTTGGTATCTATTTTCTTCTGTTATTGTGTTGTTTGTGTAGTCAGGGTTGTAACATTAGCCCTTTTGGATTCTTGTGGCTTGACCACCATGAGAAAAAATTTATTAGCACTAATCAGGGAGATATATGTAGAAGGTGGTACCTCTATTACCATATAGTGTCATTTTCCAAGAGTGAGGGTGATCCTTTAAGTTCTTGATTCACAGATGCCATGTCAATAATATATGAATTTTTGACCAAATAGTACATCACAAACATCTAGATTGACCACATCACATAAGACCTCATCTTGGAAAAGTTTTATTACATATGAGAGAAGACATTGGTGGGTGACATGGAGGCTTCTTCTTAGATTCAATCATCCAATACTGTATGGCTTTAGATGAGGCTTTATGAATAAATTTAAGCTTTTCTTAACATTAATAAAGATTAAATTCTTTTAGCTCCCACTATCAAGAATAAAATGCAAAAGCTTACCTTTTACCCATAACATGGAGTGAAATAACCTTTCCTTATTGTCTCACCTCTCCTCATGGATCTAAAATAAACCAATGATGGCATCAGGTTCAACATCTACAATCCCTTATTCATCTTCTTTGACTTTAGGGTGTGTATGAGGTAGAGTACTGAATATTGAGGATTATGACTTAGAAAGTAGGGATTTGACAGCTTGACATTCTTCTTTGGACTGCATTCTAGATTTGTGATAATCAAAAAATTTAACAATCTTCCCTTCCAAATTCTTCCAATTTTGGCCTTGTGTTTGACTTTTTTTATCACTTTTCCATTTTGTAGGCTGACTCTTTATATTCATTCTTCCATTCTTTTGTTCAATCTTCACCATGAACTTGTACACCTCATCAAGGGTTTCTAGATTGAAGATTTCTATCTCCCCCTCTATATACCATTGTAGTCCACCATGATATTTGATAACCTTATATTTCTAAATTTTTTAGATGTTGAATCTCATAGATAGAAAATGAAAAATTTCAGTGTAATCTTGAATAGACTATTTCTTACCTTGGCGAAGTTGTTGCCACTCTATATATAGATCATCATATGCTCCAACGAGGTAGTTTTATTCTTTTACAGCTTCTATGAAATCATTCCAGGTAGGTTCCACCTCAAGACCAATATCATCTATATTGAATCTCTTTTTATAAACTTCTCACCAATTTTTGATAGGCAATGATGCCTTTAAAAGAGCAAAAGTGATCTTCTCTTTATTAGTGAATTTATTTAAAGAAAAATAGGAAGATAATTGATCCAACCAATTTTTTACTACATCAGCACTAATTTTGCCTTCAAATGTAGGGATATAATAATTCAGCTGAACCTTGAAGGGTGTTGGGGCAATAAAAGGATGTGGGGGTGAAAATGTGGAGGCAAAATTTTCCATTGAGATTTATTGGAGAATTTGGGTGAATTATTATAGCATCTACACTTGCTCCTATTGGAGGGATTCATTCACCATTTCTTTGAAAGGATCAGATGTCTTGATGTTGTAAACCATTTGAGATCATATGCAGTAAATAGGTGGATTGTTTAGAAGCTTTGTTGTTTTCCACCCAACCTTGTTATAGCCTGACCTCATCCTTGAGATCATACACTCTCAAGATAAAATTATTTGATACCATTGATCCAAAACTCATAAGATTTGATTTAAAGATAAATCAAGAAATAAAAATAATAAAATTGTAATAACACTATCTCTAAGAAAAAATGTTTTATTGATCAAATTTATAGACCCAAAAATATGCCTATCTCTAAAAAGAGATGTTTGATTTCCATTTTAAGTTATATATTCATTTATACATATTTTTAATGTAGGAGGAGGATGTGGAAGGTCACCAAACTTGAGGGAGATTAAGTGGTTTGACTTCCATAATTTACAACAATATAAAATTTAAGGAATTACTATTTTTAGAAACTTATTATTTTTAGACTGCACTACCAAAATGGAAATTTGGGGCACTTCCATTTATTTTTTAGGGGTCAAAACTGATTGAGCAGAGGTTTTCACATCTCACAGTGTTCCCCTAATTTTTAGATTTTTAACTATTCAAATAGGGAGTCAAACAGAGCTATGGTGAAAATGCTATGGCTACCAAAAGTTCTACCACCAATTGGGTTAAAACCATCACCTGAATTATTATCTAAAATATTGCTCAGATCATTCCTCCCTCTTTGAGAAGCAATGGTCCCCATTACATCAAGTTTATTTTTATCAAGTGTGGCATTTGAATTTTGATTTAATTATTGATGCATATTTGGAATGGACTATGTTTTATCAAGTTCTGCTTTGTGGAGCTATGCATGGCCCAATTGTTCACCATTTCTATCTAACCATCAATCTATGGATGGAAGGCTGTGAACTTCTTCAACTTGGTATCTATTTGATTCTGTTGTTACTTTATTTGTGTAGTTAGAGCTATAACATTGGCCCTTTTGGATTCCTATGGTTTAACCCCTATGATAATGAATTTATTGGCACTAATGAGGGAGATAGATGTACAAGGTGGTACCTATGGTACCCTATAGTGCCATGTTCTAAGAGTGGGGGTGGCCCATCTAGTTATTGATTCATAGATGCCATGTCAATCATACATGAATGACTGACCAAAGAGTACATCAAAAATATCTAGATTGACCACATCACATAAGACCTCATCTTGGAAAGATTTTATTGCATATGAGAGAAGACATTGGTGGGTGACATAGAGGTTTCTCCTTGGAATCAACCATCCAATACTATATGGCTTTGGGTAAGGTTTCATGGAAAAATTTAGGCTTTTCACAATATTAGTAGAGATTAAATTCTTTTGGCTCTCACTATCAAGAATGAAATGTAGAGGCTTACCTTTCACCCATAATTTAGAGTGAAACAACCTTTCCTTATCATCTGACCTCTCCTCATAGGTTTGTGATGAATTAATAATGTCATCGAGCTTAGCATCTATAATATCTTCAACTATAGGATATTTATGAGGTAGAGTAGTAGATGTTGAGGATTGTGACTCAAAAAATAAGGACTTGATGGATCAACATTCTTCTTTGGAGTGCATTCTAGATTTGTGATAATCACACCATTTTCTAGTCTTCCCTTCCTTTTGCTTCCAATTTTGGCCTTGTGTTTGACCTTCTTTATCACTTTTCTATTTTGTAGACTAACTCTTTGTATTCATTCTTCCATGCTTTTGCTCAATCATCACCATGAACTTGTACACCTCACTGAGGGTTTCCATATTAAAAAGGTCCATCTCCCCCTATATATACCATTGTAGTCCACCATGATATTTGATAACCTTGTGTTTCTTATTTTCTTGGATGCCTAATCTCATAGATAGAGAATGAAAAATATCAATGTAATATTAAATAGACTATTCCTTACCTTGGTGAATTTCTTACCACTCTATATATAAATCATCATATGCTCTAATGGGGTAGTATTTTTCCTTTACAGCTTCTATGAAATCATCCTAGGTAGGTTCTACCTCAAGGCCAATATCATCCATACTGAATCTCTTCTTGTACACTTCCCACAAATTTTTTAGAGACAATGATGCTTTCAAAATAGGAAAAGTGATCTTCTCTTTACTGATGAATTTATTTATAGAAAAGTAGGAAGATAATTGATCTAACCAATTTCTTACTACATCAGCATTGATTTTGTCTTCAAATGTAGGGATATCATAATTCACCTGAACCTTGAAGGGTGTTGGGGCACTTAAAGAATGTGAGGGTGCAGATGAGGAGCCAAAATTTCCCATCTAGATTTGTTAGAAAATTTGGGAAAATTATTGCAACATCTATGCTTGCTACTACTAGAGGGCTTCATTCACCATTTCCTTGAAAGGATCAAATGTCCTAGGTGTTTTCTACCTTTTGAGGTTATTTAGAGTGAATAGGTGGATAGTTTGGAAGATCTATTATTTTCTACCCAAGCTTTTTGTAGCCTAACCTCATCCTTTAGATCATACACTCTCAAGACAAATTGCTTTGATACCACTGATCCAAAACTTAGAAGCTTTGGTTGAAAGATAATTCAAGAAACAAGAAAAACATAATTGTAATAATGCTATCTCTGAGAAGAGATGTTTTATTGATCAAATTTATACACCCAAACATATACCTATCTTCGAGAAGAGATGTCTAATTTCAATTTCAAGTTACATATTCATTTATAAATATTTTTAAGGTAAGAGGAAGATGTGGAAGGTTACCAATATCAAGGGAGGTTAAGTGGTTTGACTTTCATGATTTATAACAATACATAATTTGAGGAATTACTATTTTTAGAAACGTACTATTTTAAGACTGCACTACTAAATTTAAAATTTAGGGCACTTCTATTTGGTTTTCAAGGGTCAAATCCCACCAAGAAAATTTCATGACATCTCATGGTGTTCCCCTCATTCTTAGCTTTCCAATGGTTCAAATGAGGATTCAAATAGAGCTATGGTGCAAATATTATGGCTCCCAGAAGTTTTACCACCAATTGAGGTAGAACCATCACCTAAATTGTCACCTAATTTTTGTCTCAGATCAAGTATATCCTAGGCAAAATCTCTTCTTGGTTTACCAATAATTATTATAGGGAAGTAAATCAATATTTTTATTTTCTAACTAATAACAAGGTTGATCAAAGACATGTGACTATATAATGGATAATCAGTGGGAGAGATGGGCTAGCCTTGACATCATTGACCAAATCTAAGTATTTTTTGGGTGTCATATCATATCCCATTTAGGTTTTATATCATTTTTATTGATTTATAGTATAGTTATGATCTATCACATATCACGTGTGAGTGATTTCATGGAAGCTCTAGCTGAGTGTGTGACATCTTTGGAGGGGAAATTAAAAGCTAGTTTTTTTATTTTTTGATAAATTTGAATTTTATCTGAGTTGTTATGGTGCCTATGCTCTTATCCATACACTTAATTATAGAGATAGAACACATTATCTCCCTATATGATGATAAAATGAAAATGGAATTCTAAGATAGTATCATATATCATCAGCTCTACTTGATATTTTGGATGGCCAACATGGAGGTGTTAGATGTAATGAAGGTTAACTTACACTCTAAATATATGTATGTGGTGTGGAGGAACAAAACTAATGTAGAGATGGCTTTCATTTTTTTGAGAAATATTTGGCACACACTCAATGATGGTGTAACTACCTATAGGTGGTGAAGATTGTGGTTTGACCTAGTTTGAGAGGTGGTTTGAATGTGTGGATCAAAATATTGGTTGAATATGATGGATTTTCTCATATTTGGTTCCTAGTATTTAGGTGTAATTCCTCTCTCCATCTTTCATGAGCTAAAATCTAGGTGTGTCTCTTTGCATTAGATTTGTTTAATGTGGTGGTGGATGGGGTTGATCTATTCGTTGACTTGATTAGTTTTTTTCCCCCCTTTCCTTATCTAGATAAGGTGTTAAGGAAATGCATATTTTAAAAAAATGGTTTTTTGTTGATTTTTTTTTGGTAAATTTCTCTAATGATCGAGGGGTGGAGATGACCATGAAAAATGAGTCTATTTTCTCAAGTAGTAAGGGATTATCACAGCATGCAATATATTCTTATATGCAATGATATTTACATTCCATTATTGATGGTATGGTCTAGGGTGGTGTTTTATCAAATGTCAAATAGATTTGGAAGGACAGTGAGTCATCTTTAATATGTGATAACCCTACCTTCAAATGTACTACTAGGAAACCATTTTATACTACTTTTATTATGTCTCAGTCTCAAAATTATATGCCTAATATATTTTATTTCACTTTGGATGATGAATTGGTTGTGGATCTATATCAGGGGGACTAGATTTTTTTTGATTCTTTGTCTAACTTTTTATCTAGTTGGTATGAGTTTCTATGTATGCAAAATTATGGTTGGCCTTTGATTTTTTTTGGTGTATCTTACAAGGTGTTTTTCCCTTATTTTTGGTAGACCACCTCATCTATTGGGGTATACTATTTTTGGTATGGGTATGTCCCCTATTTTTTCTCTTATTTATGTATGGGTGAGGGCCCTTTTAACCATCATATCAATCCAAAACAAAACTAAAAATGGTGTGGAAGTTATATTATTTGAGCCTAGATTTGGATTTGTTTGATGTAATTTCAATTAGTTTGAAGTGAAATGATTGGATACATTTTTGGAGTTTTAAATTTTAAATTTTACTTTGTTAAAAAGTTATGGTATTATTCATAAATACTACATAAAAAATGTGGTTAATGTCTATTAATGATCTTGATTCAAATAGTTCTATAGAAATTTATTATAGCCCTATGAGTGACACATTGTGGGTCACGAATGACAAGGTAGAATTTTGATAGTTCAATAAATCAGTATAAAGCTACTAGACTGTAAGATGGATCAGATGCAACACATATCACTTGTTATTTGATCTATTGAGAGTGTATATGGACCCACATAATGGAATGAGTTGTACTCAAGATTGTCACTTTGGAAGGACATTATTTAAAATATTATTAGTAAAGAGGAAATATTGTCACTTTGGAATGAACATATTATTCATGATGAATAACATGTCCATATTGGTTGAGGTTGATGTTTAGTTTTAATTTTATAGAGGTTATCCACATATTTGGATGTTGTAATTAGATGATTTAAACTATGACTAACTTCCTTAGAGTATATTAAAGTCAAAGCTTGTGACGTAGAATAACAAGAAAGAAATAAAATCATCCTTGTGGGTATGATGATACTAGTTAGATTTCAAATGGTTGGCATATTCACTACTTTGATGTTTGATCTTGTTTTTAGATGCCAATGACTCTTTTGTATTATTTTTAATATAATTTTCCTCATTGGTTGCATGCTATTTTTATAATTTGGTTGATTACTAAATTTTAGTCAAAATGGAATAAAAAATCTTAATGGAATACCCATGAGAAAATTTGAGGGATAAATAGATACACTATTTACCTAAAACTTGATGTTAATAAAATAGAGATTTCCTACCATGTATTTGATGAAATACCAATGTTAAAATTTATTTCATGGACTACAATGATTGTTGGGATGCAAAAATAAGGTTCATGTGTTGGGAATGGTAGGTGGAAATAAAGATTAGATGGAAGGTAATGACCTCAATGGGAATGCATGTAATGGCCACATGAATGTGGAAGATTATATGTATACGTTTTATCTAATTCATTTCTAAATTTGGTGATTTAGTTGCATGGCAGGACTTGAACAAAAGAAGAGGCCGAAACTCCTTTTTATTTTAGGAATTGAAATTTCATTATCAATGAGGTAAAATACATGTATTTATATGAAGAGAAGGGTTTACTATTTTGATAAATTATAATGCATTTGAGTTTGTTTAAATATTCAGAGTAGAAGAGAGGGGAGTTTTAGCATGAGAGGTCAAGGAAATTAAGTAACACTAGAAGAGGTTCAGTAGTTGTGATGGAGATTAGTTAATAATAACTTACCTCAAATTCATTATAATGGAAAAAAATTGTAAAAAATGATTAAATAGAGCCTTTTTTCTATGTCTTGGGGTGATATACCTATTTTGGTCTAGGTGAGTGTTAGTACAGGTATAGGGAAATGCAATTTATTATAAATTTACAATTATTTAAAAATAGAACAATCCTATAAAGTTAAAATAAAGTGGAAAAGAAATCAAAAATATAAAGAGATATGTGAGTAACAAAAGGGATAAGTGGGAAATTGAAAATTTTATATAGGTAACTGTATGAAGAAGGCAAAATCAATCCATTATTTTTAATAAGATTTATGCTTATCACTTCATCTAGTTATTAGCTTGTTATTCTTCATTTATTTCCTATCAATGTTTATTGTATTACTTATAAATTTATTGTTTACTAAGATGCAACTAACAAGAGAACTTATTTTATTCTTAATAATGTAGTCATTTGAAATAATTATTCTAAAATATTTGATTCCATTATTCATATTGCTTACTATTGTTAATGCTTCTATTACCTCTCAAAATAATTTGATTCCCCACATGCTCCTCAACATCTGCTATTTTTTCCTTCTCAAAGTATTCCAAATTATCAATAAGCTTCCTAAATTCCTCTTCTTTAACTATTTTATTAGAATTAGTAAATTAAACAAGTTTTATTCCAATAATGATAAATTACTAAGTAAAAATACAATATATAATATATTAAATGCAACATACAATATTGAATTTGAACTTGTAATTTATAGGAAGATGATAAAAATACATGATTACCTTGTGTATAAATCTTAAAACTATTTTTGAGAAAGACTCAAAACAATTACTGAGTATAATTTTGAAAAATATGAAACATGTTATTTTTGACTTCTAGGATGAAAGCACACTATTATGGATAACTATAAATTGAATGATTGTCCAAATGGTGTCATTATATCTAAATATGCATTTTTGGTAAAAACTAAGTATCCAATATGATTAATTGATCAAGTATTATTTTTTATGCCACTGCAATGAACTCCATATTAGTATATAAGGCATTATGTATGCCCTCCCCCATTTTGAGGTGAGTTGTGAAGCTTGTGAAATAACTTATCTCAAAATAAAAATTTGTGTGAGTGATGTTATATAAAATATTGAAATCTAGAGTAATAATGCTAATATTTGAGATCATTGCACCATATTTATAATCTGAGCAAAGTAATAATGTATGATACATGTAGAAACTAACTTACATAGTGTCATGTATAGGTAGATGTTAACAATTAGGCATGTCGTGAATTAATAATAAAAAATGAGTATGTGAAACTAGTATAAAAATACTTAGTAAAAATGCATGATATGGATATCGTATAAAAAAATTGGGTAGATACACGATATATATCATAACATCACAAACTAAGCAAAAAGTAGAAAACAAGAAAAATGGCCATGGAACATACACAAAGAGCACACATAAAATTGTACAAAATAATAAATAAGGCCAAAGAGATGCATAGAAGGGACATGTTCAAATGTCACTCAAACATATAAAGACACATGATAACTGTTATATCTGTAAACAAGGACATGTTCAAATTTCTGCATTTCAGAGAAATGAATACATACTTAGCATGAGGAAAAGAATAAAAACATGATAAATATGCATGAATAAGTGAAATTGATCTACATTAAAAAATTGGTAACATCATTTTCTTTAGAAACTCAGGTATCCAATAAGATAACAATATGAGAGTAAGTGTGAAAATATGGAAAGATTTTTCGTAATGTATTGTACTATAGTAGGAGTAAAAGGGATAGTCATATAGTGATAAAATATGAGTTAAATATTCCCCCGATGAACTTGATATGATGTATATAAGTTATGTAAGGCCTATAACTATGTTGGGTTTGAAAACATAGAGCATGTGTTCATTGGAAAAAAAAATTAGTTGAATTAGACAAGAGTAAAATGCATTAATTTCTTCACAAGTGTGGTTTTTTTCATGTAAAATTTTGGGCCTAAAAAACTATCACTACCTACAACTGCATCTAAAAGTGACAACCGATATGTTCTAAAGCTCTCTCAATTACACATGTAAAACATTTTGGGAAAAATGGGTTAGTGGGTTCACTATGTCGATCTACCCCAAACACCCATCTATTAATGATATTACCTACATATATATACTTTGAAGAGGGCCTCATACTGATGTAGTTATCTACTATGTATTGGCTTATGTGTGAATCATTCAATATGTAGAAAGAAAGTACAACAATGACCCAACTTGTAACCTTGAAAATGGGGATATTTGTAATATCCCCAACCAATAGGGACTATAGAAAGATAAAAGCTCTGATACCACTGTAATATCCCCTGTTTCCCTTGAAATCTGAAACTGAATATTATTGAATTGCTTATCTTTATTCATGTAAAATATCTCGAAATAGATAAATAAATCACAGTATAATCTCTTATTTATTCACTCAAATGATTACAATAGATGTCCTCTGTCATGCATATAAAAAGAATATTCAAATACGATCTTAATAACCTACGTATTCCACAAACTGGGAATAAAACTTGAATGTAGTACGTCTCGGCCTACTGTGTCAAAAACACAGTCACTGACATCGGTTATATTGCCACTGTCAGTTTCCTAGTGTCGTTATCCTATCGACGTTGGTGAGAGGGTCGGTCGATGTTGTTTGCTGTCGGTCTCTGACTGCCAATGTCGATCTCTACACTTTTCGCTGATGCGTATGGATTTGCACGGATCTGTACAGACTTCGTACGGCTACCAATATAACACACCCTATTTGCTAGACCCCTAATCTTTAGATATATAACTCCAATACAAAAGATCTTTATCTGTGCAATATCTAAATCAAAACCTTGAATTAAAAAAATAAATCTCTGTAAATACCTGTGATAACTTTTGTGTGAAGTTATCTCTCAACCTGGCAATAAATCAGCTGATATCTCACAACCTCTGAATCACACACACTAAAGAGGGCACATTCTTCAATGCCGATAGAATACTAGAACCCTTGGCTCAGTCTTCTCAAGAACCCTTAGCAAAATTTGTCTTCAAAACAATAATCCATGAATACAACTCTCTCCCATGAGAAACCCTTATACCCTTCAAAAAGTGTGCTTGCCCTAATTGGATTTTCTTGAATTAGAATTAGGGTTTCTTAAATTAGAATTAGGGTTTTAAAATTAGAAAAAATAATTAATATTTAATTAAATTAATCAAATATTAATAGGGTTTTAAAATTAGACCAATTAATTAATATTTAATGAAATTAATCAAATATTAATATCTCCCTTAATACATGTCTGAAAGGGCCTGAACGAAAGCCAACTATAACAATTTTGCTACTCGAAGCCAAGCCAAGATCCATCAAGACCCTATATCCATCCCATCAGCCTATGAGGGTTGCATAATAGGCTAATCATCTGCTCAGAAAGATGTCAAGTAGAAGGGGACATGACAGTCTGCCCCTCCTGAAATTGCTTGTCCTCAAGTAATCTCAACTCTGGATGCTGTAAAATATCCTCGCTTTCCCATGTCGCATCCTCCACTGGAAAATCTTTCCACTTTACCAAATATTCCTTGATAGTCCTCCTATGCAACTGTCTCTCTCTATACTCCTAGATAGACTCAGGTACTAAAATCAACTTTCCCTCATCATCTAAGGGAGGTAAAACTGTAGAAGGAAACACACAGTGTCCCAATGCCTTTTTGAGGCATGATACATGAAAAACATTATATACCTTTCTCTCCACCAGAAGCTCTAGCTCATAAGCCATCTCTCCAACACACCTCAAGATCCTGAAAGGACCTTAATAATGTGGCTTCAACTTCTCTGCTCCACTCTTCCTAAGAGTAGACTGACGATAAGGCTGCAGCATAAGATAGACCATGTCACCCACATCAAAGGATCTCTCTATCCTCTACTAATCTGCATATTGCTTATGCTGATTCTATACCTTAGCAATATTCGTCTTGAGAGTCCTCATAGTATCTTGACTCTCCTACAATAAGTCTCTAGCACTCGGTACTCTACTGTCGCTTAGTAGCAAATCTAGAAAACTCGGTGCTTCATACCCGTACAATGCCATAAAATGAGACATCTAAATGGTCATGTGGAAAGTCATGTTATAGCAATAATCACAAAAATGAATCCACTTGACCCAAGATTTTTGCTGCCCTACAATGTAGTTCCTGAGGTAGCCCTCCACCCATTTGTTCACTATCTTTATCTGTCCATCAGTCTGTGGGTGGTAACTGGTGCTCAGTGTAAGCACGGTCCCATAGAGTCTAAACACCTCCTATCAGAAGTGACTCAAGAACCGACTATCCCTGTCGCTCACTATGCTCTGAGGCAACCCATGCAGTCAGAATACCTCTCAGAAGAAAACCTCTGCTACCTGTGTAGCTGTGTATGGTGGTGGTAATCAAAAAGAAGTGGGCATACTTTGTTAACTGATCCATGACTACATATATGCAATCTCATCCTTGGTATTTAGGCAAGCCCGTAATGAAATCCATCAATAAGCACTCCCACTTCCTGTCAGGAATTGGAAGTGGCCGCAACAATCTTGCTGGGTATGTGTTCTCCTACTCGTTCTACTAACAAATAGGGCACTCACACACATATTGAAGAACATCTGCCTTGAGTCCTTTCCATGTGAATCTCTCCCTAATATGTCTATAGGTCTTGAAATACCTGGGATGTCCTACAATAGGTACATCATGAAAGTCTCACATGAGAATGTTCTTCATCATTCATCCTAGGATCAAATAAACCCTACTCTTGTAAATGATTAAGTCATTCACAAGAGTACATCTAGTGTCAACCATCGATCCCTCAATAATGTTGGATGCCCATGTATCCTTGGCATACTCTACGACAATCATATGTCTCCAATCCTCTGTAATGTGGACCATAGTACTCAAATACGGCCTGCGTGAAAGAGCGTCAGCCACTACATTCTAGGTGCCCTTGATGAAAGAGATGTCAAAGTCATATGCCTGTAATTTGCTCACCCACTTCTACTAATGATCATTGAGGTCTCGCTGCCCCAAGAAATGTCTCAAACTATTGTGGTCTGTTTTGATGCAAAATGTGCTGCCCACGAGATATTGCCTAAATTTTGGCAAGGCATGCATGATAGCAAGCATCTCCTTATCATAAATGCTATACAGTCTCTCTGGTCCCCTGAGTTTATGGCTCTCATATACTATGGGGTGCTTGTCCTACATAAGCACCACTCCAATGCCCTCGCCTGAAGCATCGCACTGAAGCTCAAAAGGCTTTGAAAAATCAGGTAGTGCCAATACTGGGCAAGTAGTCATCAACTCCTTAAACCTCACGAAACACTCCCGTGCTTCAAGTGTCTAATAAAAAGCACCCTTATTCATCAAATATATCATAGGGGTTGCATGTCATGAATAACCATTCATGAACCTATGATAAAATCCACACAAACCTACAAATCCCCATAGTTGTGTAAGGTTTGCAAGAATAGGCTAGTCTATGATAGCGCAGATCTTCTCAGATTCCATTTGCACTCCCCCTACACTGATAATATGACCAAAGTATAACAATTTGGTGATCCCCAAATCACATTTGGAATCCTTGGTGTACAAGGAATCCCTCTTAAAGATGCTGAGTACAGTCTCCAGATGAGCCAAATGCTCCTGCCAAGTCCTACTGTATATAAGAATGTCATAAAAAAATAAGTACAAACCTCCTCAGCAGTGAATGGAAGACTCTATTCGTGGTGGACTGAAATGTCATTGGCACATTAGTGAGCCCAAATGGCATCACTACAAACTCATAGTGTCCATAATGGCAATGGAAAGCTGTCTTCTCAACGTCCTACTCATGAACCCTGATCTGATGATATCTTGACCTTAAGTCTATCTTCGTGAAGTACTGTGCACCATGGAGCTCATCAATAAGCTCATCGATACGAGGTATTGGATACCTATTCTTAATGTTTCTCTTATTTAGGGTTCTGTAGTTAATGCACATGCGTAGGGTGCCATCCTTCTTCTTCATTAGAACAACTGAAGAAGTGAACGGTGATTTGCTAGGCCAAATGTGACCCATAGCTAGTAACTCTTTAATTGTTTTTTGATCACATCCTTCAAACTTTTAGGATGTCGATAAGGAGTAATCATAATGGGCTTAATGCCCTCCTCAAGCTCAATAATGTGTTCAATGCCCCTGTTTAGAGGTCTCCCTGGTGGAATATCACTAAATACCTTATCATGCTTGACTCTTAGCTGCTAAATGTCAGGATGATACTCAGTCTTCTGCTGTCCCTCCTGTATGGTGTGAATGTGCACTCGGCAGCCCACTCTACCATATCGTTTCTCATGAGCCTCTCCATCTGATGAAAAGAAATGGTTTTGATGTTGCTGTCCCGTATTGCCTTAAGAATGTGTGTCTTCCCATCAACATCAAAATGGATCTCCATGTCCTTAAGACAAAGAGTGACTACCTCAATGGAATGAAGCCACTTCATGCCCAAGACCAAATCTATATCCCCCATGTTCACCACATAATAATCAGCCTTGAACTCATAGTTGTTCAAGCGCAATGGGAGATCTCTAATCATCTGTTCACACCTAAGGGTGTAACCGTCAGCCACCTTAACTCTAATGCCCTCAAACTCTTCTGTGGTGAGTCCACGCTTCTCCATGAATCTAGTATCAATAAAATTATGTGTGGGTCCTGTGTCAAGAAGGGTGATGACCCTCTATCCCACTAAAACTCCATGGAGTCTGAATGACCCCTCCTGTTGGATGCTAGATAGGCGTGCCTCCTAAATCTGGAGCTATGACTCTGCCTCTATCTTAGGCTCTAAAGCCTCAGCCTCTGGCTCCTTAAAACTATCTTGATGTTCAAAATCTTCAGATTCCTCATCCTCATAATAAGCCCACATCACCTGATTTGCCTTGCCCTTAGGCCTCAAAGGACAATCGTGATTGGCATCATAAGGACCTTTGCAGTAGAAACAAAGCTTCTTCCTACATAGATCATTAAGAGCCTCTCTATCTAATGGTGGTGTTATTGGGTTGGCCTTTGAATCATTCTTAACACCTAATTTATCTATGTTAAAACCCAATCTTTCTCTATTTCAGTTGAAGCCCTTATTGTCCCTGAATGAAGAAGTACCTCTAGAGTTAAATTTACTTGATGGGGCTACCATCTCCATACTACGCACCTTCTTCATAGCTTCCTATAATGAAGGAGGATCAAATCCTTTGATTCAACCTCTCAATGGTTCTGTCAATCCCTCCATGAAGAGCACTACAAGTTGCCTCTTTGAAATGTCAGGAACTATGACTGATAATTTTTGGAAGTCACCAATGTAAGACTCTAGACTGCCACTCTGGCATAACTGTGCCAACTCTAAAAAATAGGATTTTGGATCCCTCCTATCAAAATGCTCCACTAGCCTATCCACAAACTCCTGATAAGATGTGATCTGATCATGATGGAGTGTCACCATCCCATGGTGCCACCAATCATAAGTTACTCCCTCAAGATGCAGTGTCGCATATCTGATAGCATCTCCCTCAGCCATCAGATGCAATGTGAAAAATGTGTCTAGCTTACTAATCCAGGCCTATGCTGTGACCTTGCCACTACTGTCAAACATCGCTAGTGTGAGCCTACTCGTAGCATGCTTAAGATCATTATTCAGGTGTCTAGGTCTCCAATCATGTCGACCTCAGTTATGCTCTCTCCTTTGTGTGAAGAACTAGTCAAAAGTAATCCTCTCTCTAACCTCAGGTGATAATAACTCCCACTCCTCATTTGCTGCCATAAGTGTGTCAGTAAATAGGGGCTCTCCTGCCACCTCCTCTACTGGGGCCTCTAGTTCCTCCTGTACAAATGTAGGACATGTAGGCCTATTAGATGTCTTGGAATGGGTCAGCTATGGTCTCTGATTAATAGTATCACTCCTGTTATCTTCTTGCTCCCCATTCTATCGAATAGGGGTGTTCATCCTCTCTACCATAGTAGTGAGTGCCTGTAGTGCCTAATTCATCTGTTGCTAGCCTGTAACCATAACTCGAAAGAATTATTGAGTGTCCTGATCATAATTATGCTTGTGGCCCCTATGTGGGCTACCCTCATGCCTATCACTCATGGTGATTGGTTGCTATTCTAAAACCTGATCACCTTCAAGCAAAGCTCTACTGCATGTGAAATACCTGTGTGGTCCCAACTCTTGTGGCTGCATAAAATTTTAAAACCCTCAAGATGGTAGGATTTAGCTCTAATACCATTATAATATCCCCAACAAATAGGGACTATAGAAAGATAAAAGCTCTAATACCACTGTAATATCCCCTGTTTCCTTTGAAATTTGAAACTAAATATTATTGAATTGCTTATCTTTATTCGTGCAAAATATCTCCAAATAGATAAATAAATCATAGTATAATCTCTTATTTATTCACTTAGATGATTATAATAGATGTCCTCTATCATGCATATAAAAGAATATTCAAATACGGTCTTAATAACCTACGTATTCCACAAACTGGGAATAAAACTTGAATCTAGTACATCTCAGCCTGCTGTGTCAAAAACATAGTCGCCGACATCGGTTATACTACTGCCATCGATTTCTTGGTGTCGTTATCCTACCGACATGAGTGAGAGGGTCGGTTGATGTTGGTCACTATTAGTCTATGACTGTTGATGTCAATCTCTCTGCTTTCTGCTGATGTGTACAGATTTGCATGGATCTATACGGACTTCGTACGGTTGCCAATATAGCACACCCTATTTGCTGGACCCTTGATCATTAGATATATAGCTCTAATATAGAAGATATTTATTTGTGCAATATCTGAATCAAAACCTTGAATTAAAAAAATAAATCTCTATAAATACCTATGATAACTTTTGTGTGAAGTTATCTCTCAACTTGGCAATAAATCAACTGATATCTCACAGCCTCTAAATTGCACACACTAAAGAGGGCACATTCTTCAATGCAAATAGAATACTGGAACCCTTGGCTCAGTCTTCTCAAGAACCCTTAGCAAAATTTGTCTTCAAAACAATAATCCATGAATACAACTCTCTCCCATGAGAAACCCTTATACCCTCCAAAAAGTGTGCTTGCCCTAATTAGATTTTCTTAAATTAGAATTAGGGTTTCTTAAATTAGAATTAGGGTTTTAAAATTAGACAAAATAATTAATATTTAATTAAATTAATCAAATATTAATAGGGTTTTAAAATTGGACCAAATAATTAATATTTAATTAAATTAATCAAATATTAATATCTCCCTTAATACATGTCTGAAAGGGCCCAAACGAAAGCCAACTGGAACAATTTTGCTACTCGAAGCCAAGCCAAGCTCCATCAAGACCCTCTATCCATCCCATCAACCTATGAGGGTCGCATAATAGGCTAATCATCTACTCGAAAAGATGTCAACTAGAAGGGGACATGACAATATTAGTCTAATCTTTCAATACTATATACCTATGTATGTGTTATCCCTATGAGTGATATGAAAATAGGAGAAAATAGTGAAAGTTTAATTTATCTAGTGTTTGATTGAATGCTTTGATAAGTTACCTTAGTCTGTGCTAGATCTTTTCTAGGTGAAGAATGAATGAGGAGTGATTGTTAATATATAATATTCTTATCTAGAAATGTCTTGCACTAAATAACTTATGTTGACCATTAAGATACATTTCATTTGAAAATTAGATGAATTTAGGTTACTAAACACCAATGTCACAGTAGGACACTAACATCGATGTAGGGGTATGATACTAAAACTTGTGTCTTAGTAGTTAGAAAATAGGTACAAGATTAGAAATTGTAAGGGCATAATATAAGCATATTTTAAGCATTTTGAGTAAGACATAAGGTATGGGTTATCATCATAATACTATTGAATCCAAGAAATAGGCTAAGAGGCACAATATAGAGAAAATTAAAGACTTTTAAAAGTAAGAAAGTTCTATAAATGAAAGTAACAACCAAGGTCTACATATTTTCCAAGTGTACAAGACTAAGGTATGAAATGATTCATAAATATCATATACATTTCCCCCCTTTAATATAGTAATGAAATTTATTATTTAAAGGAGAAGAAATACATACTTGTGTGTATAACATACCTTGTACTTGCTTAAGTCCAACTTGAGTGCTTTGTTGGTGACTGACCTAAAACCAAGATCATGTTGTGGTATATAATTATTTTATATAATTTTAGATTTAAATCATTTAACATTATTTAAATTGAAAGATAAAGGTTTATGAGTACACTTGTGTATCAATAAAACTACCTTGCCTATTGACAACTTGACTTGAAAGATGTATCATTATGAATCACTAAAATTATGATTAGGAAAAATATATAAATTTGAAAAGTTTATATATATATATATATATATATATAAGGAAATTAAGATATATTATAAGGCACATGACCTGAACCTTGGAAAAAATATTAGTAGCCAAATGACATTTGAGATTAGCTCAACCATGCAACCCAATCATACTTATAACCTAGTGAGTATGAGTGAATTAAGTCGAATCATAATATCAAATGGTGAGGATGGATGATATAATCAAGACTAACCTAAAAACTTATAAATATTGAGTGATTTAATCATCTCAACTATACCAAAATGTGAACCAACTACTGTAGTAGATTATATCAATATAATTTGTAAAAGTCCAACCTAGTTGGTGGTGTCAATCTTCGAGAGTGTTTTAAATCTGAAATTTATTTGGATTTTATAATATTAGATGAACATTACATAGCATATGCACCTTAGATATGTCTCATGATGAAATTGTGTATAATAATAATAACAATGTGTATAATTCTAGCATGATTGTGAATCTTAATTATATAACTATTTGCTTTGGCCAATTCAATAACTATGTAAGTGTGCAGAAAATGATTCCAAATCATTCCCCCACTATATATAAAGAAATAAGTAAGATGATATAAATGCCAATGTAGAGAAAATATTTCCAAAACATGCCCCCACTATAATGTGGAGATGATAAATATTGAATAAGTGTGGAGAACTGATGAGATTGTTTTTGTTTGTGTAGGACTAGTAGGATTATGCCAAAAATAATCACCACCCATGAATAAATTTATCGTTAAATATTGGTTATGTGAACTCCTATTGTGTTTTTCCCCTTGGAATTATTGAATGGACATAGACCTTGGATTGGCCCCATATTAAGTTACATGTAAAAATTGGCCATATAAATATTAAGAATACCAAATTTTTATTCATAATGTTCCTTAGGTAATTTATCTCCTTCCTTTGTGTGATAGATAAAACTTTTGTATTTTGAGGGAGGTATGTTAAGTTCTTTTGAATGAGTAATTATAAAAGAAGCATATATATGCACATCATTATATAAATGGTTAAATGACCCATATTTTTTATTCAATGCTCTTTCCTTTAATGGGTAAATAATCCCTCTCCTAAAAATAAATCTCAATTCCAAATCTGACTGTCTAAATACTAGCTCCTATGATATACTTTTGAATCGAATAGTGTAATCTTGAAGAAATTAATAATCATGTTGCTTGAAATTGTGAAAATGTTTTAATGTAAGTTTTGACACCCTGTGGATATTGATTTACATAAACAAATCATATTCCAATTGTGAAAAATTGGTTAAGTAACCATTTTTTAGGCTATATAGCCAATTTTGAGCATCATCCTAAACAATCATATTTAATACTTTTAGAAATAGTTTATAATTATTTTTGCATTGACAAAAATAATGTATAGGGTTAATCATGTGGTCAAATGGGTCCTTATGACTCAAAAAAGGTAAATCTGGTAGTTCAAAATCATGTGGATAAGGATATTTAAGTATACATTGTCCAATATGTTGATTATTATATACAGTCAGATTTTCATTAGTATTATGGAAATACATTTTCATTTGAAGTATAAAAGCTTGTTTTTGAATATCCCAAATAGTGGTCATAATAAAAATAAGATATTCCATAGGAATAGTGGTTTATTTCATTGGTTCTAACCTACTACATTTTTATAATCTATGCATATGGGTGTCATTATTCTCATGGATAACAAATGCAAATTCATGATCACTACATTTAGGATATTTTGATAGTGGTATTAGATCTTTGATTCTTTTATAATTTTGGTATATCATTTAAATAGTTTGGACACTTTGAATAATTTAGTTCATTCCCTTTTGGTAAGGATATAAAAATTGGTGCTTGAGGAATATTTTTGAAAGGCATCTCTTTTCGTATAGTAGGAACCTTTGGTAAAAATTTATATTTTTTATGATTTGACACATTAGGAATATGTAACTCTTTAGGTTCGTAATGTTTTATTGTTATTTATGTATTAATTTTTGTTGGTAAAGGGGCCATGATGTCTTGGTTAAACATTCAAAAAAATTCAATAGAAAATTAAGGTAAGAGATAATCATCACCCTTAATAAGAGGGATATTGTTTAGAAATTTTGGAATAAGAAGGTTTTGATCAATGAGATTCAAGAAACATCCCATTTATAATTAGTGTGCAAATCAATAATAATTTACTTACGTATTTTTCATAACTTTTAACGATCATATGAAGGATAATATTCATCATATTTAACCGCTTTATGGTAGATAGTGCATGAAGGGCCTGATTAGAAGACTTGGATTGTTGGTGACTCATGGATTTTTCTAAAAATCCCAAGTTTTGTTGATTTGTATTACCATTAGAAGATACATGGTGGGTTATACCTTTCTCATATCTTACCTATTGTCCCCAAAAAATGTCACTCATTTTTGGAATAATATATGAGCTATTTTGGTCCTGTAGGGCTAAAATAATCTCTTTCCTTCTCAAAAGATTGTTTTATTCAAATTCTCTATTTTTCAAAAACTTTTGCTAAGGGACTTAGCAGATATGTTTCTACAGATTCCATAGGCTTAAAACTATGAACTCTATAGGAAAGAAGCACCAAGCAGCTAGTGAATCCCCACAGACGTCAAATTCAAGTTTCTCCTAAGCTTCTCTCAGGATCCAACGGATGCTGCCAAGTGTCAAAAGTTGTTGTATCTTCCTTTGGTTTCATTATCAAGTAAAGATTATGGTGGGCCCCAGGCAAGTTTCTAAAAGAATAGGCGGATCACTCCAAGTGTCATCGACCACATGATCGCTAAAACTGAGTAAAAGTTGCCATGTGTCCCATATTAACTCAGTAGAGGCTGCCAAGTGTTGGCATCCACATTTCCATTTTGAAGCTATTCAGGCAAGGAATGTTGTGGGTCCTAGTCTCAAACAAGATGCAAACCTAAGAAAATGTTTCCTTCAGAAAAATTATCTGAAAGAAATAAAGGATCAAGCCTAACTAGAGAAATTAAAGCCCGAAGGCCACCTGGGAGATCCTGAAGGGTAGGTACCCTCACGGAGGATAGTCAACACTCATAAAATGGACCTTATTTCAAGACCCTGAAGGGCATGTCCCCTTCGAGAAGGATCAAGCCTCAAAGTGCAGCAGAGGCTGCCAAGTGTCATATGATGAGACATAGTCTCTAATAAGTTTCAAAGTAGTAGAATGTGCCACGTGTCCTCTATAAACAAGTAGAGTGTGACAAGTGTCTGCATCCACACTTCAGGGTTCTAGCAAGTTTCAAAGCTTATTCTAATAAGCTTATTTAAAATCTACGGATGCTTCCATGTGTCCTCACCTATGTCATAGTGCAAAGTGGCCATAGCAAGTGAGTAAAGCATGAAGGAATTGCGAAGGAGAATGACAAGCCCACAAATGTCAAATTTAGGATGATTGACTAGCCATTAACCTTCAAAAGATGAAAGACCTATAGATGTCAAATTTGTGGCAATAAAGTGTCTGTTGATCTTTGCAAGCTTAAAACGTAGACCTGAATGCATTTGAAGACATTAAGGCCAGGGCCAAAAGGATGAAGAGACAAAGAAGGAAATATTAGCAAGAATTATTTCTAGTAGGTGGAACAGTCCACCAAGTAGGTATTTGGGCATATAAACATTAAAAGTGTATCCTATTTGTCCCTTTTGGCATAGAGGCAACATGGATAGTTGCGTGGATAGTAAGTGATAGAATGAGTGACCCAAGCTTAGGAGAGGACATTGGAGATGAATCAACATGCCACAGTTAAGGCAGCCACCTTGCTCTAGCATGACCCTCCCTGACAGAACTAAAAATGCATCCAAGGCATTAATGCACACCATGGGTCACTCCATGGAACAAAGTGCCAAGCCTTCCTTGGCCTCTATATAATGTAATCTCTTGTATCATTTTAGAGGAGATCTTCTTGTTACCAGAAGCAAAACTCTACCCAAATTGAAAGGCATTACTGACACTTTGAGCTCAGATTGTTTATCATATTTCTTTGTTTGAATTAGAAAGCAAGTTACTTTCAGACTTTGTGCTGTTATAGGTAGTATCATTCTAGGAGATTGTTCTTATGTCTATTTCATAAATGTATTCTTGTTTATGAAATTTAACAAGCAGAGCTAGTGGAAGTGATAAGGAAGGTGTCCTCAAACCAGTTACTTTCAGACTTTGTGCTAACATAATTGTTTTCAGTGTGTGTTTTTAGCTTCTTTTTAAGTAAAGGACCTTGGGATGACTTTGTGCCCCCATTGTTCTTCGTATCTCACTCTTGGGTAGTCAAGGTGGAGACTTTGTGCTACATCTTAGATTGCTAGTTACTTTGTACTATGTTATCAATTACTTATCCTACCTAAAAGAACTCCTGTTGTCCCCTGCAAGAACACTTCTCAAAGAAGAGAAGTGCCTTTAGTGTTTTCATTAGGATTTTCTCCTTTGTTTTTGAACATCATCTCTGAAAGTAGAGAGATGGATGGTATATCCTATCCCTGAGTGTTATTTTCAACTTATATATATAGTATATAGTACCTTTATACCTATAGAGAACCTCCCCTTGATGAGAAGAGAGATTTGTCGCATTTGGATGTGGTAAACCTACAACTTTGGATGACCAATCTCCCTATGTTGTGGTTGAAGAGACCTATTTTGCTCACCAGTTAGCTGGTTGACAAAATATTCACCCAAAAGTTTTTGGTGACTTCGCTGGGGAAGAGCGCGTAGTTTGAAGTCTCAAGCTTCAAGCTAAATTAGACCCTACTCTTTTCCATTTTGTTCTAAAATTTGGCAACTCCATGCTATACCAAAAGCCAAAAATATCAAGTTGTTGTTGACCCTACTTTTGAAGCAAGGTTTAAACCTACAGAAGATGTTCATGCCTTGCTGGCCCAACTCACACAGATGAAGAAGGAACCTTATGAGCCTATGAGGGATTTCATAGCAAAGTTTGATAAGCTAAGATACCAAATTCTTGCTATTGCTTAGTTGACACCTAAAAACCTCAAATGCTTCTTCATCAATTCACAGCTACCTAAAGTGAGTTTCCTACTAAGATGTGCTGGCCACATAGACCTCGAGGCTGCTAAAGATTTGGCTACTAAAGTCACAGATGACCTTATCCTGGTGGGAAAGATAAGGAGAGATCCAAATAAAGGTAGATATTCTTCTTCTTCTAAATATTTCCCTTCAACCATCACTAATCCAATGTTGTAAAAGCTAGCAAATGAATTGTTGGCCCTTAGAAAAAAATGGCCCAAGGGATGCCATCTACTCCTTCATACAGAGATGTACCAAGGAGGACATTCCCTAATCAGTCCTACCAAGGACATGCTACAAAAAACCAAGGGCAAACCAATCATCTTCCTCCCCCTTAGAGGAATAACCTTGCCATTAAAGCACCTCCAACTATCTCAGTGGTTGGATATCTTGAAGCTGAATTAGATTTCTCATTCTATCCTAAGTTGAGTCCTGAAGATGACGCTAATCTCTTCACTAAGAAAGAAGAAGAATTAGCTAGTGAATCCAATATCAGTTTCTTGAATTATCAAGATAACCTAGAAGTGAAGAAAATGCAGTTGAGGGATCATATGATGTATTCACCTAGTCCAAGAATCAATCAGCTCAACAAGTTGATAAAGAGAAGATAAAGGGACAACCTCAACAAGTAGTTTCAATTGCTAAACATGGGACTACTTTGCCCTTCCAGCCAAAGGACCTGGTGACTGTTAGAAAGGCAAGTACCCCTAACATTTTTGCACCTTCAAATTCAAATTCGTAGTCTAGTCCTCCTGCTCCCAAAACTCAAAAGGATGAACTCCCATCCCCTGTGCCTAGTTCATTTCCAACATTTGATATCATTGACCTTGTAAAGAAAACCAAAATTCAAATGTCTGAATTTGAATTTCTACAGTCCCATCCTGAGCAATTAGACAAATTGGTTTAATGTGTTAAAAAATAGACCATCCCTGTAGGACAAGAAATTCCCAAAGTGAAACATGATCCCCCTAGGAATGCACCCATAAGGAACAATCTTGTCATTACCCCTCTCGCTACTCCTGGTAGGACTAAACCTTTATATGTCTCATTGCTGATAAACGATCATTAGTTGAATAATTGCATCATTGATTTTGGAGCTTCAGACAATGTCATGCCTGCCAAAGTGGTTGACTCCCTTGGCCTCACACTGACCAAGATGTTTAGTAGATGCTTTTCCATGGAGAATAAGTAAGTACCTCTATTGGGACAAATTAAGGACTCCCAATTTTTATTTGTAGTGTTCTCAGACAAAAGAATCAAGATGACTGTCTTGGTAGCTGATGTCCCAGCATCATATGGCATCCTTCTTAGGAATTTTTTTTGTAGGGATGTTGGTGGTGAATTGAGCATGGAATTATTTGAGGTGAGGATTCTAGTCAAAGGTGTTATGAAGATGTTACTCCCTAAGAAGGAAGTGAATTTGTGGTTACCCAGACCTCGGCACCTGAAGCTCAAATTTTGTTTGAGTATTCAGGCATGGGTAACTACTTTCTATCCATGGATGAAGTTCATGAGGCATTTGATGAAGCTCCTACAGGTGACAACCTAGTAATGCATTCAGCTAGAACAATAGGAGAATTGGTGGAGTGCAATACCGATGTGGAAGGATCTCCACCTCTGAATGAAGAAGATTTCAAAGAAAAAGTAGTGTCTAATGAGGTATGGATTCTAGAATTTGATGGCGGCTACTCCTCTACCGGTTTAGGAGATAGGGTTGTGCTAATATCTCCTCAAGGAGATATTTTCCCTTCATTTTACAAGTTGTAATTCATTAACACTAATAACATGGATGAATATGAATCTCTATTACTTGGATTAAAAGCTGCTAGGGATAAAGGCATAAAACTCCTTCATGCTAAAGGAGATGATGAATTGGTGATTTTTCAATTGAGGAACCTATATCAAACCAAGAATGAAAGATTGTGCGACTACCATAATCTAGTTTGGGACCTAATTGAAAATTTTGATGCTTTCAACATCTCTACAGTTCCTAGAGAATTCAATGACTGGGCTGATGCACTGGCTATTTTAGCTACTCTCTTCATCCCCCACCTAGACTTCAAAGGAGATAGGTACAATATTGAGTTGGTATTTTAGCCAAGTGTGCCTAATAATGCCAGTCATTGGTAGGTGTTTAACCATGACAGTCAAATCATTTCCTTCTTAGAGTAAAGGGACAGCTTTGAATGGCTACATTTTGAAGGTAGTGAACCTTAAAAGCCTAAACCGACCCTTGAATCAAGTTTAAGCATAGATGAAGAGTTCCTACAACTTAAAGGGAATAAGATTCCCAAAGGCCTAGTTTACCTTGAGAAAATATTTGACAAACATGACAGGTTTGTCAAACAGTAGCAAACAGATTCAAGCTCCTCCGAGGATTTTGATCAAGTAAATCTGGGAACTAAGGAAGATCCCAAGATGGTGAACATTGGGAAATGTTATACTCATAAGGAGAGGTTCAATTTCACCACTTTTATCAATTAATACATGGATGTCTTAGCTTACTCCTATGATGACCTAAAGTCACTCAGACCTGATGAAATTTGACATGACATTCCTCTCAAGGCTGATTCAACACCTTATAGGAAAAAGTCCAGGTAGTATAATCCAAAAATATTAGGTACCATTTTATCTAAGATACAAAAGATGCTAAATGCTAGGATAATCTTCCCAATCCATCATTCCACATGGATTGCAAACATAGTGCCTATGAGGAAGAAGAATGGTGAAATTCACCTCTATGTGGATTTTAGAAATTTGAATTAGTCACCCTTGAAGGATAATTATCCTTTGCCAATCATGGATCAAGTGCTTCAGATAGTGATGGGTTTAGAGATGTTATCAATGCTAGATGGCTTCTCAAGATATAATCAAGTTGAAGTTGGTGAGGTAGACCAACATAAGACTATTTGCACCACACCTTCGAGCACATTTGCATATAGAAGGATGCCTTTTGGCTTGATAAATGATGGTGCCACCTTCCAAAGAGCAATGGACCTTACCTTTAAGGATGAGATGGGTAAGTTCATCATATTTTATCTTGATGACTTGACCATATTTTCTAAGAATCACCCAGATCATGTGCGCCATTTGCAACAAGTGCTAGAATGCTACCGCTAGAATGGCATTTCATTAAACCCTAAGAAGTCAATTTTTGGAGTAAAAAAGGGGAAACTTTTTAGACACATTATGTCCAATGGAGGCATAAACATTGACTCAAATAGAGTAATGTCTATCCAAGAGCTTACCCTACCCACAAGTAAAACTGCTATTCACTCTTTCTTTGGGAAGGTGAATTTTTTACGGAGGTTCATCCCTGAGTTTGTTGAGAAGACTAGACACATTGTAAACATGATGAAGGGAAAGGCCACCTTCAGCTAGACTGAAGAAGGCAAGTCAGAATTTTAGGATATCAAGATTGCCATTGCTCATGCCCCAATTTTGGTTTGTCTAGACTATAACAAAGAGTTCACCATATACAGTTATGCTTTAAAACATATGCTTTCAACAATTCTAGTTCAATAGAATAAAGAAGGTATGGAGTCTCCCATTCCCTTCATGAGCTATCCTCTCAAATCTCATGAGCTAAAGTAATCAAACATGGAGAAGCATGCTTATGCAGTGGTGAAGGCAGTAAAGCATTTCCACTTCCACATCTTGAATTCACATACTACTGCCTTAGTTTCTGACACCACGATCAAATCCATATTGACTTAGCAGGATTTTGGGATGAAAAGAGGAAATTGGGTTGCAAAGATCTAAGAATTTAATCTGGTCATCAAGCCAACAAAGCTGGTATGGGGAAAGGGGCTATGCCAATTAATTGCTGATAACAAGCCAGAAGGAATAGAGCATGAAGAATAAGAATAAAAAGACACGTCAATAGTCCTCTTCATTTCCACCATGAATGAGTGGTACTCAGGTATTTCCAATTTCCTTATTTATGATGAGTGTCCTACTAACCTATCTTATAAATAAAGGAGGACTATCAAGTTGAAAGATCCCAATTCCATCCTTTGGGACAATGGCCTGTATAAGAGGAGCCTTGATGGAGTGTTCCTCCATTGCGTAGATAAGGAGAAACAAAGCCGACTTCTGAAGTCCTTCCACAATTTAACTTGTGGAGGACATTTCTCCACTCCTGTGACTACCCATAAGATCCTACGAGCCAGATACTATTGGCCAACTCTCTTTCAAGATGCATATAAGTGGGTTAGGGAATGTGAGCTATGCCAGTAGTTTGTTAGAAGACCCAAGTTAACTTCCTTACCTCTCAAGCCAGTGGTCATATAGGAGCCATTTTAGCAATGGGGAATTGATTTTATTAAAGTTATAAACCCATTTTCAAGTGCTGGACATGATTATGTTCTTACAGTAATAGACTACTTCACCAAGTGGGTGGAAGCTATTCCAACCAAACATGCTACTTCAGAAGTAGTGTGCAATTTCCTCAAAGAGAACATCATTTCTAGGTTTGGGGTCCCAACCAAGATTATCACTGACAATGTATCTTGTTTCACTTCCTAAGAGATTACTCAATTCTATTTCTACTATGGGATTACACTCTCCCACTCTTCTGATTACTTTCCACAAGGGAATGGATAGGTTAAATCAAGTAATAAGAACCTGGTAACTATCATCAAGAAGCTGGTGGATGACAACCAAAAGACATGGCATAAAGCATTGGTTGATGCTCTATGGGTAAATAGAATTACACCAAAGAGGGCAATCAGTATGTCTCCTTTCTAACTTCTTTATGGTATCAATGCTAAGATACCAATCACCTTGGAATTGCCAGCATTGAAATTGGCTAAGGCAATTGAATATCAAACATTTGAAAGCTCCCTTGATAAGAGGATCATGTGCTTGAATGAGCTAGATGAGTAGTAGATTGTAGTGGTGGACCGAATTGTTGTTCATTAAGATCTAGTGAAGAAGCTCTTTGACTAGAAAGCAAAGAACTGAGATTTATAGATTGGAGACCAAGTCCTCCTGTGGGATAAGAGGAGAGAACCAAAGGGAATGCATGGAAATTTTGACTCCCTATGGAGGGGCCCTTTTACTATTCATCAACTCAATGGTGAAAATAGTTTCCTATTTAGGTATCAAGATGGCACACCCTTTTCTCTGCCTCACAATGGGCAGCATCTGAAGCACTTCAACTCTTGAAGCATCAAATGGGTTCACCTATACATATGTATATTTGTATAGTATTTTGTTTCTATTTTGTGCTTTTCATTTTCATTTTTTGGAGCCTTTCTTTTTGGGTAGCATGACTCCATATCCCAATGGCATACTTCATGGCATTGGAGATTCTGGTTTCTACACCCATCAACTATATTTCAAGTTTCCAACTGAAGGAAGTTCCCCAACTGGAGCTAGCTATTGTTCCCAAAAAATGTCACTCATTTTTGGAACAACATATGATCTATTTTGGTCTTGTAGGGCTAAAATTATCTCTTCCCTTCTAAAAAATTTGTTTTGAGCATTCAAATTCCTTATTTTTCAAACTTTTTCACTAAGGGACTTAGCAAATATGTTTCTATAGACTCCACAGGCTTAAAACAATGGACTTTATAGGAAAGAAGCGGCAAGTAACTAGTGACATCCCTATAGACACCAAATTCAAATTTCTCTTAAGCTTCTCTCAGCATCCAATAGATGCTGCCAAGTGTCAAAAGTCACTGTATCTTCCTTTGGTTTCATTATCAAGTAAAGACCGTGGTGGGCCTTAGGCAAGTTGATAAAATAATAAGCGGAGCACTCCAAGTGTCATCGACTACGTGATCACTAAAATTAAGCAGAATTTGCCACGTGTCCCATACTAACTCAGCAGAGGCCACTAGGTGTCAGCATCCACATTTCCTTTTTAAAGCTACTCAGGCAAGGAATGTTATGGGTCCCAATCTCAAACAAGTTTCAAAGGAGTGAAATGTGCCATGTGTTAAATACGCAGAGCCAAGAAAAGATTTCCTTTGGACAAATTGTCTGAAGGAAATAAAGGATCAAGCCTAACCAAAGAAATTAAGGCCTAAAGGCCACCCAAGAGATCCTGAAGGGTAGGTACCCTCACAGAGGATACTCGACACTCAAAAAATGGACCTTCTTTCAAGAACCTAAAGGGCATGTCCCATTCAGGAAGGATCAAGCCTCAAAGTGTAGCAGAGGCTACCAAGTGTCATATATTGAGACACAGTCTCTAATAAGTTTCAAAGTAGTGAAATGTGCCACATGTCCTTTGTAAATAAGTAGAGTGTGACAAGTGTCTACATCTGCACTTCAAGTTTCAATCAAGTTTCAAAGCTTATTTTGATAAGCTTATTTCAAAGCTATAGATGTTGCCACATGTCCTCACCTATGTCATAGTGGATAGCGGCCATAACAAGTGATAAAAACATGAAGGAATTGCCAAGGAAAATGATAGGCCTGCAAACGTCAAATTTAGGATGACTAACTAGCTATTAACCTTCAAAAGATGAAAGACTCATAGATGCCAAATTAGCAACAATAAAGTGTTTATTGATCTTTTTAGGCTTAGAACGTGGACCTAAATGCATTTGAAGACCTTAAGGCCAGGGCTAAAAGGAAGAAGAGACAAAGAAGGAAATTTTAGTAGGAGTTATTTCTAGTAGGTGAAACAGTCCACTAGGTAGGTATTTGGGCTTGTAAACATTGAAAGTGTAGCCTATTTGTCCCCTTTGGCGTAGAGGCAAAATGGATAGCTATGTCGATAGTAGGTGATATAATGAGTGACTCAAGCTCAAGATAGGACACTGGAGTTGAATCAACATGCCACAGTTAAGGTAGCTGCCTTGCTCCAGCATGACCCTCCCTGACAAAACCAAAAATGCATCCAAGACATTAATGAACAACATGGGTCACTCCATGGGACAAAGTGCCAAGCCTTCCTTGGCCTCTATATAATGTAATCTCTTGTATCATTTTAGAGGATATCTTCCCATTACAAGAAGTAAAACTCTGCCCAAATTGAAAGGCATCACTGAGACTTTGAGCTCAAATTGTTTATCATATTTCTTTGTTTGAATCAGAAAGCAAGTTACTTTTAGAATTTGTGCTGTTATATCTTGTATCATTCTAGGAGATTATTCTTATGTCTATTTCCTAAATGTATTCTTGTTTATGCAAATTTAGAAAGTAGAGTTAGTGGAAGTGATAAGAAAGGTGTCTTGAAACTAGTTACTTTCAAACATTGTGTTGACATAATTGTTTTTAGTGTGTGTTTTTAGTTTCTTTCTATGTAAAGGACCTTAGGGTGACTTTATGCCCCCATTCTTCTTCATATATCACTCTTGGGTAGTCAAGGTAGAGACTTTGTGCTACATCTTAGATTTTTGGTTACTCTATACTCTGTTATCAATTACTTATCCTGCTTGAAAGAACTCCTACTATCCCCTGCAAGAACACTTCTAAAAGAAGAGAAGTGCCTTTAGTGTTTTCTCTAGGATTTTCTCCTTTGTTTGTGAACATCATCTCTGAAAGAAGAGATATGGATGGTATATCCTACCCCTAAGTGTTATTTTCATCTTATATATATATTATATAGCAGCTTTATACCTATAAGGACCCTCCCCTTGATGAGAAGAGAGATTTGTCCCCTTTAGATGTGGTAAACCTACAACTTTGGATGACCAATCTCCCTATGTTGTGGTTGAAGAGACCTATTTTACTCATTAGTTAGTTGGTTGAAAAAATATTCACGCAACATTACCGATCCTTGGACTTTGTATCCATATTTTAGAAAACATTAAATTCTAAAATCATATGATGGTGGTGTAAGAAGTACAATCTCTTGAAATGATGGGAACACAAACCTAATTAGAAGGATGGTAGCTACCACCATTTAAATATTTGATATTATTGGATTTAGCACCTAGAATAATATAAGAGTAATCAATTTTCACCCATTCCCTGATAGAAAGTTGGAGAGTTTCATAATCATAGTCATCAAAGCAATCAATATCATACATGATGAGAGAGATAAAAAACAAATATTAGGACAAAGTAGGTAAGAAACATCCTAAAAGGTATGGTTAGGCAAGAATAATGTTCAAATATCGATTTCACCAAAGGTTTAACCCTAAATTTGGATGTGGATCCTACTTCAGTAGATAGGGTTAATAGTATATAAATGGCAATGCACAAGAGTGATAATCAGGTATACAATAGGCCAATTAAATGCTAAACTCAAATATAACATATACTAAATTTATTAAACCAGGATAGGATAAAGATAGAAAGTATAACTATGATTGATATGGAAATGACAAATAAAAAATGTACTTACTTAGTTTTGATGCTAATACATTTATAGATCTAGAACATGTAGGAAGGAAACTAGAAGAGGATTCTAAAACAAACACTTAATTTTGATTGAATGCCTTTAGAGTTGCAAACACTAGCATTAAACTTGGACAATAACATATATGGTATTTTCTAAACCATACATAGGTGTCCTATACATAATATGTAATGGAAAAGGATATGACCATCTGAATGCTTGTAGGTTTGTCTTCACCATTGCTCTTTGTAATCAGATTTGGGTCATGGATTATCACTCCTTATGAAATTACAAACCCCTACCTTCATAATGACCTTGGAAAAAATGGGTTAGTGGGCTTATGGTGTCGAGCTATCCAAAATAACCCTCTATCACTGAGAGTTGTCTATATAGCTAATACTTATAAGATATCCTCATACTTATGTAGTTTTCCCTTACATGTTGGAAAGTGTGTGAATCATGTAATATGTGAAAAACATGTACAATAGTGACCCACCTTGTAACTTGGAAAATCAATGTCTTGGGTTGATCCTATGGTAATTTATACCTATGTATGTGTTATTACTATGACTTATATGAAAATAAGAGAAAATAGGGAAGTTTTTCTTTGTCAAGTGCTTAATTGAATGTTATGATAAGTTACCTTAGGTATTTTATAGGCATATGTTAGGTGAGGAATGAATGTGTAGTGAATTTTAATATATACCACTCCTATCAATAAATATCTCCTATTAAAGAACTTAAGCTGACTATTAAGATACATTTCAATTAAAAAATAGATAAATTTAAGACACCAAACACCTTCATTAGGGTAGGACACAAGTGTCATCTTTAGGGCTTTAGAATAATATTGGTGTCATGTTAGTTAGAAAATATGTACAACATAAAAACTTATAGTGGAATAATATAAACATATTTTAAGCATTATAGACAAGATGGATGGTTTCGGTCATCAACATAAGACTGTTTAAACCAAAAAATTGGCCAAGGTGCACAATATAGAGTATATGCAAGACTTAAGAAAGTGGGAAAGGTAAAAAACTGAGAGAAACATCTAAGGTCTAAGTTTTCTAATTATAAAATACAAAGGTTCCATATAATTCATAAATATCATCTACAATTATCAATCAATATTTACTTTTTTATATTCAATTATTTGTATAAAATAGGGTGTTCAAAAGAATACATGTTAACATTGGATTAGGATTCAACATTTGTAACATCTCTTTACTAAATTTACTTGTCATAATGACAAATGATTTAAATCATTCAAATATGAATAATCAAGGATTTAACAACATATGATGCCAAGTACTTGGGAAAATTACATTGAATATCCCTGTGGGCCTATGCACTCTTGCCATTGTTTGTTAATTTATGCCTAGTGATCTCAATAATAATGTTTTATTTGGCCAACCTTATATTCATGAAATGAAAATCAGTTTCTATATATTATATGCATGTCTTAAGTGTGTGTGTGTGTGTGTGTGTGTCTATATATATATATATATATATATATATATATATATATATATATATATATATATATATATATATATATATATATATATAAAGTATTTTGGTCCAAAGGACATGTGTGTGTGTGTGTGTGTGTGTGTGTACACACACACACACACATACACACATGTCCTTTGGACCAAAATACTTTCAAATATTTTTCAATGGTCCATCCTAAAAATACTTATGTTTTATATATACATCTTTCTTCCATAAAGGTATCACCATCTACTTCACCTACCAATTTATCCTCATTAGTAATAAATTATGATGACTCATCAATAAATTTCATTAAATATGGTTTTAGATTTAAATATGTACAACATTATAAGTACAGCATTGGACAAGTGTTGGGTAAATATGATCAAGGTATTATCCATCCTATTAGTAATTTTACAAATGAGGGGGAAATGGGTCTTGAGTATAATGATAATTAAACTACTCATGGACATTAATCAAGAAAAAAACCACCCCACGTTCATACATGTTTCACATTTTCACTTTAAACATAATAATCAAGTTAACTATTCTTTTTAATTATCATTATTATATCTTAAGATCATATACGACAAAATTTTTCTCAAAATTTTAACATTGGATAGATTTTAAAATGATGAGTATCTTTTCAGAGATTTGGGTGCCTATTAGGATCTTCCTTCTTTTCACCAAAATAAAATATTTCCTCATCAAATAACTACACATGTATATTTTAGTGAATGGAATGATATTATTGATCAAAATAAACTACATTTAAATGTCCCAAATACTACTCATAACATATGTGGAGGATCAATTAGCTTTGATTAATTATGAAATGGTTGAAATTAATTTTGGAACTAATAAAGACCCCTGGTGAGTCATCTTAGTATCCATGTTAAAATATGATGAAGGAAAATATATTCTCCAAGATTTATGTAATCATTCAAAATTATTTGCATGGACACACAAATACATGCCTCAAATCAATTCGATAGTGGTAATGCATAATATTGTATTATGTCTAGATACCTAACCAATCAAGTAAACAATAATGAAAATGCACCCTAAATTAGATGTTTTAATCAAAGATGAAATCCAAAGACTTTGGATGTTATATTATTTCAAGCTATCGATTATCTTGAATGGGTTGTTAATAGTATGCCAATGACAAAAACTAATGGCAATACTTGATGTTTCATACATTATCCTAATTTAATAAAATATTATCTTAAATATGATTCCCTTTACCCAACATAGATATGATTGTAGTTTTTACTACAATATATTAAATTTTATCTTTCATGGATGGTTTTCCTAGATATAACAAAATCAATATTAATCATAAAGATTAGAAGAAGACATCAGTCATTATACCATAGGATATATTTTTATACACAATCATGCCTTTTGGATTAAAAAAATTAAGAGAAACTTATCATTGAGATATTACACATAATTTTCATGATTATATACATAAAAAAAGTTGAAGATTACATTAATTTTTTATTATAAAAATAAAATCATCGAAAATATCATGTTATTTATTTATGATAGATATTTGCAATAATGATGGAACATAATGTATGTTTAAATTAAAAAAATGTATTTTAGGAGAATCTTCAGGAAAATTATTGGGCCTTATCATTTCCCAAATAGGTATTGAAGTTGACCCCAAGAAAGTGAAAATTATATTGTATATAACACCACCAGCTAATTTAAATCAAATTCAATGTTTACAAGGTTGCATTCAAGATATCAAATGTTTATGGACCAAATAGAAAATAAAACATAATCATTTACACGAATACTTATGAAAGATACCAAATTTGAATGGGGTGAATCTTTTCAACAAATTTCTGGTGTAATTAAAGAATATCTTCTTAACCCACCTATGTTTATGCTTCCCATTCCAAAACAACCACTCTTATTATACATTTCAATCATAAATTTTGTTTTGAGTGCTTTGATTTAAAAATAATATAATAATAATAATAATAATCATGAATGTGCCATTTAGTACATTAGTCACACACTTCTTGATCATGAGAAAAATTGCATTGCTATTGAAAAGCTATGCTTAAGTATCTTTTTGCCACTCACAACATATGAAATTATTTACTTCATAATGAGATTCATGTCATCACTATAGTGGGTGATGCTTCTTACCAAGTTTGAATAACATTTTTTAGCAACTTGTGTCCTACCTTTCTCTTTGAATTATTAGTGTATTAGTTTATGTGGATGCATATGCTTTGTAAGTTATCCCTTGAGCATATTTGAATTATCCCACATACATTCAAATTTGTAGTTGTAATAGATTTTATATTTAAGTGTTGAGGCCCAATGAAGGAATCCATGAATATTATTGTATTGACTTTATTCAAAGGAGGTTGCCCCATTAAAGTAGCATGTGATCTGGAGGTTATTTTGGGTTATTTAAAATTTTCATTTCATTAATCATTTATTTTTTGTAGTTCATAAATATGTGTAAAATATCCTCACATTTGGTATTAGATCACTTTCTAATTCTACGGTAGATTTTGGAGGTTTGTTTTTTAGAAATGGCTTTCTAAGAGATACACCATTTACAAAAGTATCTTTCCTTGCCTCTATTTTCTACATATTCCTTACAATTTTAGATAAGGGTAAATACCCCTCCACATAACTAGGAGAAGTAATTATACATAAGCCCTGAAACTAATTGTCAGTACCACAAGAACCCATAAGTGGATAGCCCATAGAGAGAACCTAAAAAAAAATGGAAATGGACCCATCTTAATTGACTAGTTTCCACCCATGAGGTAAACCAAAATCTATTTCTAAGGGGTAAATTTATGGCTAGAACTTTCCTAGAGAGTGGTACTCATTCAAACAACATTGGAAGATAGAGAGAATCCTTAAAACCATTAGGTAGCTGAAAATAATTATAGACCATAATTAACATTATATTTTTAGAAGACCATTTGCAGAGTGATCATAATTAAGAAGAGCTAGTCACCACACACTTGCAGACAAGCTTTTGGTAGGATCAACTGAGCAACAATAAGTTTTTTCAAAAACAAAATGTGTTTTTTACATATCTTACCCTATATAGTTCTGTCAACTCTAAAAATTTCTTATAACCCCTAAAATTCCATTCTGTACATTTTTCCTTGAGGTTCCATATCTAAATTCCATTTCTATTAACCAAAAATCTCATTTTTTTAATTTTTTGGGTTTTGCCATCACTTATTTAGTTTTTTCCCTCTTGATTCAAAACTTTCCTACATTGTTCGTTTCCCTTTTATTCTCCTATATCCCTCTTGGAAAAAATTTCCAATTTTTCCTTTACAATTTTGAAATTTCCCTTGCCTTTGTCAATCCTCACCAAGAGGTGCCAAAAAAATAGTGTAAGTGCATTTACCCCATATGATTGAGTCCAAATTAAAAAAAATTACTTACTAACTATGTCTTAGAATGCATTTTTATATCCTTTTCCCAAAAAAAACACTAGTTATGGTAGCCACTTGTGTAGGCACAGAAATCATGGTGGAAGAAATTACAACATTGAAATCTAAGGTCACTGAGTTAATCAATATGATGGTTGGATTGAATCATTAGAATAGCCTTTTGCTTAATAAATTGAGGATTCTTCTTAAAATAATAGTTTATCTTCTTCCCACACATCATGTGGTCCCAATTTAGACTTTTCACAATTCAATGGTAGAGATCATATAGGATGGATATACTAATATAAGTAATTTTTCAACCTTCACAATACTTATTTTGTTAACAAAATCCCAATTATTCCTTCCACTAAAAATAAGAAATCTAATGGTACAGTTGGTATCTCAAGTCAAATGATGAATCTAATTATAAAACCTTTACATCCTTACTTTTGGGTAGGTTTAGTCCCCCACCATTTGAGGACTTTATAGAAGCTCTCAGAAAAATCTACAAGACAAACACTATTCATGATTATCAAATTAAATTTGAGAAACTAGCTAACCACACTCAAGGATTATAAGATGAATTATTCAAGAGTTATTTTATTAGGGGCCTCAAAGATCTAATCTATTCAGAGGTGAAAAATTTTCATCCCAACAACATGATGGACACCTTAGGTCTAGATAAGTTAGTATAAGATAAAATCTCAATGCAATGTCAACCCACCACTTTTAACCATAAAGAACACATCAAACTAGTGGCCAATCATAACCACACCGATTAAGAACCTTATTCAAGTAGAGATGTGGAATCATAAGGAGAATATATTATATCATAAATGTGATTAAAAATGGGTTTTTGGGTACAGGGGCATCACACAACAACTCTAATTTTTAGATGTGTAATCACCACTAAATCATGATAGTGAGTCTAATATCTAGGAGTTCTAGGATGCTCAAGCAAAATTAATCCCATCAGAGGACTCAATGACTTTGGAGACTAAACCTTATATATTTCCACATGCACTATAAGTGTTACCACCCATCAAACCATAAAATTCAAAGGGTTATTTAAAAATATCCCTCTCACAATCCTCATTGGCTCTAGCATCACTCATAATTTCATCAATCCCCTCATTGCTATGGAGGCAAACTACTTTGTACACCCTTGTTCTAGATTTGAATTCATGATTGTTAATGGGGGAACATTATATGTAGAGATAATTTTCATAATTTGTATCATGCTTGGTGATTACATTCTTCACTTGGATATGTTTTCCCTACCTTTAGGAGGATGTGATGTTGTCTTAGGGGCATAGTGGCTCCGCACATTAGAACCTATTATATGGGAATTATCTAAATTTTAGATGTAGTTCATATATAGTATCTTTAATTACACCTTAAATGGTTATTTTTTATATTTGGTCACATCATTAATTACCATCACATGGGAAAACTTAAAAAAAGGCTCACATGTGGTGATTTCTTAGTTACAATATGTCTAATTCTAACTCCCTATTGTTACTAACTACCTTACTAGTTTAAAAACCATCCTTGACAAGCATGAAAACATTTTTATAAATCTAGTGGGTTTTCCTCTTTCACACCCTAAATATCATTGTATTTCACTCCTTTCAATAATCATCCCACCCAACATCTATCCATACCACTATCCCCATCTATAAAACACTGAGATTGAATAGCTAGTGTAGGAACTCCTCATGTCTAGAGTTATTCTCCCCATTGCTAATCGATACTCCTCCCTAGTGCTTCTTGTCCACAAAAAGGATGGTTAATGGCACTTATGAATTGACTTTTATTCCCTTAACCACCTCACTATGAAAGATAAATTCCTAATTTTTCTCATCAATGAGCTTCTTGATGAGCTCCATGGGGCAAAATTTTTATCCAAATTATATATTCACTCAAGCTATCATCAGATCTTCATGTATGTTGATGCCATTCGAAAGATATCCTTCTATACTCATGATGGTAACTATTAATTCTTGGTCATTCCATTTAGTCCTACAAATTCCCCTTCAACATTTTAGGCACTAATGAATAAAATATTTTGACCTTTCCTCTATCAATTTGATTTTATTTTCTTTAATGATATTTTAATCCATAGCCTTGCATGGGCTAAACATCTCCAAAATATTGATAGGGAATTATAACATCTAGTAGACAATCAATTATGTGCCAAAAAATATAAGCGTGCCTTTAGTTAAGATGAATTTGAATATCTAGGTCATGTTATTTTAGTCGATGGGGTCTACATGGATTTAGAAATAATCAGTGCCATGTAGCATTAGCCTTAACTAAAAAACTTATAGATACCTCATATATTCATATGAATTATAGGTTACTAATAAAATTACATTAAGTATAATGTAAATATAATAGAACCCTAGACTTCCTTATTGAAGAATGATGCATTCACATGGGATGTCATTTTTGACATGGCATTCATGGCACTCAAATAGTCTATGTGTAATACACTAGTTTGGCCATGCTAGACTTCACCATAACTTTCACCATCGATAGTGATGCTTTTAGAAATGCCCTTGATGCTAATATTATCCAAGAGGTTCATCCCATTGCTTTTACTAATAAAGCCCTTTTTGGATGAAATCTGGTTTGTCTACGTATAAAAAGGAAATGATGGTAATTTTTCATGTAGTATGAAAATGGTGGCCATACTTACTTGGGAATAATTTTTACATCAAAATTAGTCCACAGAGTTTGAAATATTTCATAGAACAATGGGTTTCATCATAGGTATAATATAAATAGGTCACTAAACTCATGGGCTATGATTATGAGATCACTTACAATAAGGGTAAGGACAATGTTATAAATGATGCTCTCTCATCCACATTTAAGGACTAGAGTTCCATTCTTCTGTCTCTGTGCTCATTCTAAACTAGTTGGAATATCTACACCAAGGGTATGTAAATGATCTCTCCTTACACCACTTCATTTAATAATTGGATACTAACGCATATATAGTACCATATTATTCATGGTATGGTACTTCTCTAAAATAAAAGGGTAGTCTAGTGCTTCCTCATAACATAGACCTTCATTAAGATGTATTCTATGAAATTGATACTTATCCATTTATAAGGTACTTGGGATTTCTCAAAACATGAACAGGCATATTAAAACTTATTTTGGAAGGGGATGAAATGGGGAATTAAATAGATGGTCACTAAATGTGATACGTATTAGCACAATAAAGGTGAAACAATAGTGATTTTTAGTTTGATCGATCCCTTGTATGTTCCTAATAGTATCAATATAGATATTTATATGGATTTCATTGAGGGGATCCCTAAATTTGGAGAAAAAAATGTGATCCTAGTTGTGGTAGACTTCCTCTCCACATATATTTATTTTTGCACCCTTATCCATCCCTATCCATAGTTGCATAAGTTTTATTGGATTCGATATTTCATATTCATGGCATCCCTTATTAAATCATCTTTGATCATGATGTAACTTTCACTAGCCATTTTTAAATAGAGCTATTCTAAAGCACATTCACGCAAGTGAAGATGAGATTCAGATATCAACCCCGAATAGATATCCAGATATAGTTTATCGACAAATTTTTGGAATCATTCCTTTATTATTTTAATTTGGAATAATAAAAATAGTGGGAAAAGTGTCTTCTCCTCATAAAATGGTGGTACAACACCTCCTACCACAATTATACTAAAATAACTCCATATGAAGTGGTTTATGGTGAAGCACCCCCAACAATTATCCCTTATACCCCCAATAGTTCCTCAGTTTGGGAGGTTGTCAAAACTCTCTGATATTGAGATTAGATTCTTAGCACCTTGTGGGGAAATCTCCATCTAGAATAAAATTGAATGAATGAGTAGGTTGATCAACACCACTTTGAGTGCACCTTCTAACCCAATGATATAATTTGTATTCATCTACATCCTTAAAAATAATCATACCTAAAACTAAAGGGGATTCATAAGATTGTTCCAAAGTTTTATGGACCATATAAGGTTCTCTAACATATTGGGCATGTTTCTTATAATTTGGGGCTTCCACCTTCCTCTAAAGTTAACCCAATATTTCATGTCTCCTATTTGAATAAATTTCTTGGAACTACCATCTGAGTGCAAATAGTTTTACCAAAACTTGATAATGAGGGATCCATCCTTCTCAAACTGGAAGCAGCCCTAGAAAAGTGCACCTACCAGATTCACTCTCACTAATGGAAGTCTTAATTTAGTGACACGATATGTAACTAGATGATACAACATGGGAACTACTATTATAAATTCAGCAATGATTCCCACATCTAGATCTTTGAGTACAAAGCTTTTTCTAGGGGGAGGATATGTTAGGAACCCATGCCATACACTTCTTTTTGTATTATTAGTATATTAGTCGCTAGGATGCATATGTTTTATATGTTGTCCTTTGAGAATATTTGAATTATCCCACATACATGAGAAGTAGTAGTTGCTATAATAGATTTATTATTTAAGTATTGATGCCCAATGAAGGAATTTACAAATATTATTGCATTGATTTATCTCAAAGGAGGTTTCCCCCTCGAAGTGGCCTATGATCTAAATTTTTTTCTTATTATTTTCCAAAGATAATTTCATTATTTAATTATTTTCTATAGTTCATAAATCTATGCATAATGATCCTCACAAATTTTATCTCACAAAAGTATATTGAAGGGTAATCTGTTATAGATCAATTATTTACTACCCCATTACATGACCCGCTACCTATAACTATCAAATTTGTAGATAATTAACTTATTATAATATCAAAAATGATATGTGGACCATGTGTTTTGATGAATAAAAATATTCTATAGATGTTGGGGATAGAATTTTATTTATTAATCCACACAATGAACACATGCAAATTTTTTAATTAGGATTTTCATGCATAAATAATATAATACAAAATGAAGCTCTAATACCAAGGTTGTTAACAACAAAAAAGATACACATAAAATATCTATGTGTGTATGGTGACTCATATTTTATCATCAATCAATTTATAATTATTTATCAAATATAGGAAGAAAAGTTAATCCTTTATAAATACATGGTCCAACTTATCATAACACACTTATCTTCTTTGTCCATTGAGAGCATTCCTTACAAATATAATCGACATGATGATGTCATGGCTAGTGTCATATATTTAATCCCATTAAATAATATTTATGATCATGAACTATTTGTTATCCAAAAATTACATATTCCTATAGTTGATATTGAATTTATCAATGCATTATAAGTTCTCATTGTTACTCAAAGTGTAGATAACCCTAAGTGGTATTTGTGTGTGCATGTGTGTGTGTGTGTGTGTGTGTGTGTGTGTGTGTGTGTGTGTGTGTGTGTGTGTGTGTGTGTGTGTGTGTGTGTGTGTGTGTGTGTGTGTGTGTGTGTGTGTGTGTGTGTGTGTGTGTGTGTGTGTGTGTGTGTGTGTGTGTGTGTGTGTGTGTGTAATTAAATTTTTAAATATATTCTTATTTAAAATTATATATAAGAGGGTAAAAAAATTATAATATCAAGACACATTATATAATCATAGGTGGGTCCATTTTCAAACACTCTTTTAATGGAAACTCATTACCATGTCTAAATCTCACTAAAGCTCAAATCACTTTATTCAATGTTCATGATAGTTAACTTGGAGGTCACTTCAGAGATAAGACCATTTATTACAAACTCTCACATAATGGATACTATTGGTTGACAATGGAACAAGAATGCCACAAATATGTTGAATTATGTTCTCATTATGAAAGGCATATCATTATTGATCATGCCCCATAATATGTATTATTTATCCATGCCCTTTCTTTATTTAGGTATTTAAATTAATTGTAAAGGTAGATCTAAAATCATCAAAAGGACACAAATGTATTATTATAGACACTAAACATTTTTAAAAATGGGTAAAGACTATACCTTTACAATCTAAAATAGGTGAGGATATTTGAAATTTCCTATTAATGTATATTATTACACAAACTGGCTTATCATATGCACTTGTAATAGATAGTGGTTCATTTTTTGAAAATAAAATAATCAAAATATTTTGTGCTAAGTTCAAAATCTTTCATAATTTCTTCACTCCTTACCATCTTCAAGGAAATGGTCAAGTTGAAGCAACTAATAAAATAATCAATAAAATATTAAGTAAGCCAGTTGTAAAACATGGAGCATGTGGGAAGAATAAAATAATCTATACTCTTTTGGTATAATTCACAAGCATAAAAACACCAATAAAATATATTTTTTTCTCTCTCATTAATGAAATTGAAGCTATAATATTTCTTCAGATTGATAACCCTCTTTACAAGTCTCACTAAAGGACATTATAATATATAATGAATATCCAGTGTGGAAAAGGAAATCTATAGCACAATGAAGTTAAGGAATAAAAAACAAATGAACCTAATATAACTCAATTTAACTTTAGGATAGATAAATAAATAAAAGGAAACATGTACACAAACTTATAAAATCATAGTACCATAAGCCTCATCTATTTTCATTTAAAGTGACTTACTTTTTGAATGTGGTTGTTCAATCATTCTCTAATGCAAAGGAGAGTTGGGTAGAATTTTGGTATGAAAATGGACTTTTGATGGCTTGGATTTCCTTGAAAATTTTATATCACTTGATTATCATAAGTATTTAACCTTAAAATGATCTAGGGTTATCCGTATGTTAAAGGGACATATATAAATAAAATGACATAAGGGTGATAAGCATATCTATAGTATGTTGATTAGATGCTAAAATAAGATATAATATACACTAAATTTATTAGTCTAATATATATTAAATATGGAAAGTAAAAATATGCTAGTTATATAAAAAATAAGTGAAGTGCTTAGCTTGTTCTAATGCTAATGTAGTTTTGGATTTTTAACATGCAAAAAGTAGATGGGAAGGAGATTATGATTTTGATTCAAGTCCAATGTAGTTCTCCCACCTAGTGTTTGATGTATGTGAAAATGAATACTATAATGAGATCAGCCTTGGATGCCTTGAGTGTGTGTAATCTTTAGAATGTTTTAAAACTAGATTTAGGGTTGTTGTAGATACTAGTAAGCAGAAATTAGGGTAGAATAGGGATAAATTACTTTAATTTTGCATAACATTGTCTTTGGTTTGAATAACATTTTCATGTATTTTCCATCTAGTGAATAGAGGTGGATTAAACTTATATTTATATAGTTATATTGCTTGTATGGATCGTAAAACAAGCTTAGGTTGACCTTAGGAGGGCCACACATTTGAAAAATTATCTGTTGGGAAGAGCTAGGGCTAAGGACAATAATACTGAGTTAGGGACAATAGTGCTAAGTTGGGGACACCAATGCCATGTTTCTATAGTGTCCTCAAAGTGTTGATAGTGTTCTCTTTCCAAGCAATTTTTGGGTTTTGTAGATAGGTCATCTTGTAGTTTTGGTCTAAATTTTAGGTCTTTGTAATCAATACTTTTTCCTATAGTTATATTTTCCTATGAAAATCTTAGGTTTTCATTTTTGTAAGGATTTGAATGAACGCCATGAGAAAAAGGGGTTAATGGGTCTGAGATGACAATTTTTGGACTAATTATTTTGCTAAATATAGGTGATTGTGGTCTTCTCAATGACTAAAAAAGTGTGTCTAATGATCTTAGGATAGATCTAGTGCTAAGCTAGGAATAGGGAAACTCAGGTGACATTCTTAGGATCCAATTACCACTTTTATTTGATTACATTTTCTCCCCTTTATGCTAATAATGAATCAAAGTGAAATAAAGTAAAAATAAAAGTACCTAGACTTACCTTGGAAGTAAAGCCCATGTGCCTAAGTTTAAGTATGTGAATCTAAGTTTTCATATGTGAAACATGATCCAAATAAATGTACTATAATGAAACATGCAAAAATTATTCCTTACTTAAGATATGATCAAAATCAATAGACTATGTTGAAATGAAACAACTAAGTACTTAGAGAGGAAAGAAATGAATGCACCTCATTGGGTATGCAAACTAATACATGAACCTTATGACAAAATATGTGTGTGAGTATATATAGTGATCATATCATTAAGTATATTAGAATAAGCTAATAGATTACTCAATCCTCATATGGGTGGCTCAATAACTCAATCTAGTTTTGAATCCATCATTATCCACCCCTGCATGGTCGATCCTAATCTATGTGATTAGCTTGTGTAGGAATGTAAGTGTGTATAAGCCTCTCATGTAGGTGGCTGAATAATTCTAGTAGTCCATGATTTCACCATTTACCCTTATATGAATTAGATGCATCTGTAACTATACTGCACAAAGTGTTGAAAGTATCTACGTGAGTAATCTAACTATTTATTCAGCTTTATGGCCATTTGGGTATATTAGGTAGTTTTGGGCCACTCAAGAATTCCAGCCAATACAAATGGATTAATTCATGAATCTAGTGATAACCTAGAATGTGATATCAAGTGTATATAGTGTATAAAATTACATGGAGTTTGCCATTCCATATGATCACCTTATCTAAAGCTGAGTATATGGAAACTATGTGCTTTGTGATGAGGTTACCAATCTTTCTGCTTATAACCTCATCCATACCCATTTATATATATATATATATATATATATATATATATATATATAAATATATATATATATATATGTATATATGTATATATATGTATATATGTATATATGTATATATATGTATATATGTATATATATGTATATATGTATATATATGTATATATATATATATGTATATATATATGTGTATATATATATATGTATGTATACATACATACATACATATATATATATATACATATATATATATATACATATATATATACATATATATATACATATATATATACACATATATATACATATATATATGTATATATATACATATATATATACATACATACATACATACATATATATATATATATATATATATATATGGGTATGGATGAGGTTATAAACAAAACGATTGGTAACCTCATATATATATTTCCATATGATCTCATAGAACTATCCATGACTTATGTAAATGAATGAATGAATAAATGATTATATGTGTGCATTAATATATACATGTTATGCTATGGATTAATGATGTTTTTTATTTGATTAGATTATACTTGTACAACATTATTTAACAAACATATGAAGGGTATAATAAGATTGTAAGAATACTTATTAGTTATAACACTTATAGAGAAGCCCACAACAAAAGGGACTTCTGTCCTGTAGCTACTATGAATCTACAAGCTTTTACCTATAAGTTGCCTATAGTAACTATAGGTTGTAGGCTTTCTACCTATAGGTTACTTGTAACAATTACAAGTTGTAGTCTTTCACCTGCAGGTTACCAAAATTGTAGGATATAGACATCACCTAAAGGTTTCTCGTATCAACTACAGGTTCTCACCTAAAGGAGCCCACAACCATTAAACAAAAATAAAATATTGATGTGATAATAAGTAATTAGTTTTCAAGGATATATCTAGCTATCTTAGAAATAAAGTAATTGATTGAAGAGGATCCTCCATAACAACTATATGGACCCCTCACATGTAGTGAGTCTTAGATGTGCTACCAAAGGATGAATAAGATAAGGACAATGAAAAGGAGAAAAGAAAAAAAATAACAATACTACATATATTGTCCTTTACCTAGTAAGGCCTACAAACAAGTAAATTTAAGTTACTAACCACCTGAAGGTTGATTGGGTTAGTTGCAAAGTATTTTTAACTTTATTAGTTTAGTATATTTGGTTAAAGCTAATAAAATACCTTATGTATTTAATGTCATAACCTAGATTATATTGGTAATGATGGAATTGTAGATAGTAATTGCATTCTAATTTATGAATATTATATTCTAATGTAGCAATCTTTAATTACTATAGATCTAAGTAATGAAATGGTTGATTTTATAAGAATATTTTTTAATTCTCTTAGATAAGGATTGGAACTCAATTCTAAATGATGAGGACCCCCTTGAAAGGAGTTTCAGTGAAGATCCTAACCCTTCTTAGATGAAAGTGTGTTGTATGAATTGATTTCATTAATAATTGATTATATAAAGTGTGATACATATGTGACTCATAAGTGTGAATATATAATGCATTATATTATGATAATTTATATGTATATCTATATGGTGAAAATAATATAAGTTCATTATACTACAACTAGTAATTAGTTTAGCTTATGAATCAATAATGCTTATATAGTGATGACATCATTGAAAAGCTTATGTACCCTAAGTTGACAATTAATGTTAAGTAGATTTAAAAATATAGTATTAACTAGATAATAATTATGACCAACATTTTGGCACTATTGCTAAGGAGGTTGTCAATTATTACTTTCTAGATTAATTTTATTGATTTCATTTTCTATTTTCTAGAGTAACTTTCATGATTTCACTTAATACTTTCATTAGATAACTTCACTACTTTCTAGAGGTAAAATTTCAATTCTTGTTGTTCTGATTTTTGCATTCTTTTATTTTTATGCATTTTATTTTTTATTATTTTGAAACAACCCATGAAACACACAAAAATGAAAAATTAACCTTATGTAGGAAGGGACAGGATGGTTGAAGGAGTGGCATAATGTTTATGCAAAGAGAAAGAGACTCTTGAGGGAGGTTCCTACCAAATAAACCATAGGTTTCTACTAGAAAAGAACCATAAATACCTACAATAAATAAAAAAACTATTGAAATATATAATATAATACAGAAGGATCTTGAAGAAGAGAACACTATAAATTGAAGGAGGTAGCTTGTAAAAGTACTATTATCTTCAAAAAAGGAAATAAAGTAGAGGAAGCATTAGATGAGTTAGTAAGAATAAATGAAGGGGAATATTTACATGGACAAAACACTCTAGAAAGTAACATCAAAACAACATTCTAATAAGGCTTCCTTAAACAAATCAAAGAAAACTTAGGAGAGTCTTCAAATTTTTCATCTGGTAAAAAGACTATGGATCAACAGATAAATGTCTACTATCATGCTGACCAAGGGACTGATATAAAATTTGAGGACATAATCTTGAGTATATTTGGTATTTAGATCATAATAAAATCCATCATTAACAAATAATAATAATTTGTAGATGACAACATGGCTCCATACACAATGACTTTTGAATTTCCTATTCTAGATGCAATAGACATAACATAAATGAAAAATATCTCACCCTTAGCCTTGACCAATTTTAGAGGTATGTTATTAAAATACCTGAACACATTTTTATTTGGATTTTATATCCTCTATTGAAGCTATGACTATAGGTAGGATGCACAAAAATTGAATTTTTTTGCTATCACCCTCAAAGACTCAACACTTCGCTAGTTCATAAGACTGGGTAGTAATTCAGTCTGTAATTAGGAAGACATGAAAAAGAAGTTTTTGGTTAAGTATCAAGAGTATGGATTAGAAATAAATTATATAAAAATATCTTCAAGATGACTCAATAGGGAGTTGAATCCTTGTAAGACTATGTTGAACGATTCATGTTCAGTGTATAAAAATCCAAGCAAAGTACACTAGGAGAAGAGTCTCTATAAAACATCTTCCTAAAAGGATTTAGAGAAGATTGTATATAATACTTATACTAAATGAGTTGTGGAGATATCTCCTAAATGACATTCACTAAAATCAAAGAGTTGAGCAAAAATTACTCTAGGTTTGTCATAAATAAAGTTTGAGGCAACAAGCTTCTACTAAAAACTACAAGTGACCTATCAAAATATAAAGTAAGTAACCTATTACAAGACATGAAACATGATATCATCATTCACCTTTCCACCCAATTGGATATCCTACACTCAAGGAAAAATCAAGTAGCCTTAGATCAAGCTTTGACCATCTATTGTCTGCATTTCAAGAAGAAGAAGGTGGACTATAGGTTTAATGAGGTTCAGGCTAAGGTGGCTAACATCATAGTTGAAGAACTATAAATAATAAATTTACACATTGTAGGAGGAGATTGGGACCAAATTTTTTATGTTGCATAAAGAAATCCATGGATTCAATGACCATTTTACCTAGGTATGGGATAAAATCCACCCTTTGTAAATTCTACCTTTTTTAATTCACAATTTGTAGATGTTTCTCCTAATTAGAGTTGTTCATGGATGAATGTTTCATATCCTATTCTCAACTAGTAACCAACTCAGGTAAGCCACCCTACCACCACCTAGTATCCTCTATAAAATGTATCCCCACCTTGGATAGAAGCTTGGCAACCACCCCAAGGCCCACCCCTCACAAACTAGTGGTAGCAACCCTGGATACCTAATCAACCCTACATAAACTATCAGGGAGGATTCCCTCCACAAAAATAACAAGAAACTCCTACTCTTATGCTCAATACACAAGATACACCCAAGCCTAATTAGCTCCTCACCCAACCCATACAAAATCTTACAAATAATTTGGTGCAATTGACACTTAGTACTGAACCTATCTAGTATCTGGTATATATAATGAACATTGATAAAGTTCACCTGTATTCAAGAAGAGTTATAACACCCCCATCCCCACTCATAATAATAGAGTTAGATCAAGAAACTCTAGTAGATCATGCTAACCCACTTTCACCACCATCTAGAAAATTTTGAACTAGTAAATAGAGCTACTGATGATGTAGCGCCACCATTTATAGAATGTCCTAGTCTTCAACACCATACAACTGAGCATGAATTTGATTTCATAGGATAGATCAATAATTTTTTTGTTAAAATTCCTCTCTTCTAGGCCATCAAGGATGTGCCCATATATTCCAAAGCTTTAATAGACTTTTGTCTATGTAAACCTAGAATGAAGAAGAAGGATCCTAATATAGTGTATGTGATTGGCTACCTGGCAGACATTATGCTAGGAAAAACACCCTACCTAAGAAATATTTATATCTAAGATGCCCAGTAATAATAGTCTAGATCTATGACCAATAGATGTCCAATACATTGATAGACCTAGGGGTTGTAATAAACATAATGACAATTGAAACCATGAAAAAATTACAACTGAATAATATTCATCCCATATCTACAATGTTGTAAATGGATGATAGGTCTACAGTTAAACCAAAATGAGTGATTAAAGATCTTGTCACTACTATAGATTCTTGAGATTATCTTATAGATTTCATTATGCTATAACTAAAGTCTAATTTGGGTGGATACCCTCTCATCTTAGGATGACCTTGGCTTACCATAGCTAATTCCTTCATCAGCTATAAATCAAGTAACATGTTGATATCTAATGGAAACCACACTAAGAAGTTGGTCTTCTATGCTCTAGCACAACCATCCTTAGAACTAGAGCATACATTATGGGTTGAAGAAGATGAGGCACACCAACCTCTCTTGATTTTTGTATTCACCATAGACCATGCATACACCTTGGTTGATCAAGAGTAAGATATAATTCTCTCAAATGTCCTCCAAAATAATTACCAGACTAATCCTAAAGATCCTAACAACTTGTAATGTGTAAAGTGCCCATTTTCCAACCTCTAAAAATAAGATAAATCTACTGCATTTATATAGGAAAAATTTCAATAGCTATTACCTCATAGCTACTGCCACACTAGATCCATCAATAGTTTGGAATTGATCAAATAACTTGCAAAGCAAATTGAAATTTCTCCAGGAAAAACATTTCTTATTAACAAGTTGGAGTCAAATGAGGAAAAACACCTAGTCAGCATGTTGCATGAAAATCAATGTGCTTTTTATGGGTTTATGAGGATATGCAAGGAATTAGCCCAAAAATATGCACACATCACATCTATATAAAATAAGAGTGCCAACCAATAGGACAGCCACAATGTAAGATGAATCTAGCTCTAGGAGAAATAGTCAAAGTAGAACTACAGAAAACCTTGACCACTGGATTTATATATCCCATCTTAGATAGTGAATGGGTTTCACCATTGTTAATTATACAAAATTAAAATAGAGAGTGGAATGTTTTTATTTATTACATGGAACCTAATACAACAACCTCAAATGATCATTTTCCTCTACTATTCATTGATCAGGTACTAGACACACTAGTAGGAAAAAAATATTTTGCCTTTCTAGATGGTTTCAATGGTTACAACCAAATTAGGATTTCTATTGAGGACTAAGAGAATACCACCTTTAGTTATTCCTAAAGTAATTATGCTTACATTTTATTACATTTTGGATTGTGAAACACTCCTACAATATTTTAAAGGGTTCTCTTAATTATATTTTTAGATTTGGCCAATTAATGTATAGAAATATATATAGACAACTTCATTGTTTATGGAAAAACATTTGATGAGTACTCAAAGAACCTAAAGAAAGTATTTTAACACTTTTAAGAGAACCATTTGTCATTAATCCATAATAAATACTACATGATAATGATAGAAGGTTGTTAGAAATAGCTACCAGATCTAATGAATCTAATAGAAAGCATAAATAAGAGATAAAATAGTAATAGTAATAAACAATAATTGTATATCTAAGATAATAATATAAATGAATAAATAACTCAAATATGATAAATTACTCTGATAATTAAATATTAATTTGATATGGAATACATAAATATCCATTGCTTATATACAATAAGGTGTGCATGATAAAGATCAGGGAACTCTAACAACACGTGTAGTTCAACTGATATCTATCCACATGAATCATGGAGTGCAACTCCACACTAACAAGATAGGTGTCCAACTTATGTAAATGATCAACACAAGTTGACTATTAGTTAAACAATCTTATCTTATCTTACCCTGAATAGTGGAGTGGAACTCCATTGTAATAAGATAAATGTCTAAGTTAACTACTAGCTAAGCAAGCTTATCCTATCTGGTGCAAATTATTAATAAACATAATAAACTAATTACAGTAAGTAATTAGTGCACCAAAATAATAAATACAAGCAAATAGAATAAATCAAATAAATACACTAACACCCCCCATAAGTGAAGCTTAGGTAAGGCTATGTGGATAATATTCTCAGCAATGTGTTGCCATATAAGGCACTCTTTACAAATAGGTGAGAAAAGGAAAAAACTCGAAGGAAAAAAAAACTCCTCCTCAAAATGAACATCTAGGAGACCCCCCTAAAAAAATGAGGTCCCCTAAAGAACTGATGTCCCACACCCCCAAAAGAGATCAAAAGTGAAGATACTTACTCTCTGTGAAAGGTTTGGTGAAAATATCTACAATCTACTCCTCCATAGGATAATATTGAAGATTAATGATCACTACCTAAATCAACTCCCTAATAAAGTTCATATGGATCTCTATGTTTTTGGTTCTATGATGATGAAATAGATTCTTTGAGATTTGGATAGTGCTCTATTTATTATAGTAGATGACTAATGGCTTCTAAAATGGAACACCAAGCTCAATGACAATATTGTAAAGCCAAATAGCCTCACTAGTGGCATTAACAATGCCATGATACTTAGCCTTTATAGATGAAAGAGCAATAGCATTTTGTTTCTTACTCTACCAATAAATGGGGTTGGATCCAAAGTGAAAGTTTTAACCAAAACTGGACTTAAAATCATCATAATCACTAGCCTAATCAAAATCTATGTATCCCACCAAGTTTAAAGATGTACATGCTATATAGTGAATCTCATATCTAATAGTGCCCTGAGTGTAGCTCAAAATGTGTTTGATGGCTTTCTAATGAAGCTCATGTGGTTTTTACATAAAGCATGAAACCATGCCAAATACATATGAAATGTGAGGTCATGTATGAGTCAGATTTATGAGGTTGCCTACAGGTTGGTGATACAATGTTGAATCAACCAAGGGAGTAGAACAATGAACCTCAAGTCTAACTCTAGATAATAAAGGAGTCAGTCTAAGCCTACAATCAACCATGTGAAACTGATATATCAAGTCCATGAAACTCTTAGGATGTGAAAGTGTAATCCCAAAAGAAGACTATGCTATCTAAATACTATGAAAATAATGTAATAATCCCATGTCTATCATATAAAACCTATCATGAAGTATAGTCTTAACACTACTGATGATGGATGATGTACTCCTTGTAATAATGAGATCATCAACATAGAGCACCAAGTATAGTAGTGAATCCTCCTACCATAAAATGTAGACATTTGGATCTAAGTGACATCTTGAGAACCCAACTAAGAGAAAAAATGTGTCCATTTTATAATACCAAGACCTAGAGGCTTGTTTTAGACCATAGAGAGACTTCTTCAAGAAAGATACTAGTGAAGAATCCTAAATGAACCCCTGTGGTTTCTCCATATAAATCTCCCCATGAATATGCCCATGAATGAATTCACTCTTCACATCTATATGATGTACAACCCAACCATGAGCTACACCAATAACTAGTATCAAGTGAATAGAATTCATCTTAGAAATAGGCAAAAATGTTTCTATATAGTCAATTCCTTCTACTTGGGAAAAACCTTTAGCTACTAAGCATGCTTTATACTTATCAATATTTACATCCGATGTAAACTTAGTCTGATATATCCACCTACATCATACTAGTTTTCTTCCCTTACGAAGAAGAACAAGATTCCAAGTGTTGTTCCTAATCAATGAGTCGTACTCTTATTCCATCATTGAATCCCACTCAACTGTCCCTATGGCTTCTTAAAAAGACTAAGGATCATAAGTTGTGGCAATTTAGGAATGTGGAAGATCATGCTATGACTGTGTTGTCCATCTATATAGTGGATCCATAACAAGAGGGTCTACATATACCAAAGACAATCTAGCCCACAAAGTCATCAATGGAAAATGATATGGAGGAGGAGGATTAGGAACATGACCTACTGAACCCTATTGGGGAGGTAATACCTCATCATCCCTATGAGTAGATAAAACATGAGTATCATCATCACTGCTATCTAATTCTTCTAAGCAAGAAAAATGAGAAATGTTAAAAGATAAGTCTGAAGGTCTTTCTTCAAAGTAAACACTTCTTTCTATAATAAGCTCATGTGAATCTAGATCAATGAGCCAATATCCCTTAACACCATCAGGATATCCCAAAAATATGCAAGTTCGGATTTATTATTCTAAAGCACGATGCTTATCTAAAGGTATGTGAGCCCATGATGGACTACCAAAGAATCTGAAATGATGCACATATGGTTTCCTATTACACCAAGCTTCAAGAGGTGTTATCCCCTTTAAAGCTTTATGAGGAACTCTATTTTGTGTGTATATATATATATATATATATATATAACACAATTAATTGATTCTACTTAGTACTTGGGTACTAATGATTTTGCATGAATCATACAACTTTCCATCTTTTCTAAGAATTTGTTCTTCCTCTCTGGTAAACCATTCTGCTGAGGTGTGTATGCAACTGAATGCTAAAGATCAATTCCTTCAAGAGCATAAAATTGTTTAAATTTATTGTTCACATATTTTTTCCCATTATCTGTGTAGATAATCTTGACATACTTCTTAGATTATTTATCTACTAGAGATTTGAACTCTATAAATCTATCAAATACTTCACTCTTGAGTTTCAAAATATAAACCCAAGTATATCTTGAATAATCATAAATAAATATGAGAACATAGCAGGTTTTACTAAAAGACAAAGTAGGTAATGGACCTAATAAATCACTATGAATAAGTTTTAGGAATTGTGTATCCCTCCAATCCTTCCCTTTATCAAACTTATCCTCTAGATGTTTGCCTAAGTCACAACCATGACATAAAACCCCTAAAAATTGAATCTATGGAAGTCCTGTAACCATATCCTATTGACTAAGCTATTGTAAAGAGTGGTAGTTCAGATGATCAAACCACTCATGCCATAACATGCTCATTGAATTAGTGTGTGAGAGAAAAGCTATAAAGGAAGACTAAGGCACGAAGTGGGATAATGAATAAATTTGAGTATTATTGTTAGCTTTTCCCATCGTAACTAAGGCATTATCCTCTAATTTTCTTAGTGATATAGAATCAGGTGTGAACTTAACTTTCTTACCAATATCAAATTGAGTGATTTGGTAGACAGAAAGAAGATTAATTGATAACTCTAGCACATAGAGGACATCATCAAATAAACCACTATCAACATCAACTATACATTTTCCTATAACATCTACCTTAGAATCTTCACCTATAAGAATATGAGGTAGGGAACTTGGCTCTAATCTAGAAAATTATTCTTGATCAGAACCCATATGGTGCAAAGCACATGAGTCAATGACTCGTGACTTGGGAGAATTTTCTAGTGCAAATAGTGTCATAGCTTTCCCTTTCCCTAAATTTGAAGGAGTGGAAGAATATTTTGAAGAGGATTGATTGATTTTATTATTTTTGAGTAGACCCTTAAGCTCATCAATCTCATTCTTCCAACAATCTTGTTCACTATGAAACCCCTTTTTTAATAAGCGAAAGGAGTGGTAGTAATTTTTTTTGAATCCTCTTTCTTATTAGTGGATTCATAATCTCCTTGTGAGGAAGATTGTTGCCCTTTATTCTTATCTTTCTATGACTTATTTTGATTATTTTGCTTCTTTTTACTTGAACCTATATTTGATGTTGATATTGAAACTTGCTTATGCTAAGGTTGACTGGCAACTAGACGTTGAGATTTGGATGACTTGATAAGACCCATAGGTTTTTAATTTTCTTCTTCATCTATTAGAATCTTAGAGAATACCTAAAATGTGGGCATTTGATAAGATGTGTCGAATATGAGCTAATGAGTCTAAAACCTAGAGATAAAGGATGAATATTCAAGACCTAATTTGTGTAAGGCACTAAAAATCAATTAAATATTATTTTTATCAATTTTACATTCAAAAAGTTGTGCTTTAAGATCTATTACTTTAGTGATGTAGTCCTGTATTGTATCATAATGTTTAGGATCGAAAATAATGAGTTCATTGTCAATTTGGTAACCATGAACCTCATCTATTTTTCCAAATAATGATCCTAATTTATCCCAAGCCTCTTGTGGAGTTGTACATTTTTCAAGATGGAAATTCAAATCTAAAGACATGTTAGACCAAATACATCTAATTACTTTAGTAGTTTCAAAGAGAAAGTGTTGTAACTCTTTTCCATCAGTAGGTGGAGTAAGAAGATTTGTTATATAAGGTGTATATCCTAGCATCATTAATGGATTCCAAGCATTTTGTTTCCATATATTATAGTTGTATGATGTTAATAGTGATAACTTAGGATTTCCCATGATGCAATCAAAAATAAACTATCACAAAGCAAAAATTAAAGTAGAGAAAACACCACAAAACCCCCATGAATTAGCTAGTTTTATCTCACCCAACAATATTTTTTGGCACTTTATAATTGAGTACAATTACAATGTTGGATTATAATTTTTCCAATTTCCAAAAATCTCATTTAGGCCCTCCACTCTAAAATTACAAAAAATATGCACTTTATTAAAAAAAATTCTACACCAATGTGTTTTTCTAAAAAAAAATATTAACTTTCAAAGAAAATGGGACCTCAATTGGAGGTCATATGCGAAAGCTATACGCCTCTAAAGTTGAAAAAATGAGGATGGGCAAGATCTGTTGTATAAAAATCAAAGTATAGAAAAATTTAGAAAAAGTAAAGTATAACACTAAAGAGTATGAAATTTTAAGCAATTTCAAAAAAGAAATCACTCAAAAATACCTCCCAGTGTTCAGATGGTGGGCTTCTGAAGTTACCCTTTAAAATATGTCTGCTGATCCATGAGGCTTGCCAAAAAACAAATCATCTGCATAGTCCATATGGTTGTACTTGGGAGCAAAAAACAAATTTCTTCCAGGGTGACAATGTTCAAATTGGATAAATTTTATATAGATTTGTAGATTTTGACATCTTTCAAATGAAACTATGAGGTCTATTTCACTCAAAAATGCTTCAATTTTTAGATACCCACTATATTTGGGCATGGTGCTTCTAGATCAAACTCTTACCAATTTCACCTCCTATGCCCAATTTGGATAAAATTGTAGATAATTTTGACTATCTTGGGCACTCTGAACTCAATGGTGAGCTCAAAAATTCTCCATAAGGCTCCAATTTGTATTTGTGTACAAAATTAAAAAAAATGATCTTATATCAAGATATATTTCTCTTAAATATTTAGCAATCTATAGATTTAAGAAGGCTCTGGTACCATGTTAGAATTAGTTACAGGATCTAATGAATCTAATAGAAAGCATAAATAAGATATAAAATAGTAATAGTAATAAACAATAACTGTATATTTGAGATAATAAAAAAAATGAATAAATAACTCAAATATGATGAATTGCTCTAATAATTCAATATTAATTTGATACAAAATACATAAATAGCCATTTCTTATATAGAGCAAGGCATGCATGACAAAGATCAGGGAACTCACACAACACATGTAGTTCAACTAACATCTATCTACATGAATAGTGGAGTGCAACTCCACACTAACAAGATAGGTGTCCAACTTGTGTAAATGATCAACACAAGTTGACTATTAGTTAAAAAATCTTATCCTATCCTACCCTAAATAGTGGACTGGAACTCCACTATAATAAAATAAGAGTCTAAGTTAACTACTAGTTAAGCAAGCTTATCCTATCTTGTGCAAATTATTAATAAACATAATAAACTAATTACAATAAGTAATTAGTATACTAAAATAATAAATAGTAAATAAAATTAAGTGTAATAAAGCAAATAAATGCACCAACAAAGGCATTGTTTTAGGCCACCATGTATCTATTGAAGGAATCAATGTTGACCCTGCAAAAATTAGCATAATCAACAATATACCTATACCTCAAAACTAGAAAGATGTCAGAAGTTTTTGAGGACATGTTGGTTACTAAAAAAGATTTATCAACAATTTCATCAAATTAGAAACACCATTGTTTACTCTCTTGACTAAAGATTTGAATTCATATGAACTCCTACCTGTGATACGTCCTTCAAAAAATTAAATAAATTGTTGACCACCACCCTAATTTTACGTGGTCTTGATTGAAAGCTTTCCTTCCATATTCACACAGACACTTTAAATACTACTTTGGGAGCTATGGTAGGATAAAAATAGGAAGCAAGAACCTATAGGTAACAAAATTAGATTACACAGTCACTAAAGAAGAATTCTTGGTAATAGTCTATGCTATTAACAAGTTTCATCACTACATAATAGGGCATCAAGTCTTTAATCATACAGACGATGTAGCCATTAGATAGCTTATGAAAAAAGTAACTATCCTAGACAAAGTGATAAGATTGTTGATCTTATTACAAGAATTTTATCTAACTATTATAGATAAGTTAAGTAAGGATAATGTCATGGGTGACTTCCTATCATGAATACAATCCCCTGAAGAAGATCCCACAGTGGATGAATTATTTTCAAATGAACACCTATTCTCCCTCACCCTTACCACACCTTAGTATGCTAATATTTCTAACTACCTTGTAGTAGGGATACTCTCATAACACTTTATCTCCAAATAAAAAAGATCTTTGATTTACAAAATTGGTAGGTATCTTAGCTATCTAGATTCTTTTTCTATACTAGGCCTGACTCTATCAGCAGAATATGTCTATGAGAAGATGAAGTTATAGATATCCTCAAACCTTACCATGATGAACCTTGTAGAGGGAACTTTGTATCCAAGCATATAATAAAAAAAATCTTGAATACAGGGTATCATTGGCCCTCAATCCATCAATATGTAGTAAGATATATAGGTAATTGTGATAGATGTCAATGTATGGGGAGACCCACACATTCAGATGAGATGCCTTTACAACCTAAAATGGTGCTTGAACCATTTGAAAAAAGAGGCCTAGATTATGTAGGACCTTTTGATCTAAAATGAAATAATAAAGAGTACATCCTTATATGTACTAATTATGTCACTAAATGGGAGGATGTAAAGGATCTTACACATGCCAGGGATGAAAAGGTGGTAGCTTTCCTCTATGAAAAAATATTCACAACATATGTTGTGCCATAAGAAATAGTCGTGGGTCAAGGACCACAATTTACTGTTGGTTTAATTACCATCCTAGTCTAATAATATGATATTATGCGTAAGAAATCAATTCTATATCATTCACAGTCTAATGGATAGGTGGAAGTCACCAATAAGGAGTTAGAAAATATTTTTACCAAGATTGTTAGTATGTCTCATAAGGATTGGGAGGCTAGAATTTCTAAAGATGTTTGGGCATACAAAATCACATGGAAGACCACTATAGTCTTCACTCCATATGAGTTAGTCTATGGGAAGAACCCTTTCTTATCAATTGAATTTGAGTACAAGACCTTATGGACAATACTAGAACTTGGGATGATTATATCTAAAGCATAGAAAGAAAGGCTTATATAACTTAATGCCTTAAATGAATATAGATTGTAGGCATTTTAGAACATAGAACATGTATGTTACATTTGATTAGATGGCATGATAGGTATATTAAGACTAGGAAATTTAATGTTAGGGATTGGGCCCTTCTTTTTTATTCAAAATATAAAGATCACATGGGCAAAATCCAGACCAAATGTCTTGGTCCATTTGAGATTGAGAATGTTCATGATACTGGAAAAGTGCAACTTTGAACCATTGATCCAATTAGATTTCATCTACTGGTCAATGGCCACAAGCTAAAATTATATGAAAAAACACTCACTTAAAAGGAATTTACGAAGTAGGTACACAAGCAATTACAAAATGGATTCAATGATGTGATGGCTCAACATGATGTCTCACTAGCCATAGGGAGAACCAACCAATAAGTAGCTGAAGAAGGAGAGGAGGACATTCTATCCCTCCTCTAGGCATGACTGAGATATTTTCATAGTCTTTGACCATTCAAACTCACAACTGACATAGAAAGGACCCAAAATAAACATTCTACTATAGGCAATAGTTAGAATAAAAATAAATAAATCCAATAATGAAAATCCTTTTGGGCATTTTTGGTAGTTTCTAAGGAGAAAACCAACTTGTTTGCTACCCAAAATTATAAAAAGAGCCTAAATAGAAAACTAACTTATTGGTTATTTAGGGGTAAAAACCAAAAATGGATAACTTAAAATCATTTTGAGAAAAACTAATCATCTTCCTATAACACATCTTTCCTTCTAGATACTTATAGACTCCATATTTCATAGCTATGGGTTTGACTTGTAGTTCCTAAGGGAAAGAAACAACTCTATAAAAAGGGGACTATAAGTTACCCTTGGAACTATTGAAGGCATCTTCATAATTTCTATAGGTAACATTAATTATTTATAGTTACTACATGCATCCTCACCATTATTACAAGCACCTTTGTCAATGAAAGAATTACTCTAGTTACTACAGGCTATTCTATAGTTTCTACAAGCACCTTCATCACTATTGGGCATAACTCTGCAATGGCTATGGGCTTAACCTATAGTTTTTGTAGGTATATCCTAACCCTTATATACACCTCTCTAGTAGTTGTAGGTTAATTTTTCATAAACTATGAGCTATGCATATGGCCATGGGCTATTGATAAATTCATAGAAGACACTAGACAAGTTAGAGGAGGAGTAAAGGAAGATTAGAGTAGAAACTTCATGCATTGATAAGGAATGAACATACTCCTAAATAGCAAAGAAAGGTATATAAAAAAGTCATACAATCACAATATCTATTTGGAGTGTTGTAGACCACAATTTATGACTACAGGGACACCAAAGAACCATTCTTAGCTTTTGGTCACTTTCATGGGAAATAATCTCACTATACAAAATAAGAGAGATTTAGGATCTTCTTTTTTAAGCATAGGCCCCATGTTTGATAAACCAAATAATTGCTAAATCAAAATATCCCTAAACAAAGATTCCATCAGTAAACAACATCATTTCACTGGGAGTAAGATAGAAGAGAAACAAGCCATTAATAGGCTCATGCAAAGGAAATCAAGTACATTAAATTCCATCATCCTCCTCCATGTTCATAATGAATCTAAATTGGATAGAAAACAAATACCTAAAATAACCACCTTATGAAAGGATGCAAATAGTCTCTCATACCACTACTCTAGCCCTTTCCAGGTCATCGTGATTATATGTAGGTTGCTGAGGGCATCATTAAAAGATAAAATCCTATGATCACATAGTTTCCTAAGGGTAAAAATGCACTAAAATCATGACTACTAGGTAATCATTTCATGAGGAAAGAACAAGATAAGATTTCATTCCAATAAACATTCACATGTAAATTTCCTGTGCCATAACCCTAGGAATAAAATTGGTAAAAAGATATTGTGTATCTTTTAGTCATAGAAAAGACCTATATTTTTTAATATAGCATGGATTATATTAAAAATATTTTTTAATCATTAAAAAATCACTCATCAAGTCTTGTCATGAGCTTTGCCAACTAAATACTCACACCCTCATCATGACCCGATCCTATTTCTTTCTATCTTACATGTACCACATCACTTTGGGACAAGTGACCTGTTAAATGGGGGGAAGAATGCTCTAGACAATCAATCACATGATAATTTATGCATGTAGAGTGAAAACCCATGATTACACCAAAATATTATGAGTGAAAATAATAAATTTTGATATCATATCTCATTAAAATAAAGACCTAAGCTACACATTGCTGCATCTTGCAACTAAAACCACCATTTTAAAAGAAACCTACTTCACTATGGGCAACAATTTGAATGTAAAATTGGGTGTTTTGAAGAGATATCTATTTGAAAAAAAATTAACAAGAAAATAAACTAGTTAAAATGAAAGGTTTAGTAGTGAAAATGGAACCCTCATATCACAAGCAATCATAAGGAGACCCAAAAAACTAGGCCATCTTCAACAGAGTTGGATGGGCTACCTATTTTGAGAAATTATAGAATTTTTTAGAACCTCTCACTCAAGAACTTGCAAAAACTTTTATAGGAGACCAGTTAATAGTATTTAGCATTACATTTATAGTTATATAAGAACTGGTAATCTAGGTTACCAGGTTGCCAAGAAAAAAGGAAAATTGGGAAGAAAAATATAATGGTCAACTAGCTAGACAATAGTTCTATCAAGACAACGAAAGGCTAGTGTTGAAAAAAGGAGGTGTAAAGAGACTTAGTCTACCCACAGCCTAGAGGGAGGTGGCCTTGTATATCATAAAATATCTAACATGTGAAAGAAGTTACTCTTTGATCTATACACTCTAATTTAAATTTATAAATCATTTAAGACATGGTAGGACTATCAATGTCCCATACCACTTGAGGAATATCATAAATAAAATGTCTAAAGAATACAAAAGGTGGGTAGAGAAAGCTTTGTCTCATCATTGTCTGATTTTGTTTCTTGTTAAACAAAGAAAAAGCAATACTAGACCTGACCTCACTTGAGAAAAATTTATAACCCTAAAAACTGGTAAACCTCATCAAAAAGAGGAAAATAATGAGGGTGAATCTCTCAAGGAACAAGTCTAACAAACAACACAAGAGGACATTATGGGCACTAGTACAGCTAACCAACTTGTAGCTACTCAAGTTTCACTTGTAGTTACTATGAGCAGGAGAAGATGAAGAGAATAAATGCTACCTCCTATGGACATAGAGGAGGAAAGTCCACCAAAAACAAAATGGGTAGCATATTCCTTCTCTTGTATTTTCATCACAAAAAGTAGAGTCTCCCACCATGGCTCCTTCAAAAGGAGAAGAAATTATTCCATCACCATCTATAGAGGAAGAGAAAGTTTCAATAGCTCCCCATCTTAAAAAGAAAAAGAAGATGGAAGGGAAGAATCCCTCTACATCAAAGAGAAGGAGACCTCCTCCTAGGAGGTCTCATTAAATTAAAAGATAAAAGACAACCCTAACATCTTCACCTATAAACATCAGTGAAGATGAAGGAAGGAAGAAGGAGCCCATAATTCATAAGACCTCTGATGGGTTTGAAATACTAGAATGGTCTATTGAAGACAAGTCTAAAAGGGGAGAGGAAATGCAGTCACTTGTAAAACCCATATTTAAAGATAAATACATGAATCTACTCAAACAAATAGAATATATAAAAGAAAAAATAAGAATGATAGATCAGCCTATAAGATAAGAAAAAATTATTGAAGAAGGGACCATGGAAGAAAGAGCAGAGCAAGAAATAGTTCCTCATACCTATGAGTTTCAAACTTTAGAACAAGCCATGAACAAGATATATATGTTGAGGAACAAAATAGCAGAGTTAAAAGGAAAGAGAGGCCTAGAAACACTTTGAGGGGTAGTATAATTTATAGAGCCATCTATGGAAAAAGATTCAAGAAAGGAAAGGACATTGGAGGAGCTTGTAACAAATCCCTTTGAAGTTCCAACAATAACTTCATATACCTTACCTATATATGTAATTAGTTCACCCTCAGAGGAACCTACAATATATAGTGCTCTGGCTTTCATACGTTTCTAAAATAGGTTTTCTTTAACCACTACAAAAATACTTGCAGCAAAAGAAGTGATTGATGTAGACCTTTTAGCTATTAGGCCAATAGAAATAGATGACCCTTTTAATTTTGTTGAGCAAAAAATTAGTAATGATGAAACTTATCATAAGTAGTTGATACAAAGGTTTAAGGTACATGTAGAAGCAAGGGATCAGAAGGATGATTTAAAATAAATCCTAGAAAAGGTTGAGACTAAGATCATTTATTTGAAAGAGAAGATCACTAAAATACATGAAGCCATTGAGATTATAATGGAATGTAGATCACCTTTTAGGGTGTATATAGTATACTTAGATTAAATGTGGCTTAGATTCAAATATGACAAGATATACAGTTATTAGTCCTACATGGTATGTGATCCTAAGTCTTTTTTTGAGGACTATAGGCATGTTGATCCTAATTTATAGGCATACTTGAGTGAGTTTTACATTCATTAATATGTTGTGCCACATGATGAAAAGAGGAATCTCAATATATACCTAGGGGATGTCCAATTGAATGTCTTTACCTCATATGTCCTAAATGAATCAAGAAGAAAAAAATAGGTTGAGGACTACCATGATAAAGAAAAAGAGGCTACCCTGATGATTATATGTGTGCACTAATATATACATTTTGTGTTATGGATTAATGATTATTTATATTTTATTAGATTATACTTGTGCAACCATATTTAAAAAGCATTTAAAGGGTAGAATAAGACTACAAAAATCTTTCTTTATCACAACACTTATATAGAAGCCCATAATAAAAGGGGATTCTAGCTTATAGATATTGCCAAGCTATAGGGTTTCACCTACAGGTTGCCTATAGCAATTACAGGTTATATGTTTTCCACCTTCAAGTTTCCCATAGCAACTAAAAGCTACAAGCTTTCACCTACAGGTTGCCTATATCAACTATAGGCTACAAGATATCACCTATAGGTTGCCCATATCAATTGTAGGTTCTCACCTACAAGAGCTGCAACTACTACACAGAAACAAACCATTGATGTGATAATAATTAATTGGTTTTCAAGAACACATCCAACTATTTTAAAAAAAAAGTAAATGATTGAAGAGGATCCTCCATAAAAGTTATATAGACCCCTCACATGAAGTGAATATTGGATATGCTACCAAAGGATGAATAAGACAAGGACAATGAAAAGGAGAAAATAAACATAACAACAATGTTGTATGTATTGTCCTTTACCTATCCCGGACTAAAAATAAGTAACTTTAAGTTACTAACCAACTGAAGGTTGACTGGGTCAGTTGAAAAGTATTTGCAATTTTTCTAGTTTAGTGTTTTTGGTTAAAGCTAATAAACTACCTTATGTATTTAATGGCAGAACCTAGATTAGACTAGTAATTATTTAATTATATATAGTAATTGAATTTTGATTTCTTAATATTGTAATCTACTGTAGAAATCTTTAATTACTATAGATTTGAGTAATGAAAAGGTTGATTCTATAAGAAGCTTTTGTAAGTCTCTTAGAGAAGGATTTTAACTCAGTTCTGAATGAGGAGGGCCCCTATGGAAGGAGTTATAGTCAAGATCTTGACCCTTCTTAGATTAAAGTGTGTTGTGTGAATTTATTTCATTAATATTTGATTATATAAATTTTTATGCATGTGTGACTTATAATTTTGAGTAACTTTTGCATTATATTATAATAATTTCCTTGTATATCTATTTGGTAAAAATAGTATAAGTTCATTGTACTACAATGAATAATTAGTTTAGACTATGAATCAATCATTCATATATAGTGCCGACATCCTTGAAAATCCTATGTACCCTAGGTTGATAATTAATGTTAAGCAAATTTAGGATTATGGTATTAATTGGATAATAAGTCTAACCAACACTTTGCATATGCCCCCAGTCTGGTATTTAATTATACTGAATCTAAAGCAAGTAAATAATAAATGAACCTGTGTAACTGATCTAAATATATGATTGATCATGCCACACATGATGCCCCCAAATTTGAGAAACTAGTATTCATTTAAGCTAAAATGAATGAATATGAGTTAAATCTGAACATAAGTGCCAAAACTATGATTGTGTCTATGTAAATTTGTACTATACCTGGTGTACAAGTCTGAATGATCTATAATATCATGAAATTAGGGATAATTGATAGTATCACCCTATAATGGTTTGATCTCTGAGTGATTTGGACTACATTCTGAATCTTTTTTCTATTTTGTGTTTTTTGTGAGTTTGATATCTGAAACTAAGACTATGTGCTGAAATGTATATGTGAATAGAAAAGTAAGAACATGATCTCTATGACAAACCCATGTGAACATCCCATATTTTGAGGGTTTTTGTAACATTTTTTAATAACTTCCCTCTAAATAAGTATCTTTTCAATATATATTAGCTGAATCATGTGCATCATATTCCAATATAATGTACAAACATAACATTAGAATGTAAATGTATATGAGTATAATTAGGAAATGTGAGATGTATATTGTAATCTAGCATTGTACAAAGGTGTCAAGATATATTTAAGAAATTTAAATAGTATATTATATGAGTAAATACTTAGGGGGATAGGGATTAATGTCCATCAAGGCTCCCAACTAGGAAAGGTAGATGTATGATATCTCTCATAATATCAAAAACCAATGTGTGTATGTGTAATAAGCAAATAAAAGTTTCATGATGTAGAATAATACAAAGAATAAAACATAAAAACACATAAGGAACACAAAATATATTCCAAGGGGATACAATATAAGGGACATGGGCACATGTAACTAAATCTAATAATGAAGACATATAATAACATGATCAAATGTCAACATATGTAAACAATAAGTAAATCAGCATATATCCATAGAGAAGGACATGTTTAAATGTCTGCATATAGAATAAGGAAAAGAATACATAAAGTACATGGGAACATTTTCAAGACATATAAACAAGTGGCACAAAATCTGAGGATAATGGCATATTGAAATGCCATGGAAGATGGAAGAAGCATAGGAAACACAATCAAGTCTAGTCTAGGAACTAGAAATGAAAGCATGTATAACTGTGTAATAAAAATCTATGTTGATGCTAGGATACATATATACTAAGTCTAACTAGTGATAGTCAGCCAAAAATCTAAGCAATGAGGAGAAATGTTCAAGATCGAGATAAATCAATGCATAAACTATAATGTATAATATATAAAGATAAAACCTAGTTATAAAAACTATGTAGGAGATGCCCCAATTGGATGGATGTATCAATCCATGAACCTATATCAGTGTAAAATCCCCCAATGCATGGATTATAACTGGTTTGGATCAATTTCATGGAATGGAGTTGTATCTGCAGTCTACAATCACTCAACAAGAAAAAGTGAAGCATATTTATATGATAAAATTGAATATAATAGAAGAGCTAGAAATATAAAATATGTATCAAGTAGTCGAAATGTAAACATAGAAATGCATGTAATCTATAAATTTTATTTTTTTTGAAATATTTGAATGTTTTTTTGTATTTTGACATGTTATATTATATTTGTCTTTTTTGAGTATAATCTATGTATAATTAAATGAAAATATGCAATATTTGGTAAGTAGTAGAAATGTAAACATAGCAATGCATAGAATCTATAATTTTTTTTGTTTTTGAAATATTTGAATGTTTTTGTACTTCAACATGTTATATTATTTTTGTGTTTTCTGAGTATAAGTTATGTACAAGTAAATGAATGTAAACAATGTACAATCAACAAGGGAAAAAAGGAAATATGTAAAGTGATAGGAACCATACTAACCAATGAGTCTCATGGGAAACTCACCATCATTCTGGCCTATATCAAAAATAGGAATGATAAGCTCTCATGCAATGAGATTTCTATGTTGTAGTTAAATGTTATTACAGTAAAAATTTGTGTATTGTTCCTCATCAAAATCATAATATTATTCCACATCTAAATAATAATATGTTCTGATAGAATGAATTGCCTCATACTATGGAGTCGACCTTTCAAAATTATGATTTGGCATATTGATCATGATTTTTCCCTTTGAAACTATGTTGATTATAGATATATGATGTTGTGGAGGCCCTTTTGCTAGAAAACTTATTTTGATAATCCTTGCCAGATGAACATGATCTTGAATTTGAAATTGAATATCTTGCTCTTTTTATAATATTTCCTATGTATCTAGATGTTTTTCCTTCAGAAACTATATTTAATACCTATGTGTCTTAGGATGTTCAATAAATTCCAAACCTTGTTGACCAATGTTATCAATAGCTATAATAAGAGTAGTGATGCCTTAGGCTTGATTTCCCAAACATTGACCATGATAATCATATTATTGTATATAATTCTGACCAAATTCATACCATATTGAATGTTGAGCCTCATTTTGAAGAGGTAGCTTTGCTTGATTTATCTATTCTTGTTGTATTGTTCTGAGTTATGATTTGGTAACCATTTTTTACTATTTTTGAATTTGACCCATTTTGAATTGGTAGATGTGCCATTGTATGTTGTGTGGATGAAATTTCACTAGGTGATTCATATGTATTAATTATCCATTGTATTTTCCTTTTCAATGGTAAACATTAATCTGTGCAATGTCATGCATTCTATGATATGCACAAAAATATTTGGATCTCCTCATTGGGTGTATAAGAGGTAGGTTAAACAACTCAGCTTTAATCATGTCCCTTAGTATCTAACTTGATATCTTATTTAACCTTTGAATTATTTTTTAATAACTAGATGTAGATGTACTTTATTACGATTTCATGTTTTTATATGTAACATTATTTTCCAAAAATTGACTAGTTGAAGATGTATAACCATGATTTACACTATTGTGCCTTGGAGGCCTTTGTCTTGTAAATTGATTTTCCAATTTTGTAAAATTTTCATGTAATAGTTAATTCTAGTTTTGTAAACCTGTAATTATATTACTCATAATGATAATTTGATTGTGTAGAGTCTCACAAGTGCAAACCCTAGTTGTTTATGTTTGAACATGTAGTCACACACCCTATAGGGAAGAGTTGTGAATATGATGAGTAGGGGGATTAAAGATAGTGTTATAGATTTATTCATATTGTAGAGGAATGATAGCATGGACTTCACTAGAGGGAAAGTATATATCACCCTCATAGAGATGAGGAGAAGGAGATTCTTTCTTGTGTATAAGATATGATATTGAAACATGAAACATAGTGGTTATTTAATTTTTTAAATTTGATATTGTGTATGGGTTTGATTTAACAAGTTATCTATGTGTTGAAAGAATATTATATTAAGTGTATTGCACATACAATAAATATAACATGAAAAAAAAATAATGCAACATAAAAGGCATTTTAGTTGATATGAAGCATCATGTAAACATATGCCTATGTGAGTAAAAAATAATGTCTTAATTATTTTACACATAGAAGAAAGATAACCTACTATAAAATATGATAAATATTACACTTGATATAAATAATCATCTATAAATGTGTTTATGTCTTTTATGGGTTATCTTTGAATTAAATGGAATAAACATGGAAATGAAAGTATTATACTTTGTAATAAAAAGTAATTAATTTCTTCTATCATTATTATCATGATTGTATAAATTAGAAGATATGTGAATCTAAAATCTAAGTATACATAGAGAAAGGACACAAACCCTAAGTGGGTCTAGGATTAGGGTTTCTTTTTCACCAATTTAAATTATATGTAAAATAAATTGAGACCCTAATGTAAAATTGATTTAATTTAGATAAGTTGTCTAAATAAAATTAGAAGTATTCACCCCTAAATTTATTATAAAAAACCTAGATGAATGTAAGCTAGGTTTTTTATGCAATATTCAAAGTCAGGTTCACCAAATGATTTAACCTTTTAGGATTTTAGACAAGTAATTTCTATGTTTGGTTAAAACACTTAGATGTCTAAATCAGTTAAATAAATTACAATAATTATGTATTGATTTGTTATAACCTTTGACCTTTATTGAATTTCATAGCAAAAAAATGGGATATATAGAGACTTACCTAAAAATTGACTATTGTAGATGATCTATATTGTATAATTTTAGATCTAAATATTAGTTTGTATCATCAACATGATTATAATCTTCATATATTCACTAGATAGTAGTTCCCAATTTGGACAGTAGCATTATCTATGTCTAGTGTCTCAAATGTGGTACTAATGTCCCCTTTATGAGATTGTTATTATTTTTTAGAAGTACCTATACCTATGTTTTTATATTCTAATTTGCATGATCGAAACCTATAGGTATGTATTGTACCTGAAAATATTGATTTGATCTATAAACTATAGTTCTCTTTATAAGTATGATATGAGCAAGAATTGAGTGTGTTAGTAGGATAGACTAGACATCCCCAAAACCTCACTTTGTAGAGAGTTTCCTACATACCAATACTCTGAAGAGGGATGAAGTCCAATTTAATTCTCCCACCTAGTGCTTGATGTATGTGTAAGTGAATGTTATAGTGAGAGTGGCCTTGGATGCCTTAAATGTGATTGATATTTGAAATGTTTAAAAACTAGAATTAGGGTTGTTGTAGATGGTAGTATGAAGAAAATAGAAAATAATATGGATAAATTATCTTAAATTTGCATAACATTGTCTTTGGTTTGAATAAATTTTATATCTATTTCCATCTACTAAATATAGGTGTATTATACTTGTATTTATAGGGTTCAATTAATTGTGCAGTTAAGAAAATGTTCTTAGGCTAACCTTAGGAGGGGCACACATTTAAAAAACTATTCATTGGGAACATATAGGGCTAAGGATAGTAGATCCCCAGCTAGGGACACTAGTGTCATATTATTGTAGTGTCCTCAAAGTGCCATTAGTGTCTTATTTATAAATGTTTTTTGGGTTGTGTAGACCATGTTATGTTAAAGTGTTGGTCTAAATTTTAGGTATTTATAATAAAAAAAATTCTTTTAGATCTATTTTCCTCTAAAAACCCTATGTTTTCATGTGTGTAAGGGATTGAATGAACATTTTGAGGAAAAAGGGTTAGTGGGTCTAAAATGATAGTTATAGGACTATGTTTTGGCTAATTGTAGGTGAATTTGGTCTACTTAATGATTGGAAAACCATATCTAATGCTCTTAGGATGGATCTATGGATAATATAGGAGTAGAGTAAATCAAGTGACACTCTTATCATCCAATTATAACTTTTAGGTGATTACACTTGGTTTGATTCTAGTGTCCTATACATAAATCTACTGAAATATGATGTTACCACCTAAATACATTTGAATTTTAATTCCCCTTAATTTTGGTTCATTTAGATCTAGGTCATAGACTATCACTCCATGAGAAATGGTAAAACCTTAATTTTCCATCTTTAATGCGACATTGGGAAAAAATTGGTTAGTGGGTTAATGATGTCAAGTTACCCCAAAAACCTTGCCATCAGTGAGTGCTACCTATATAGACAATACTTCAAAGAGGGACTCAATCATAAGTAGTTTTCATCCATGTTTTGGCTTATGCGTGAATCATACAATATGTGCAAATCAATTATAATAGTTACCTAGCTTATAGCTTGGTAAATCAATCTTTTGGGTTAATCCCTTAGTACTTCAAACCTATAGATGTGTAGTCCTTATGAATTATATGGAAATAGGAATAAATATAGAATATTTTGATCAATTAAATTCTTTTTGAATTGTATTTAGTATTTTTAATTGGTGTTTATAGGTTCCTTAGGTGAGTAATGAATGAGATTTGATATTTTATCTATATCAATCCCTTTACATAACACAAATTAAAGCACTTAGGCTGGTCATTAGGATATGTTTCATTTATCAATTAGATAACTTTAGGGCACTAGACACTTGTGTTGAGATAGGACAATAACATCGATGTTGTTGTCTATCTCGAATATTAGTGTCCAGGGAGAAATAAAGTGGGTATAGGTTCAAAAATTAAAAATATGGAATATAAATACATTTTAAACATTTTGGACAAGATATAATACCTAGATCATCAATGTAATACTGGTTTATCTTAGAGCTATAGGCCAAGGGACACAAATATAGATCAGATGCAATACTTTTAGAAATGGGAAAGGTGAAGAACTAAGAGGAATAACCAAGACCTGAGTTTTTCAAGTGTAAAAGACTAAGGTTGTTATATAATCATAAAATATAATCTAAATTTTACACCCTTTTAATATAGTAATGAAGTTATTAGTTTAAAGGAAAAGAATTCATACCTAGATGTATATGCACACCTTGTATTTGTATGTGTTTAGCTTGAGTGATTTACTAGTAATTAACCTAAAATGAAGATAATTTTGTAGTATAAAATTAGTGAATATAATATATGTTGAATTTACTTGAAATATATTGAAACTGAAAGAGCAAGGTTTAGGATTACACTGATGTGTTGATGTAATCACATTGTCTATTATCAAATTGTTTTGAAAAATATATATCATTATAAGGATCTAAAACTGAGATTAGGAAAAATATAGATAAATATTTAAAGTTCATATATCAAAAGGGAGAGAGAGAGAGATAGAGAGATCTTAGAAGGCACAATGACCCAACATTGAAGCAAAAGTGAGTTGTCACCTGATAGTTGATAATATTTTGATCGTGCAACCCAATGATATTTATAACCTGGTGAGGTTGGATAATTAATTCCATCCTAAATGATTAGAAATATTGAGTGCTTTGATCACCTCAACCATAATAAAATAAAACCAACTATTGCACTAGAAATGATGAACAAAATTTCATAAAAAGTCTATAGGGTATCAATACAAAAAAGTTTATGATATGGTAAAAATCCATGAAAGAGTTTTGGAATATGAAAATGATTTGTATTTTTTAATATTAGGCATATTTTTCATATCATGTTCACCATATATATGTATCATGTTGAAAATATGTATAGAAAAAATACCAATGTATAGAATTATGCCACAATGATTGTGAGTCTTATAATTGTGTTTTAGCCAATTTAGATAACTATGTAAATGTGGAGGACATGATTATAAATCATTCCCCCACTATATATGGATAAATCTAAAGAATAATATAATTACCAATGTTGAGTTCATGTTTTCAAAACATTCCCCCACTATAAATTGTCAATGTTGAATACTAAATAAGCATGAAAAACATGTTTCCAAATCATGCCCCCACTAAATCTAGGAACTAATTTAATTACCATATATTGAATAAATTTAGATAAAATACTCATAAATAATACCCTCACTAAATATTAGAACTATGAATGTGTGAAATCCATGCCTATATGACATGACCTAACTAAATCTAAAAACTGATATAAGTACTAAAAACTCAATGAGTATAGAGAACATTCTTCCAAAGCATGCCCCACTATATTTGGATACTATGCCAAGTGTGGAGAACACGACTCTATAACATGACCCCACTAATATTTTTCCTTGCACCATTGAGGTGATGTAATGATGGGAACTGGTAGTTTCATCACCTCAAAAGTATAAGACAAATATATAATCTATGAATGTAACCATGTAACATATAGATGGGAACATGTCTAGGTAAATGTATCATTAAAGTTCATAGAGTTAATGTGATTACATGGAGGCCTAAGAGTCATGATAAATATCATGGTGATGTCTAGATAGTAACATTAAAATCTCAATAATCAAGTCAAGCACACATAGAAGAGCACTAAAAAATAAGTCAAAAAGTAATGGTCTAAAGATAATGTAAACAAGAGGCATGTTTAAATGTCGCATAATCAAAGGGACATGACTTAGTCAAATTTCCATAAAATAAATAATGACATATTTAGATGTCCACAAAACAAAAAATGACATGTGAAAATGTCAATGAAATCATACATAGGCATGGACACTGTAATCAAAAAATCATATTCAAATTCTCTGACAATCAATAAATAATAAATCAATACATTTAAGGAAGTACATAAATTAAATTATAAGTAGCATAAACATGCCATGGTATCCCATGGATCCAATGTGTTAGGAAAAGTATGCCAAGTCTATATCATATCAAGTGACCTATGTAAGATATAATCATGGATAATAGGCATGTGTAAGTATAAATGTAATCTCAAACATGATAATGTAGAGTGATAATCAAACCATATAACCTATGTGTATCAAGATAAAAGAAGTATATGTCACCAATATCCATATGACATGATTATAAGGAAGTCCTAACATCCAAATTGGGAATGTATCATTTGTCTATGTATGCTTGTAGCATACTCAATTAAAAGTGTGACACATATGTGTATGCATGAATAACTAGGTTTTTTGTCCATCAACACAAAACTAACACATGGATGCTAAGGAACAAATAGAAATGTAAGTGCTGAAAGTGTTATATATATATATATATATATATATATATATATATATATATATATATATATATATATATATATATATATATATATATATATATATATATATATATATATATATTGGTATTTTTAGATTTTTTGAAGAGGAGGGATCATCTTATTATTTCATCTAATGGATGGTCATGGATATTTCTTGACTATTAATCTAGTGTAATACCCCATTTATGCTATTGAAGAGTATGTATAAGTGTAATATATGTCATTATGGTATAAATGGTGATCTACATATGTAGATTAGGACTCTATGGTTGTGAAGTAATAATAGGAGTAATAAGAGTAGTGGTTCTTGGAAGCCATCATTGAGTGCTTGTTTGTTTCTTTGGTCTAGTAGGAGTATGTACATTTTGAGGTGCTTTAGATATCTGATCATGGTGTGTATTAGAATATTGAGATTCCATGGAATCCAATGTATGTCTCTAATGTAATGGTTTGTCAAGTACTATCTTATTAGTAAAGGGGATTACCTGTTGCTTACACTTTTGTAGTGAATTATCCTTAGTAGGATTGATATCTAGTTGTCTAGGTATAAGTTTCTTTTGTTCAAGAGGATGATCATATGGAATTTCATAAATTATAATTACTTGATTGGTATGAATGTATTTAACACACCCATACACTATGGAAAGTACTACTTAAAGTGTGTGTATCTAAGGTATTCCCAATATCACATCAAATATGCATATGGAAGGGATAATTAATAAGGTAGTAACCACATGTGTGGGACTGACCTATAAAGGTAGGTAAATCTTGTAGAGAACCTTTTGGGAGCTCCCATATAATGCTCAAACTAATTAGGTAAAAGGGTGTAAATCTTGATGAGTATAACTTAATTGAGTAATTAATGTCATGGTGCTAAAATTTTCTCTTTCACCATTATCAATCTTAACACTACTTATGGGGTGTTTTTTAAGGTATGATCGAATGAATAAAGAATGAAGATCAGAATCATCATCCTTAATTTCATTGTCATCAAATAACATAGAAGGCTTTCTAACCATATAAGGTATATGCTACATGTAATTACTAATAACACCATCTAATGGGTTCCCATAATGTGATGGAGGAGGATGTTCATTATATGCCATTTTCACTTCTAGTTCCTTCTTAGAATGGTATTGTAAAGTATTTTTAAATATTTTTTGTTTTTGGTGATCACCAAGTTAGGAACCTAACTCCTTTGGAGGATCCTCAAATGTAAGCTTTTGGTCATCAAAAATATATTTGATCTTGTGATTCAAGGTAAATCATCAACCTATAGAATGTCCTAGTCCCTAATGATAATCATAATAAACATTCACATCATATCCTTTGGGTAGAGGTTGACTCATGTCAACCTTGATAGGATGAGGAAAAGATATAAGCTATTACTCTAGTAACCATGAGAGTAATGAATCTAGGACTCAAGTAATTTTGTAAATTGTCTTTTTGGTGAATTAGATAAGACAAGGTGATGAGGCCACTTTGAAACTATGTTAACCATGGTGGGTGTTTCCTTTTTAGGCTCAATAAGTTTTACCTTATAACTTGGTTTAATTTTAAACTTGGTACAAGATGTAGATGCAGTTGGTGTGTTTGCTACATACTTGATATTATTCAATGACATAATCTTCATTTTATAGTCAATAAAAACATTGTATAAGTCATCAAAACATTTAAACCTCTTTAAAATAATGGACTAATGTAAAGGAACAAGCAAAATTTTCTTGAATATGTCTTTCAACTCTTTGTCTACCATAAGATTGATCATTTTATCTAGCATTTAATTATATATAAAGACATATTCATTGATAGGTTCATTTGGTTCCTTGTTTTATTTTGGTAATTTTAGCATAGGAAACTTTTTCTGAAATGTTAATGGAAAAGTGAGTTAAGAACTAGTTAGAAATAGGTTTGAATACTTATGCAGATTAGAGAGGTAAATCATAGAACCACCTCAAATCATAGTCCTTGAGGCTTCTTAGAAATAATTTGGTCAAAATTTTATCATTATAATCATAGTCAAGGCATGCCACATAAAATGTTTGAATATGTTATTCAGGATCACCCTTACCATCATAAAATGTGAATTTAGGTGCAAAAAATCTAGATGGCAAAGGGTGTAAAGAGATTTCAAGTGCAACAGGGTTATCCAAAACAACTTGTGAATTAAAACATCAATGTATTTTAAATATTTTTATTCAATGTTTTTAATATTGTCTTCCAAGTTTTTTATAACTTGAAGGAATGATTGAACTGTAGTCCCAGTGGGATTTATATTATCAAGTTGAGTAGTAACCAAAGGGGATAAAAACATGTTTTGATTAGTAATAGGCATTGAAACCCATATTTTTGTTGAAGAAACTAGTAATTTCATAATAAATGTATCAATAATATTTGTATGTAATATGTAGTTAGATGGTCCTTATTCAAAATGTTGAATTATTTTTGGCACGATGTGCCCTTATGTCTTTCCTTTTTTATTATGAAATATATTTAGGTATTGATCATGAATTTTAAACATGGTAATTAATAAAATACTAGACATGAGGGATTGATCTACCTCATTTTCAAATATTTTAAGGGCATGAATCAAATCAACCTAGATATTCCTTAGCCTTAGAAGGAAAATATAGAAGAGGGGCCAGTTAATATCAAAAAAATTTAAAAAGTTTGGATAAAATACCCTGGGGGTTTGAGTAGGGTTAATGAGAACACTAATAAACCTAAGGAGATTAGTATTAATAAGGATGAAATTAAGAATAAAAATCCATAGGAAAATGTCAAGAAACATCTTCAGAGTGCATCAAATCCTACAGAGATTGGTCAGGAGAAATAAGGGAATCAATGGCATCAAGATATGCAGAGTAAAATTGGAGATTCAGATGGGGATTTTATTGATGTTGAAGAGGGTAGTGAAGATCTAGGGGAGTGTTGAAAGGAAGTGTAATAAGAAAACAAATCAGATCATAATCCTATAGTTGAGACTGCAAATAGGGGGCATAATTTTTTTCCCATAGATAAAGGGGAGATCTCTTAGAACAAACAACTAAAGGATCAGAAGGAGGCCTTTAACAATTTGGTTACCTCACTTATTGGTAATATATCTCAAATAAGATAGTGAAAGAACTTGGACTTCAAAAATATTTTAGGCTTTGGTTTATGCGAGAGATCATAAAGATGAAAGTTAAGGTAAGATCTACAATAGGAAAACTTAAGGATGATTCAAATATTTTCAACCAGGGAGGAGGATCAACAAATTCAGAGTCTCTCATTTAGAGTGGAGATATTAGAACAAGATAATGAGAAACTTCATAACAACAAAAGTTTTTTATTGAATTTTAGAAAGGATACTATGTATGAGGGCATCCAAAATGTTGAAAACCTATGAGCTCATCTTGGTGAGATTTTTGAGCCCATTTTCATTGGCAAAGGGAAAGGCAAGAAGGGGGAGTGAAATGTATCTGTTTATGGAGTAGAATAAGATAAATTATTCCTTCATATTGATATGAATCTTAAAAATATGAAATCTTGTTGGGAGGATTATTTCAGTAGTTTAAATTTAGACAAGTCTTTTTGGTCATTCTTTATTAGTTTCAAGGTTGTTTTATAGCTGTCTTTGGTACTCTGTGGTCTTATTTTTTATTTGGTCTTTGGTAGACCATGTTTATATTTTGATTGTAATTATCCTAGGGTTTGAGGACCCTAGTTAAAATAAATCCCCCTTTTAACCTAAATAAAAATAATAGTTGTAGGTAATAAAGTTTTAAACACATAATTTATGCCCCTACTAGATATATTTAATTGTAATGTGTTCAAGGGGAGGGATGTGTCCACTATAGTTTTGGATTTTTTATTTCAGTATATTATTTAATATCTCATAAATATTTTTAGGGTTTTATCAAATGTGCTCTAAAAAAATGCAATTTCATGCACTTGATCATGGTCTATTTTCTCATTTTCATTTGTTTCATGGTTTTCATTATTAGAATCTTCTACTACGATAACCCTATTAGAATTTTTTTCATTGTCAATATGGGTATCATCATGATCCAATGTATGAGATCTCTCATTGGTTTAATAAATCTTAGATGGCTACAGGGAAGCTCAGTATGTTCAATAAGCACACCTCTCAATCTAGGGTTATGCTTAGGTTTCATGAAAAGTAGTAGAAGTAGGAAATTTAATAGTAAAACAATGTGAAATGCTAACTCATTTTAAGCCCTAAGAATAATAAAAAATTTCATTCACATGAATCAGTTTCACTAAAGTTTTAACCCTAAAATGATCTAGATTGGGGTTATATAGACGTTAAATGGGTATATATAAATGAAATGGCACAAGGGTGATAAACATATCTATAACAAGCCAATTAGATGCTAAACTTAGATATAAGGATTATTAAATTTATTATGTTGATATAGTCTAAATATGTAAAGTACAAGTATGTTAGATATATAAATGATAAAAAATTGGATTACTTATCTTGTTATGATGCTCATGAAGTTATGGATCTATAACAATAAAAAAGTAGGTGGGAAGGAAAATTGGAAATAATCATCAGATTTTAGTTTTAATGCTTTTGGCTTTCTGGATCGTAACATCAACCTAGGATGGTTATGTTAATGCTATTATATGGGTTTGATGTTAGTGTATTATATACAATATCTATCAAAACAAGATGTAACCAGTTATATGCTTCCAGTTTTTGCTTCACCTTCACTTTAGTGCATTCAGATTTGGGTCATGGGCTATCCTCCTTGTGAAATGTAAAAATCATAATTTTCTATCTTTAATGTGACCTTGGGTAAAAATGGGTTAGTGGGAACATGGTTTCGAGATAACCCAAATACCCCACTATCATTAGGAGATGCTTACATAGAAAATATTATGAAGAGGGCCTCAAATTCATGTATTGATCCCCTACATATTGGTTTGTGTCTGAATCATATAATATATACAAAGCAAGTATAACAATGACCTAGATTGTAACTTGGTAACTCAGGCTCTCAGGCTATACTTTTAGTAATTTAGTCTTGTATATATGTAGTCCCTATGATTTTTATGGAAATATGAATAAATATGGAAACTTTTGATCAATTAAATGTTCTTTAAATGTTCTTTTGTAATTTTCTAGGTGTTCATAGGTTTCATAGTTGAATAATAAATGAGGGTTGATCTTGTATTTATATCAATAAATTTAGAGTAATGAATCACATTAAATCACTTAGGATAACCATTAAGATATTTTTTATTTATGAATTGGAAGACTTTAGGGTAGTGGACACTTGCATCAGGATAGGATAGTAATGTCGATGCTAATGTCTATCTAGGATGTTAATGTCTAGGGAGTAAAAAAGTAGATATGGGTTTAAAAATTGAAAATATGGAAGATAAGTGCATTTTAAGTATTATATAAAAGATATAAGATATGGATCATGAATATAAGACTTGTTAGACTAAGAGATATAGTATAAGGTTCACAAAAATAGATAATATGTGAGACTTATAGAAATAGGAAAGGTGTAAAACTAAGAAGAGCAACCAAGGTTTGATTTTACCAAATGTACAAGACTAAGGTTCTGTATAATCATGAAATATCATCTAAAATAAGTGATGATGATAAAATTTATGGCTTGTATATAAATTTATAGGCATACGGGAGGTTGATCATATAGTGGAGGATTATTTTAATATTTTTAATTATTCAAAAAATCAACTATGTAGAATTAGTCCTCATCCATTAGGATGATGACAAATTCCTTAGGTTGAGATGAAAAAGGATTTGGTTGAATGAGTCATCAGGAACCAGTCAAGGAGGTTGAATTTTTTTCAAGAGACTCACAAGGTGGTTGAGAAAGTTGACAAGGTGGTTGGATGAGTCAACACATGGTTGAGATAATCATGGATGATGTTTAGGTGAGGGGGAAATATAGATTTATTAATTAATTTTGGAGAAAAAGATGTGCATAATTTATTATTTAAGAATTATTTAATTATTCAAATTTTGAAAGGAAATGATGTTAATTTGAATTTTAATTGGATAAAGAGAAGCATTAGTGTGTCAAAGTTAATTTAGACACTAAGTAGTGAAATTTAGGTGTCTACATTTTCCCATATTTGAAATGGTGTTGCAAAGCAACACTGTTTCAAAGAATTGTATTCAAAGTAGATCATTGATGATTGTGAAGAAGAAAAAATACCCTAGATAAATGAAAATGATCATGATGATGCCCCCTCGAGTGTTTGTGTGGGAAAGTGGATGAATACTTGAAATAAATTAAGGAAGATGATAAAGTGGTTATAATGAAATTTGTGAAGAAACTGAAGTATGAAAATTGATATTGTACTTGCAAGATGAAAATATTTAAAAAAAATTCCCCTAGTTTGTTAAAAAATAGATAATATATTAAAAAAAGAATGTTTCTCATTTATTAACTACATGCTTGGATGGTGCTCAAGAGTTAGGGCTCACATGAGTGGATGTCAGATTGATATATCCTTAAGATGGTAATCAACAAGTCTAAAAATGAAAAATATAGATTTTCTAATGCTTTGATAAAAGTTTACAAGATTGATTATTACAAGCAGTGATAAAGTTTTTATCATGTTGATTAATTGTTGGTCTAAACTTTGGATAAAATTGGTTTCAAAATGTGAAAATAATGGGATGGAGGGGTAAACAATTGAATAATGAGGAATATTATACATAGCGGTAGGGGAATTTTTTTAAAAAAATGAAATTTTATTTTATTTATAATTGATTTCTAGATTTTTGTTTGAATGAATTTTCTTTGGGTCTATGGAGAAGAATGGACTGTATTCGCATGCAACAATGTTGTAGCGAGCAAGTGAGGAGACATAAAAGGATAGAGAGGAATGGGCACTTAAGAAGTATACTTTTTAGCTTTTCATTTACATTTTTAAGGATATTATGGTGTGGGAAAGTTAAGTTAAATTATTTCAGAATTTTCACATTAGCAAATTCGACAATGAAAATAATGAATTCATTGTGGAAAAACTATGAAATCATCATGTGCTATATCAAAATTATTAAAATATGTAGCAAAATACTTAGGTGGAATTATGAATGAGGATCAATGAATTCATTAATTCTAGTAGTGAAATAATGCATGTTAGCATTGAAGTCATCAAATGTAATAGCAAATTCATAAGGGTTAAGTAAAAGGAGGTTACTAGGAAATTGTAAACTATAGCAATGAAGTCATTGAATAGTGTATTAAAATAATTAGATGAAATTTTTAAAAAAAACCATTTATGGAGATTGTGATGATATTTGTTAGTAAATTGACATGCTTTGTTGATTTATGGATGAATGATAGAGGTATTAGATGAAAATAAAAAGTATGTAAGATATAATTACATATATTGGGAGGTATGATGAGTGACTGATGATGGATTTGATAGGATGGATAATTGTAGGATTTACATAGTGTTATTATTTGGTTTTTGTAGCAAGTATTACCTACATTGGCCACATAGGAGTGAAGGTATAGATCACTAACATGGATCATGAGGTTTATAGAGTATGAATTTGAGGTACTAGAGGCTATATGACTATCCTATACGATTAGCATGTAGGATATTTAGGAATATAGGGTACTATTGATAGTATTTTTGGAGAGATAACATAATGAAACTAGTATATTTCACCTTTTGATGGGTGAGATGAGTATTATGCTATAAGAAGTATGAAGGATCTTAATGATACTGATACAGTGTAGATTGATTTACTAGGTTCAAAGATCACAAGCTAACACATTGTACATGATTTTTGGAGATGATTTGATCATGGTCTTCAGAGCATGGGTTGACATAGATACATATATTGACCTAGAGATAAATGCATTGATGATTTTAATCATGGCTATTATCAATGGCGTTATGCTTCCTAAAAAGAGTGATAGACTATGCCCGATTGGACTCCTAGATGTGATTGGTGATATGATGGATATGGGTGATATATTTTCATAAATTCCCTATGCATTACCACACTTTTATATATATTTAAAAAACTCAACGTACATGAATGGGAGAGAGATTAGGTTGTCAACACTTTTATAGGTATGGACATGGGAGCACATTATGGTGGAGTATATTGTAGGTCATATGAGCATGAGATAATATAATGAGCCTATTAAATATACATGACATGTTACTATAGGTTCACATATACCATATTTGGGGGACTTGGATAGGTATATGAGGAAAGTAGAGGACCTATAAGATTATCAAATTACATGGAGACCCTATAGAGAGATTGGATTTTAGTGGGCACATGATGGTCTATATATGGAATACATGATGACATATTGTTATATTATGGGTGTGTACAATTATGATATTGATTGATATATGATAGATATAGTGTTACAATATTTTAGTGTTAGTAATCACTTTCCAGTGGGACCACATGTGTTTATGAGGTCTATGTGAGAGAGATCTTAGTGGGGAGCATGTATTGATCCTAGGATTGTACAACAAAGTTGGAAAAAAATTTAGACAATTAAATTTAAACAAAGGAGGTATGTTAAGTACATAGGTATAGTATATGGATACAATTATTGGTCGGATAGGCAATGGCCTAAGAGACTAACAGTACCATATGCTCCTCTATAGACATGGATATAGAGGTCATTAATGAGTTTGGATAAGCATCCACTAAGGATAGGATTACATGTAAGCATAAAAATGGTGGAGAAATCATAGATAATAGGTATAAAAATATGGGTTTTGGGTCATTGAAATATCCATCATAGAGATATAGTAGGTTTCCAAGTAAGAAACTAAACCAAGTGAAGTATGTCCCTTGCTTACATTAAAATAATGATGCTTGTAGACCTTCTTAAGGTCATATCATTTCATTTGAATATTCAATAACCATTTTAGACATATAATACCACTATGATAATATAAGTAATAAACAAATCAATTTCAATGAGTACAGAGAGGTTTGAAGAGATCAATGCATAGGCAGTTGTTGATGTCAAAGTAATGTGCACTCTCAAAGACTAATAAAGTCTTATAAAAAATATTTAAATATTATATTGAGATGTTTAAAATTCATGATATTTTTATGTAGGTATTTATTTAATAACATGGTAAACCTATGCTTCACCTTATAGAATACTAGAAAAGAAACCTAGAGTAGTCTAAGAGACTAGTTTCATTTAAAGTCTCTCAAGAGATCTTGTGATAGTTGAACATTATATTAAGAACTAATTAGAGACATAATACATATTCACATAAGACATTTAATATGGTATTCATGATCAAAATAGGCTACATGATATATTTTAATAGATACATGAGGTTGACAAGTTATTGTGGCAGTCTTCAAATAAGGACTAGCTCTTGGATGAACAGATAAACTTGTCCTCATTACCTCACATTGAACCAAACAAGTTTTGACTTGAATTTTCACATGATAATGATATATATAATAGTATTAAAAGGTTTATGCCTTAAGACTCATTCTCACCAGGATTATATATGCATTTTAAGAGCCAAGAATGGCATAGAAAGATGCCAAAGAGATCAATTATGCCATGTGTCAAGATAACAACTTGTAATTCCTCTAGCTAAGAAAGGGTAGTTTAAAAGTGAATAAGGATGAGTCATAAGAGATTAATAGACACCTCTATGAGACCTATAATAATTGCATCATTAACACAAGAAAACACATGTTGAGGATGAATAACTTGACTATTTCTTTACCTTCTCTTGGTATTGTAATTAGTTTTGTGATAGATGGCAGTCATGATGGAATTCCTACACGTTTATCCTCTCTTTTTATTCTTAATTTTTATATAAATATTCCTAAAAAATACATTGTAATGGATCTTCAAATATTAGTATAGTGAAATCCTTTTAAAATTGATACTTGTTACAACTTTTGAAGTGAATGCAAATTGATTTTGCCTTCTTCATCTCACATTTAGTGTTTTCATAGTGAATTATTGATGAATGATAGTTTTGATGTAGAATATCCTTGAATTTATCATCTTTATTCTTAAATTTTTTGAGTAAGTTATATTTTTATAGGTCATATGGTGTGTATCAAATGGTTATGCAAACATTAAGTGTGGAAAACCTTCATTACTGCCTCATTATATGCATCTTAATGTTCCCTTTTGGTTAATATATCAACTATAACTTCCATATAGAAACACTTATGTGAGATAAATTTTAAATTTTGTGTGATTATATTCAACATTGTTTTATCTTTATTTTCAATTAATGGACCATAGGAAGAAACCTACAATTTGGTACATCACCCACTTTTCTATTTGTTTTCAGCTTTCTGTCTCTATTTTCATTACACTTTGAGTAGGTATAGTGAGAATACAGATGTATCATCAAGGGTAACAACCCTTTCTTGAGGTTATATTTATTTATATGCCACCCATTTCCTTAGAGAGTTCTCATTGTGTTAATTGAGTGAGGAGACCTGAAACACCTCCTCAAAGGGTGAAACTCAAAGAGACAACAATTTTTAGCCCATCTATTGGGACCCAAACTCAATAATATTACTCAATATTGGTGAAATTATTGACATAATTGAAGCTATTATAGCATCTACATTCAATATATGGTGACTCTAACAAGCTTTAACTATAATATCTTTTTAGAGTCACCATATGTTGAATATCTTCCACTGAAAACTATGTTTTCTTGTACTATTTGATGTATTCTTGATGAATATGAGGTGGAAATAAGGGATTATAATTATCTTATCCAAGATATTAATATCAATCCAAGGCCTCACATACCTTTGTTTTCATTAGTTTATCCCACTATTCCTTCTATACCTCTTGCATTAAACCTTGAATTCTTGTTCTATTTTTTCAATTATTCAAGATGTTTTTTTAATATATCTACCAACCCACTCTTCCATATGCCTATCTATGGATTTCATAGCTAATATTAGGGAATACATATCATCAAATTGGTCATACATGGATTTTAGGATTAGGTATGGAACTAAAGTTAAGATATAATCATAACCAATTTGAAAAATTAAATATAACCTTATGTTTCTAGGGTCTCTTATGTTAATTATATTATTTTTTATGAAGGAGACCTCCATGTTGACTAAGAACCACCTATTTCTCTTGAAGGCATAGCTAATATTTTTCTTGATGAGTGGGAATATAAACATCATTAAAATGATCCATATAATTTCATGGAAGAGTTAGGCTTAGGATTTTATTTCTTATATGATTAATGTTCCTTCATTCCATACTTGGTCCAGCCTAGTGAGCCCATGGAAGGTTTATGACAACTATTATTTGATGGATGAAGGAGCAAGATTATTTCAAAAGGTTGCAAAATGTTGGTATCTCCTTCTAAATAAATTTATTATATCACTTTAATATTTTAATTCATTTTTACTTGTACTATATCATAACATGAATCACTTGTACATGGCCTTCAATGGGCTAGAAAAAATGAAATGAAGTGTTTACAATTATTTGGTGCTAGTGAGTTGATTGTTCCTCAAGTGAAAGGTCAAAATGTGACAAATAAATCATTGATAAAATAATAAAAACATAGGGTTTGGGATCTTATGGAATATTTTGAGGCCTTTAACACACAAGCCATTTCAAGTTAGGAAAATAACATGATGATATATTGTCTATAGTTGGATCTTAGCTTGATATCCCCAATGATGTCAAGAACTAAAGATGCCAACCACATTTCAAGGTGGTAGTAATATCTTTCATTTATGATAATGGTGTTAATTGGTAAGTATTTTATGGTGACAAATAAATATCATGATTTCTATTAGAAGAATTTGAGTTCTCTTCAAGAAATGAGTCCAAATTGTAGTAGCAATATGGTGATGAAATTGTATAATTAAGGTTGAAAATTTTTCCTAAAGGCGTAGTTAAACTTGAAATAATTTTCATTTATGATTATGAAATGAAGAAAGAGAATATAAGCATATATAACAAGCAATAAAATCATTATAGGTTTACCATATTCAAAGAAAAACTTATAACATGTGCAAAGGTATATAACAAAGATGAGAGACTTGGATTCATTAAGTTATGAAAAGAGTTTGCTAATGTGTTTGCTTGGGAGTGTATTGATCTAAAAATGTTTGACCCTAGCCTAGCTCAACACACTATAGAGATAGATGTAGATGCTAAACTAGTAAGGCATAGACAAAGGCCTATCAACCCAAAAATTGAGCCCCTAATGAGGAAAGAAAAGACTAAGTTGATAGAATCTAGCATGATATTTCCTCTCAAACTTTGTAAAAAAAATGAGTTTCCACCTAGAAATTATTATTAGTTCAACCATACAACCCAATCATACTTACAACCTGGTGATCATGAGTGAACCAAGTCTAACCACACTATAAATCTAGTGATGTTGAATGACATAATAAATTCCAACCTATAAACTTGGTAAGATTGAGTCATTTAATCACCTTAATCATACAAAAAAGTGAAACAAATACTATAGCAGATAGGCTTAATATATTCCATAATAGTCCAACCTGATGAGCTAAATTACATATAAGTATTTTAAATTTAAAATATGATTTTGGTTTTACAATTTGGGTGCCCTTTTACATGGCATATTCACCTCATATATGCCTCATTTTGAAAACCTAGGTATAACATGGTGCCAATGTAATTAATTAAATCATAAATGTATATTTAATTACATATCATATCAAGTACACTGTGAAAGACATAAGCATGGATAAAGACATGTGTAAGTATATAAGCTCAAACATGATAATTGAAAATTATCAAACAATGATATAACCTAGATGTATCATGATCAAATAAGTGGATGCCTCTAATGTATAAATGACATGAGTAGAGGTAAGGCCCAACATTTAAAAATATTAGAGATCATGTATCTATGAATGCTTGTATCACACTCAAAATATATGTGAAACACATATTTATATATAAATAAATTATATGTTATCTATCAACATGGAACCAACAACATATATGAAAAGGAGCGAATAGAACATGTAAATGCTAATTTTTTTTTGGATTTTTCAATTTTTTAATTTTTGTGCCATTTTTATAATATTTGACACTAAAAATACTATCTTATAATAGCATCCAATGGATGCTCATAGGTATCTCCCCACTATAATCTAATACAATAAATTAGTGGTACTACCAAGGAGTAGGTATATGTGTAATATCTATCACTATAGTGCATGTAATGATATTTATAGGTATAAAAGGTCTATTTTATTGTGAATAAATAGTAGTATTATGGGTTCATGGAGCCCATTACTAGATATTTTGTAGTTTATATAGAATAACAATAATAGGAATATGTGTAGGTTCTCTGGAGATCTGAATATGGTGTGTCTTAGGTGAGGATTTTTCGGAACCCTTCATGGATGTATAATTAAATGTTATCTCATATATTGGCCACCAAGTAAATATAATTTCCTATTTCTTACCCTTTTAGAGAGGATTGACTATAATAGGTTTGATAAATTAACTATCTAGGTATAAATTTATCTTATTCGAGTGGATGCTCATATGAAATTCCATAAATTGTAATTACCTCATAGGAATGAATGCATTTAACACAACCATGCACTATAGAAGGTACTGATCAAAGTGTATGTAATTAAGGTTATCCCAATATCATATCAAATACACATGTGGAAGGTATAGCTAAGAATGTAGTAACCAATATCTAGGACCCACTTGTACATGTAAGTCAATGTCACCAGGAATCTATTGTAAGGTCACATCAAATGCTTTAACTAGTCTAGTCAAAGGGTGTAAATCATGATTAGTATAATTTAAATATTTAACTAATGTCATGGTACAAATGTTGTCACTTAAAACATTGTCAATCATAAAACTACTTATAGGATGATGATCAAGTTATGCTCAAATGAATAAGGAATGAAGATATGAGTCGTCATCCATAATCTCATTAACATCAAAATTAATAGAGGATGTGTAAACCATAAGAGGCGAATGTTGTGCATAAGTACCCATTATCCCATCTAACAGGTTTTCATAATGTGATGGAGTAGGATGTGTATTATATACCAATTTCACTTCATGATCCTTCCTTGAGGTATTGTAAAGTATTGTTAAATATTTTTTATTTATGGTGATCACCATGTTCTAAACTTTATTCCTTTAGAGTATCATCAAATTTAATATTTTACTCATCAATGAGGTCTTAGATCTTATGCTTTAATATAAAACATTTCTTTTTAGAATACCCATGGCCCTGGTGATAATCACAGTAAGCATTATCATCATACCTTTTGGGAAAACGTCTACTCATATCAACCTGATAGGACCTAGGTTCCCCAAAGCTCTGACACAACTTGTCAGATTTAAGAGCACACATGATTACCAATGTATAAGCAACTAAACATGTGGAAATTATACCAGAAGTACAAGTAACTATCAATGAGAAATAGCATAGAAAATGAGAGGCAACACACAATTGTATTCAACTCAGTTAGAAGGAAATTACAATAAAGAGATCACACTCTTCTTCCACTTTGTTGGCATACCAGTAATCTTCCCTCAAGAGTAATCTTCTCTCAATACAGGGCACAACACACAGCTAACACAAGCTGTTGTTCACCTCATTGTACTGTCAGTACAACTGAGTACGAACTGGTACTCCAAGTAGATCTCACCATGATCTTGCTCCTTGATGTATTGTTGTCACCTTGGATCTTGCTCCCCCGCCGATCTCCTTTCTGACCCTCGCATACACACACCCCTGCAGACCAACCTCGATCTTACTTATCACATGTAGATCTCTAACCTGATCTTACATACATGAAGAATCCTACTTGATTCCACCATGGGAAGAACTCTCCTAGTTCTAAAACTTTACAATACATCCCATGAGTCTATTATATAGATCTCATGCATACAATAATTAGACAAGTGGCTCAAAGACTCGAACTAGTCTTTACATGCAAACAACCTGTTCAACAAACTGACTATTTATCAACAGCAATTCTGGAACCACACAGGTGACTGACGTCAATCCCTGTCTACCTGGAGGTGACCGACGTCGGCTGACTCTTGCCGATGTCAGTTGCTCTTTTGTCGACCCCTGCCCAACGTTAGTGTGGCCTGCCAACGTCGGTGACTATGACACTACAACCCTCCTCCATGTTTGTATCTGGGTGAAGCTTTTAGCTCCACACCCTAACAATCTCCCACTTGGAGATAAACAACTGCACTCATACCTATACCAGTACTTTGTCTATTCAACATCCTGGCTTGTATTCCTCTTCAAGCTCCCACTTGAAGACCACACACCACACACCCTGTGGTGCTACACCTATGGCTGAATTTCTCCATTCTCAACTTACCTTCTTCTACCGTTGCTATACTCCCACTCAATTAGAAACCCCTGTGAGTAACCTGTAATCAACAACACTTAACAGATCTAAAACCACCTGTTAGTAAACCTCGCTCTGAGAACCTCCAACCTTGCTCTGATACCATTTGATAGGACCTAGGTTCCCCAAACCTCTGACACAACTTGTCAGATTTAAGAGCACACATGATTACCAATGTATAAGCAACTAAACATGTGGAAATTATACCAGAAGTACAAGTAACTATCAATGAGAAATAGCACAGAAAATGAGAGGCAACACATAATTGTATTCAACTCAATTAGAAGGAAATTACAACAAAGAGATCACACTCTTCTTCCACTTTTTGGGCATACCAGTAATCTTCCCTCAAGAGTAATCTTCTCTCAAAATAGATCACAACACATAGCTAACACAAGTTGTTGTTCACCTCATTGTACTGTGAGTACAACCGAGTATGAACTGGTACTCCAAGTAGATCTCACCATGATCTTGCTCCTTGATGTATTACTGTCACCTTGGATCTTGCTCCCCCGCCGATCTCCTTTCTGACCCTTGTATACACACACCCCTGCAGATCAACCTTGATCTTACTTATCACATGTAGATCTCCAACCTGATCTTACATACATGAAGAATTCTACTTGATTCCACCATGGGAAGAACTCTCCTAGTTCTACAACTTTACAATATAGCCCATGAGTCTATTATATAAATCTCATGCATACAATAATTAGACAAACAGCTCAAAGACTCAAACTAGTCTTTACATGCAAACAACCCGTTTAACAAACTGACTGTCTGTCAATAGCAGTTCTGGAACCGCACAGGTGACCAACGTCGGTCCCTGTCTGCCTGGAGGTGACCGACGCCGGCCGACTCCTGCCGATGTCGGTTGCTCTTTTGTCGACCCCTCTTTAAAATAAAGAGGATTATACAACACCTCTTTTAAATAAATAGCATAAGGTGATTTGACATAATGTTGTTCAATATTTGTAACCTAAGTTTACAAAAAATTTATAGTTTAGACAAGAGCTTACACCTATTGGTATTTAAGATTGGAATTTTGATAAGTAATCAAAAGAGGTGTACCCATAGGTTGGATATATATAATCACACATACCATTAATTAGGTTGAAGAACTCATGTTTCCCATGTAAGATGTGGAAATAGTGGTCTCAATGAACAAAGGTGTGAATACATATAATTTTCCCTTAATAGATGTTGTTAGTTTAATTGGAATGGAGTAAATTATAGTACCTTATAAGGACTCACCCTCACTATGTGAGGAAGCTTTAACTTTATCATGTATAATAATTTCATATCTTGTAACATAAAAAATGCATATATTAAACCCTTATTATTATTACGATGAGTCATTAATGCCTCTTTATCTTTCCATTTGAAAATGACCTTTTTGGTTAAAATTATCTATTCATTACAAATGAAAAAAATTTATAGAATTTGATATAGCAGAT